>JARHVA010000327.1:5685000-6024758 GCA_037957365.1 Torreya grandis
GGGGGCACTTCTATATAAGCATGATGTCAATGGAAAAGAGTATGCCATGTACTATCTAAGATGTACACTAGTCATGTATGAACACAACTATACACACATAGAAAAAGCTTGTTTAGTTATGGTCTTTATAGCCTATAAGTTATGATATTACATGCTTAACAATAAGACCATAGTTATTTACAAAATAGATCCACTATAGTATCTATTATCCAAGACAACTTTATAAGGCCACATGGCTAAATGGATAATGTTTTTGAGTGAGTTAGAGATCGAGTATGTCAATCAAAAGGATATAAAGGGACAAATACTTATAGATCAGATTGTTAAAGCCCCCTTGTAGATACTAAACTCATCACTTTTAAATTTTTAGATGAGTCTATTATAACCATAGTTAAAACATCTCCTAAGGATCAACACTAGAATCTATGTTTTGATTACTGATTCACATCACATGGATTGGGGACATGCCTATTATTTATTACACCATAGGGGGATCTTATCCCTAAATCATTCCATATTAAATTTCCTTAAACTAACATGTCAAAATACAAATCACTTATTGTAGGGATTTGTCAAGTAGTACAATGGAATATTCAACATCTCATGGTTTATGGTGATTCTCAGTTAATCATCAATCAGGTTATAAACCACTTTTAGACCAAAGATGACAAGCTCATGCTATATAATGCCATGATCAATGTTCTCAAACAAAAAATCACCAACATATAGTTTGAACACATACCAAGTGTGATCATAATAATCCAATAAGGGAGGTTAATATAATGTCATTTAAAGAAATAAAATTCAAATAAACACACTAAAACTTACACTTCTAGCCTAGATACTAGGAAGAGCTTATTAATAAAAACTAAATAAAATCATAATAAAAACATAAAAGATAATAACTCTTTTACCTTCCTTGGGAGCTTCAAATGCTTTGTTGAGTGGCTTGCTCAGCTTGTGCATCAAGAAGTCTTTGGAAATGAAGCTTGCTTGGCTCCTCCTCTCCTTAGCACTTAGGATTGTAATGTTTTTTAGCTTAAGATTTTAACATTATGAAAATATTAGTATAAGTCTCATAGATAAAATTATGCATAATAACCTATAAATTAAGAGTCATGGCCTTGTATTTATAGCCTAAGGAATTAGCTCTCACCCAAGGTGAGTTAGGGTGGAGTTAAGGCTTGGAATGGGTTCAAATTAAATCTATGTAAGTTGAATATAAATCCAATAGAGTTAATAATTATCAAGTAATTATTATTTTCCATTACTAGGCATGGCTCTCAAATTAGAGATTTTAGGATATTTTCAAAGAGCTTGATAACTCGTAAAGGTAATGATGAAAGGCTAAGATATTTTGAATTTTTGAATTTCCTTTTTTATATATTCATTAATTATAAATTGATAATTAAACTAGGAATTTAATCTTATTTACCTTATTAATTTATTATAACTAGCCTTTGATATTCTTTTAATATTTTATCAAGTGTGCAAGTGCCCCACTTAATAGGTCTATAGGCCAAATTGATAGTTGTGATGTCGCAAGATGTTATAGATGAATCTATGAGAGGTTATTATTACTTACAAATATAATACTAAAATTATGTATGTCTCAAAATGATTCTAAGCTTTGATGAATGATGAATAATAAAATTTGGGATGTTCAATGATTCCTAGGCTTAATTTTTAATGGTTGGTACAAATCAGTCTAAATTCTAGTCTAAAACTAGTTGTGGCTAGTTTTAGTTGTCTACAGTTTGCCCTCACTTGGGAAAGAATTACAAGATATAATAGTAACATATTCTCAAATAATTAAAAGGTATTATATGCCTATGACTTCAATGATAATGGATGAACTATAGATTCCCCCTCGAGGGAGTGCTTGATAAAAAGGGTTAGCAATCGTACCTCAAAAGGAAGAAATGATGACACCAAAAAGATAAAATGGGTGGAAGATATTGATTTAACCATAGACAACTATAATTAGTGGCATATGGAGCTACCCTATTTGGGTATACAAATAATATGATTTGCTCATAGGTGGTTATAATCATCGACATAGGTGGGATAAGAAAAGGTAATGATTTTCCCAAATGCAGTTATAATAATTGAAAAGGGATTAGGGTAATAAGAGAAAAAAATGCCCAAAGACAATTAGAAGAATTTAAAAGTTAAACTAATGATTATCTTACAGGTGGTATAGTCATTGGTAGGATAAAAATATTCCCTAGTTGGGTAAAAAATGATAATCATTTGCTCATAGGTGGTTATAATCCATAACATCTAGATAGATCAAAACACAATGATTTTCTCATAGGTGGTTATAATCATTGGCTTAGCAGGTGGGATGGTACATAATTATTTTCAAAAAGATAATTAGAATCATTAGTATCATAAATGGGATGAGTTACAATGATTTTTCCAAAGTTAGTTATAATCATTGGTCCCTAAATGATGGCAAATAGGAATATGGGGCTCACAAACTGAATCCATACTCATGGAGAAAGTGTAAGTTGTTACAGAGGAGAATGATGAATTTAGGAAACTTTTTGGTATGTAGATGAACATCTTAACTATAAAGGATTAAAATTATTTTATGATTTAATTACTCTATGTGTGGGAATGATTTGGATAGATCAGGTTTTGGTCAGGTGCTAAGGAGATATATCATGGTCGCATTACTTGTAAGACTTATTGATCTAATTTTTGTTTTATTACATGATCATAGGAATTATGATATAAAAACCATGAAAAATTAGGCTAAATATGCTTAAATATTTACATTAAATCCCATAAACAATGGAAAATAATGCACCAATGATAAAAACCATTATTCCAATATTAACAAATTAATATGGATGGAATGAAGTATAATACATAAGGAATCACCTAATGAATTCATATATATGAAGTCAAGGAACAAAATGAAATTAAAATAATAGGTAAACAAATAAAAAAATAAAAAGACAAAACGCAAATAAATTAAAATAGACAAAACAAAACAACAAGAATAAAAGGAAATAAATACATCAATGGTTAATCACAATGTTAGTGCAAATAGGGGGAAAAAAAGACAATGAACATTGCCCCTAGATTATAAGAGGCAATAAAATCAATAAAGTAGGGGTGAATAGAATAAAGGAACAAGGTGGTCGAGTTGACTTGATATGCACTAGGCAAGTGGACATTACCTACATAGTTTCATGGACATGAGATCCAACATAAACTTTAGGACAAATGTAGTTTTATAAGAAAATGAGATAGACTAAAATGATGAGAAAGAAAAAATGGTTGATTTTATATACGAAATAAAAATAAACTCACAAAATGGTGAGAGCATGGGATGTTATGCCAATAAGGATGGGGAAACTAAATGAAAAGTGGGTTCTTGTAATTTAGTTAGGGTTCACAGAATCCTTAAGGCAAAGAAGTGGTCGATGAGGCAATTTTAAAGATTTTATAGGTCTATTTTAAAAATATTTTTAAATTTTTTGAATATCTCAACTCGATAGAGTATAATAAGATAATAAATGGTCCAACTCATAAAATGGTGAGAGTGTTGAAACTTAATATTGATCACTAAATGATGAGAACATTCAAACTTAAATTGATTGCAAAATGGAGAGACCATGGAAAAGGGTGACTAAGCTTACCTCAATGTGAATCAAGTGCTACCTACATAATCCCAAGATGAGACATCAAGTCATTTTGGTTCCACCTTATAATAGAGGAATCTAACAAGGTAGCAATAAATTCTCAAACTAGGCAAAATAGGCAAATGAAATAGTACAACATAGGAATGGCAAAGTGGTGCTTCAAGGTATGATAAAGGTGTTTTTCTTAATTTTCCCATAGATGGTTATAATTAGGAAATAATGGCATAGGTCAATGATATTAATTTGACCATAGTTGGTTATAATTAGTGGCATGATGATGATGTATGCAATAAAAAATGTATCATGTCTATGAATTAATCCTAGATCGAATAAGATAAATCATACCTACACTTTTGATAGGAATACACTTTTTAAGAGGTATCATGACCAATATGGGGATCTACTAGACCTGATTAATGGATCACTTGTATCACTTATCACAACACATCATGATAGGAAGGGTTCTAAAGCCTACAATCTAACATAATTTCACAACAACCCTAATGGATTCCTAAGGTTTAAAATGTTCACTCTATACTAATAGTAAGAAAGTAAATCTAATATAGTGCACACCAAAGATTGTAGCACAAAGTGGTGGTTAAAAGCAATAAAACAAACAACTAAACTAAACATGTATTATAAGACATATACTCATGTCAATGTATAAACAATCCTAATACACTGAGAGAAGGATACAAATGCATTATCCATATACTCTTACAAAGAATAAATAAAGTTAGGAATATTTACCTTTAAAGACAAACCCACTGAGCCTAAATCTCTCCCTTGGCTAAGGTGCTTCATAAGAAATTATTTTAGTATGTAAGGATGATAAAGATAAATCAGCTCTAGTATAAAAAACCTATCTAAGCATCCAAAAGACTTATCCACAAGACAAGATATGTATCTCCAAAGAAAGTATAGAACCCTAAGCTTTATTCCTCAACTAGAATGGTCAATAAGTAAATGTTCACTCACAATTCTTTATTAATAATTATTATCTTATGAAATGGTGGTAAATTAACTTGTATATATAGGTGGATCTTACCCTAAATCTTCTTGGGAATATTAGTTGGACAGGGTTGACCCAGTCAATCTAGTGTGTTTTTAGGGACAAATCACTAGGTCTGTGATAGGTTGGCTGAAAGGCTAAAAACCAAGAAAGTGAAAAATACCCCTAAAATATACTAGGTAAACCCAATCAACCCAATACAACCAACAAAGCAAAAGTATGTTAAGGTAATAAAAGGAAGATGGAAAGAGAAAAAGACTAGAGGAGGTAGGGCAGAGAATAATAAGCTTACGGTAAATGGTTTTAAGAGACAAGTGTGTAGATGGCAAGTATCAAAAGGTACATTAATCTTAGAAAGCATCGATGGTCTTTCCACCTCTTTTTTAGTGTACCCCTTAAATTATGCAATTAGAGAGATTGAGACTCAATAGGTTCCTGTAAGATACAAAGTGTTAGTAATCAATAAAAGTTTGAAAATATTATGTGTATATGTATGCCCCACTTGAAGCTCATCACATATCACATAAGTGTAATACAATATGGTGATTTGAGATAAAATGTATGCAATTAAAAATTCATCATGTCTATAAATCAATCCTAGCTTAGAGAAGATAAAGCACACATACACTTCAAATTGGGGATACACTTGTTAAGTAGTAACATGACCAATATGGGGATCCACTGACCTAATTCTAAAGCTCATAGTATAACACAATCACACAACAACCCTAATGGAGTCTTAAGGTTTAAAACATTTCACTTTATTCTAATAACAAGAACACCAAAGCTTGTGGCATAAAGTAGGGGTTAAAAGAAATAAAACAACTAAACTAAACATGTATTAGAAGACATATACTCATGTCAATGTATACAAAATACTAATACATGGAGAGAAGAATACAAATTCATTATGTATCTAATCTTCCAAAGGAGAAATAAAATTAGGAATACTTACCTTTGAAGATGAATCTATCAATCCTCAATCTCTCCCTTGGCTAAGGTGATTCGCAAGAGATTATTATGATATGTAAGGATAACAAATATAAATAATCTCTAGGCTACACAACCCATCTAAGCATCCAAAAGACTTATCCATAATAAAATATCCATATCTCCAAAGAAAGTATGTAACCCTAATCTTTATTTCTCAAGTAGAATGATCAATAAGTAGATGTTCACTTGCACTTTTTTGATCTTAATTATTCTCTTATGAAATGGTGGGAAATGAAATTGTATATATAGGTATATACTACCCTAAATCCTCTGAAGAATGTGTTTTTGGGGATAACTGACCAGGTCTATGCTAGGTCAACTGAAAGGCTAACAAACTAAGAAAATGAAAAAATACCCCTAAATTGTACCGGGTCAACCTAGTCGACCCAATACAACTAATAGTCAAAAAGGAGTTTAAGGCAAGAAAAGAAGGAATGGAAGGAGGAAAAGACTAGAATAGGTAGGAATGAGAATAATAAGTTTAGGGATAATGGTTTTAGGAGATAAGTATGTAGATGGAAGGTGGTAATAAGGAAAATAATCTTATGAAACATTGATGGTCTACCCAACCCTTTCTCGATGCACCCTTTAAGGCATGCACTCAAAGAGATTGAGACTCGATAGGTTCTTGTAAGATATAAAGTGTCTGTAATAAATAAAAGTTTTAAAATATTATGTGTATATATATTCCCCACTCAAATCTCATCATGTGTCATGTAAGTGAAACATGGGATGGTGCTTTGAGATAAAACATGATAACATATAATGTCGATAATAAGTAAAGTGTAGTAAACAACAAATAATATAAATGAAATGCATGAATTTTAAAACACATACCTTTACTTACCTTAGTACCATAGATAAAGACATAGACTATAATAAATGTGAAGGTATCTAATGTAGAGAATACTATATGAACTTGTAGAAGTTAGTGCAAAAAATTGCCAAAAATCAAAATTTTTGGAAGATAGACAAATGATAGTGGAAAATAATCTCTACGTCATCACGAATCTAATGCATTTTATGGTTTTCAAAATGGGTGACTAGAAACAAAGATAGAATAAAAATAAGAAATTTGTAGGATAATAATTGAAAGATTTGAATTTTGAAAAGTGTTTTTAAATAGGGAAAAAGACAAGTCATTTTTTATTTTCACTTGTGAAGGAGAGAAAAAATAGATCCAGAGATAAAACAAACTAGGATGGTGAAGAGACAACATGCTAGACAAGGAGAGGCTCTATAGGCAACAATAGGTGCACTATAGGTATGCAACATTGAATCTCGGACTAGTTTTTGAAATTTGTATTGAATTAAGTGAATATTTAGTAATTTTGAATTTTAAGTATTTCTAGATGTCAAAATCAAACAAAATCAGATTCTAGGGGCAACAAATAGTTAGATGAGAAATGGGTTTGAAATATTTATAGATAAATTAAGAAATATTACACTTTTTAAGGAAAATACAAGGGGTCGATAGGTAAAAAGCATTGGGTCAACCTATCAACCCAATAGGCTAGATAATAGGTAGAATCCATAGTGTTGACCTAGTAGGTATAGTTTTTCCTTGTACATTTTTTAGGATGAATTCCTAGTTTGGAGTTGCTAGGTGGTTTGAAAGGTCTACAATGGAAACTCAACACTAGGGAGGGGAAAATAAGGGGGTTGACTCAAATTTTTGAGTCAACCAAATGAAAAGATAGAAAATTTTTGGTCAAACTTGTTTGACCAAAGAGCTAGAAAGATATGAAAAAACATACAAAAGGCCAAAATGGGGCTAAAAAGGCATGAAATGACCAAAAAAGAGCAATAAGGACCAAGAAGGCTAAGAAGGTAAGTTAAAATGAATAAAATAAAGTAATGTAGGCTTGTTTTTGCTTTAAAAATTTAAAAGGAATGTATAAAGAATGTATTATGACTATACATGGCATGGAAGAACTGATACATCCTTTATTATTTCTTGGGTGTAGGGAAAATGAATATTTTGGAGGATTGTAGATGTAACAAAATTACCAGACTTATTAGATAGATTGTCAGATGGGGATAGGTCTAGACTAAGATCCATAGGTCTAGGTAGAATATCATAGATGTGTTAGATCCCCCTTAATGCTGCCCTATTAGTCATGTTCCTTAATTATTGGGAATAATTGAGTAACAACTTTAGATGAGAGGTGGATGGGGATACAATAGAGGTAAATATAATGTTAGAGGATGTCCATGCCATCTTAGGGATACTTGTATTAGGAGTATAGGTGACTGTAGGGAGACAAGATAGTCTAGAGGAAAGGAGAGCCTTAACTATATGGGCTAAAAGCTTAGAGATGATATTACCAGGTAGGAGAGTGAGTATGTTTGATGTTTATACATCATATATTCTATATATCTATAAGGATATGATAGGCCTTATGACATAGTGGGTGCTATGTCACAAGTCAAATGACAAGGTACCACTATTCATGGTAGCCTTGAGTAGGACAATCTTAGAGGATTTGAGTGTTATATGACTTAGGCTTAATCATCTAGGTCCAAATGATACATTAAATAAATAAGATACTAGTCAGAGGGTAGAGGACCATGGGACCAATCATATTGCTGACAACTTGGATATATGAGAGGTTTCCTATATATCGACCAACTGGGTTACCCTATATATTTGATGATAGGTTACCTTAGGTGAAGAGATGGAGGGAGGACCAAGTAGCATGGGTCATTCCCCAAGATCTAATGTTGTAATTAGTGAGATGTGTAAACAACATGTGGTAGACACAAAAGCATGTAGCAGTTACATGGGTGATTTGGGACATAGTTACACTAGTGATAAAGATGATAGAGGTGATTGGACACTACTTTTGGTGAAGAGAGCCACATTCAATGGCATGAGTTCTAGGGAATATGGGCCTATCTCATCTAATGACATAGATAATAATGCTTGAGTAGTGGGATCAACATATGAGGGAGTCATGGGGGAGGAGAGGGCGAGGGCCACTAGTAGTGAGGTTGACACTGAGGCCACATTAAGAACAACCATGGACTAGTCAGGCATGATGAGAAGATGAACAAGAGGATAGGGATGTAGAGGTAGAGATAATAGATGTACCACTACTAGATCCATATTAATATGAGTAGTGGCCACCAAGGATATGGCATCGATAGAGGTAGGAGGTAGAGGAAAGAGTGGAGACTATTACCATCTCAAATGGCCCCATAGGTGAGCTAGAGGAGATGATAAAAAAACCACTCAGATGCAGGTTAAGACTAACTTGATCCATGATAACTAGGTTTGAGCTGAGGAGGTAGCCTATAGAGGAAGTGATCAGAGGCTGTGTAGATGGGGAGACTATGGTAGATGGTCTCACCATCTCACATAGATGGTGAGACCATAGTATTCAAGACATAGACAGGTAAAAAAAATTTATTGCTTAAGTTTTGTTTAGATAGATATATATTATGACATATGATAGTGATCTAATATCCATCTTGTGTGATTTTGTAGGTGTAGGTGATGATGAGGAGGAGAGATGGGAGTATTTGGTGAGGGGAGAACTCCATGACATCTTAGATGAGACTCTATAGGCATACAACCCCATGACATTAGAGGATTTAAGTGTATTATCTACCCCAACTCAGGTGAGCTAGTTTAGATTAGTTTAAGAGGTAGTGAGGTAGATACAAGTGCATAAAGAGGATGCAACCACCAATAGTGATGGGTGTAGGGGAGATAAAAGTATGGCATGCCCTATCAAATGAAATAACTACACATCTAAATATAATAACATAGATGACAAAGATATGGACCTAGCTAGTAGAGCCATAAATGTAGGCAACACACCTATAGGGATAGGTAGAGGGATTGAGATCTTAGATGGCCTCCTTAAAACATACCATTTAGAGGAATCAGATTAAGGCCTCTATAGGTAGCATGACTAGGCCATGAGATAGATAGGATGGGAACCAATTATTAAGTTAGGGTATTGTATATGGTTGCATATGTTGTATCAAACTCATGATATATATATATATATATATATATATATATATATATATCATTTTGGAATTTTGTTGTTGGATGTGTATGCTGTCATCATGGTCGATTTTAGTTGTTCATTATGGTTGATGCTGTGGATGCTTAGGATATATTTCTTTCTATCACATGTATTAGCTTTGTTGTATATGCCATAGGAAATATATGAGATGTGGTTTCTTTTCTAGCAGTATCAAAAACACATGCATGGTTAAAATGAAACAGGAAAAAAGACTTGGAAAAATATAATCAATCAATAAAATGTATTACACACTATTTCAAGATGGGAAATGCATAATAACAAAAATGATTAAGTATAAAGAACTAAGAAATGGTAAAATAAGATGGTAAAAAGGAATTTGTTTTTAAACCAATGTGAAAGATTTTTGCACCAAATTAAAACACGTAAAATCATACTAATATCACAATTGGAAGTATGATGATAATGTAATAAAATGAAAAGTATGCATAAGGGAAAAAATGGTAATAAAAACAAATTAATTAAGTCAATCAATCATACAAAATCATGATGGGAAGTATGAAAGATAAACAAATTTTCAAAAGATTGGTCTTAAATTTGTCATACTAATTCAAGTTGGGAAGTATTGAAAATTCAAGAAATGGTTGAAATCTTACATGTACTCAAAAAATAAGAAGATAAAAAGGTGAAATAAAAATGAATTAGGCATAAAACATACTAAATTGAGATAATAAGAATGTAGAATGATGTGTAATTTCATAATCAATTGAATCTTATCTCAAATTTGACACATGTAATTTGGATGGTGACTTGGGTATTGGAAAATTTTGTGAGGAGGGCCTAGTCTTATCCATGGTTTTACACTGTAACTTGACAAAGATAACACCACTAGGGTGGAATAAATAGGAAAATTGGTTAATCAAGGATATGTGTAAAAGGAAGGAAAAAATGGTAATTTGTGAGGATGGTCAGGTCCTATCCATGATCTTACAAAAAAACTCACAAATAAAATTCTAAGGGGAGTGATCAATAGACAAGAAAATATTTTTCAAGATGAAATAGAAGGGATATAAGGAGTGAAAAAAATCAAGGCTTAGGCATCTTATGAGAAGACCTTAGGAGATAAGAGACATACTAAGGACATGAGAAGAATCTAAGTGACTAGAGGTCATCTATGTATAAAGGAAACATGTTTTCTATGGGCACAAATCTTTGTAGGTAAATAAGTGTGATACTAAGATAAAATCATAAAATTATATTGGTACAAGAAAATAAAATATACCTACCTTCCCTCGATGTATTCCCTGCTCTTCAGGACCCATTACAAAGCCATCAGTCTACAACAAAGATTGGGTGCTTGCATGAGAAAGTAGGTAGCACTAAATTTTTTTTAATTCTCTTCTTCTAATCTACTCACCTACCTCACCCCAAAGGAACTCATATCTACCATGAGGCCAACTTTGGAGTTTGAGCTTCGACTAGAAGAAGGATATGTGCTTTGAATCATGTCTTTTAGTGTGATTTGACTTTTAAGAATATTTTACCTTTTGATGTCATTGCCTTTTATTTAAATGATTTGGATTTTAAAATTCATTTGAAGAATTTTTAATACTCCTCCTCCATATGGACTTAGAATGATAAATCATGAAAAAGATAGTGATATACACAAATGAGCTATAGGCTAAGGCTAAAGGAAGCTAAGTAAAAAAAGATAAATAATGACTAAGACACTTAGGCTTGAAAATGAACTAACATGTGATCTCAAGTCTCAACCATATATATGCTTAGTTTGTGGAAAAAGGAAGAAGGAAAAAAGGAGATCCAAAAAGTGGACTAGTGTAAGGAGATAGTAATAAGTAGGATTGTTTGCTAACTGATCACATGGTAAAGTGAGATAATAACCAAGTGGAATAAGGTAAGTATAACCAAATCACCATGATAAATTATCTATGAAAGATAAAGATAAGAAATCAAAACAATCATGAAGATACAAGAGAGTTTTGAGAAAAACACTAGGAAAAAGGGAAGGGAAAGCAATGATAAATAAAAGACAATCATATGTGAAAATAAATAATAAGTAAGATATAGTATAGGTAAAAAATCATGATAGAAGATAAGCATAAATTTGACACAGTGTCAAATGATAAAATAGAGAGAAATAAGTTTGGAGCACACATCCAATCCAATTATAAATGTGAAAGCACCATGCATGTTCTCATAAATACTAGTAAATCTATCCACACACATTATCCAATACATTAAATAAGTTTCTATGAAGCTGTAATCAAATTGCTGCTAAAGTTTCATCAATCTTCAATGAATACTAGGCAAATACTTCTTTTTTTAGATCCCCTCAACTAAAAATTAGGAATTATAAAAGGATCATGATGAGGATGAAAATTAAGTAAAGTTTGGTCAATAGAATGTGTGGAAACATGATCTATGGGAGGATAAGGAATCACCAAGGGAGAAGGATCCATAGGTGAAGGACTCACGGGTAGAGAAGAATCCTTAGGCGAGAGAAGGTCCACAAGTGAATGTATCACAAGTGGAGGCAAAAAAGGTGGTGAAGGGACCATAGGAGGTGATGGAACCATAGGAGGTGGAACCATAAGAGAAAAAGGAGGAGCCTTCTTATGGGAATGACCTATGGGAAGAGTGGTAGAAGGTCTAAGAATGGATATAAGGTGATTTTTGAGATGTTATTATAAGATAAAATAATGATCAATGTGATGGGTGCTGTAGAGATGCCATATACAATATACCTTACAATAATTGGACAAATATTCAAGAATTACTTTTGGGGGAGCTATAACTTTATCTAATGATGGGGAAGAAGGATGTAAGGTATCAAGATATTGTCATAACTTTTGATAATGGGTGTAAGAATGGTTATCTATCCCATGGAAGCAACAAACATGATTATGAGGGTTTTTAATATAAGCACTCACAAAAGGGGGTAAAATAGGAGAAGAAGAAGCTACAAAACAATCATCAACCCATTTGATGGGTAGAGGACCCATCTTAGGCAAAGGAAGCAAACCATCACCAAGGGAAGGTGATGATGAGGAAGGAATATAACTAGGCTTAATAGAAGGATCAATAACATTAGAAGTAAGAGTAAGCTCAATAATATCAAGAGTGAGAACAAGATCAACTATAGAAAAAAAATGAAGAGGCTCAACTATATCAAGCTCTTTTAAGGGAGGAGTGAGATCTATAAAGGGTCTAAGGAGAGTTGCACTAACCTCAGGGGTAAACTAGTTATGTGGGTTAGGGTACCTAGAAAAATGGTAAGGACCGATCATAGTATGATCTATGAGCATAGTCCTATGTGGCTCCTAAAAAAATGGAGGTGTAGGCACCATCTTTACCCTATGATAAAGGAAAAAATGAAAAAATTAGGAACTATAAGTGAAGGAAAATAATGAGATACATGAAAAGACTTAAGTAAAGAAGAATGGTAAAAAATAATCTAAACATCATGGGCTTATACATGATCACCTAAAAATGGATCATCTAAGGAATAACCATCATCATAATCTAGGGTGTGAAGATCAGTGACATAGGTAGGAATGACCTTATCATCTGATGAAGCATGGTGACTATAATGCCTAGTCTCGGTTAAGACTATGGAAATGTCATCACAAGAAGGTTTGAGATAAAAAGGCTAAAAAGAAGTAGGAAGTTGTGAGATAAGATGAGGTGAGAGATCAAAAGTTTTGATCTTTAATTTAATCTCATCAGGATCATCATCATTAAAATCTAAAAGATTAGGAGGAATTTTACCAATGAGCTTAGGATGCCCATTATAACTGTGGGTTTAATTAATAAGAAAGTTAAGACATGGAGACTCATGAAATGGAACACTTGGTAAAGGATAAAGAGTAGGAATCTTGAAGACACCATGATCTTGGAATTGTTCAAAATTTCAAGGGTTAGTGTCACCTTAAATCCTATAAATGGATCCATTGTGAGGGAATTTAATGCATTGGAAGGTGGAAGAAGTGATAGATCTCATGTGGTGAGTCCATGACCTACCAATCAATATGTTATAAGAAAGGGAGAAGTTAAAGATTGTCACCTTCACACAAATGGTGATAGGTGGGATGGTAATGGGAAGCCACACTCAAGGAGAATGGAAAGGCTTGCGAAGACATAAATGGTTCAAACTTATATTGTGGATGAGAGGAGTGAATAAATTACAAGAACTCAAAATTTTATTTATTAAGCTCTGAGTTGAGGTAGGTAAGTACCTCTAGAGATTCAAAATTATATTTACTTAACCTTTTCTTCAGGGCAAGAAGTATGTTGGCATATTTAAGGTTTTCCTTTGGTGTAGGGAGTATGCCAACATAATTAGGATATCACTTCAACATAAGAAGTGTGTGTGCATATTTATGCATCTCAAAATATTGTGGGTAGTACATGGTAGTTTTTTTGTCCTATTGTTATATGTGGGAAAGCATGCAAGAATCTAGTGAGTGATTTCCTAGGGTCTTCTTTATTCATAAGGGGAAATTGAAACCCTTATTTATGAATATTTGGGTAAGCATGGGATTTAATGTTAATATTTATCCTACATACTATCATGGTATATATTTTATCCTAAGCACTGACATTCCCTTAGGGGAAGGAATGGTTTTTTCCCCATTGGAAAACATGGAATGTGATGAGAAACACACTTAGGTGCAGGTTGAAGTAGAATGACTAAAATCTCTAGAACAAGTGGACTCAATGGGTCAGGGTCTCTATAAAATCAATATGGTTATATAATAGTGTGATCCATGAGCATACTATGAATCAATTCTAAAATGATCAAGGTGGAGTGTGAAGTGTAGCTTGCATTTGCATGGTTTAACATTTGGTGGTAGCATTGATAATTATTGGGATGATTATTGAAAATGGAGATCTACTTGTTCTTTAACACTTTTATCATGTAAAGGTATGTTAATATATCTAACCCCTTTTGGAGATATTATCCTTGAGATCTATATAAATCATAGATACCCACCCCTTATGGGTAGAATGAGAGGATGAGGGGAGTGTCTTTCTCCAAGAGGATGATAATATTAGCTATAGATATAGTGGAGATTGTCAAACTAGTGACTAATTCTAGGTCAATGGTCTTTTTAACTACTATTATTTCTTTTTCTTCTAATGTATCCTTTAATAGGGCCTCAGGTAATTCCAAACCCTTCTTTAGGATCACCACTTTATATTTTGTGGATCTAGTAACATCAACTAGTTATGGTGGTTTCATGACCCAATTGATAGGTAGATGGTAATCGATATGTAATCTAGTTTTCTTATGAATGGTTGATTGTAACATGTCTAAGGGTTTAGGATCTCCCTATGATAAAAATACATTTCCAAGGTGTAATAATCATATTTTCTAGAATAAATTTGAAGGGATAGATTTCATCCTATGTATCTAAGGCCTTCCTAAATCATGTTTTAGTTGGTGTCTTTATCTATGACATAGAAATAAGTTAGCATCATCTTGGGGACCAAAGTGATTGAAAGAATAATGGTCCTTCTAGAATTATATTTTATCTTATCATAACCTCATATGGTGTTATATGTTATATAAAAATTGGTTTCCCCATAACCAAGTTTCTATAAGAAGGAAAAGGGGGTGATGTTGACTATTTCTCCATCATCAACCATATCTCTCTTCACATAATTATTATAAATCCATACCTATAAAAATAAGGTTTGATATCTCTTCCTTATGATCTTAGAGTTAGGAGGAAGGATTCATAAATTGAATTAAATAAACAACATACCATGATTCCTAACCAGGTGGAAACATGTCTAGATCAATATGGTTGATATAAGTTATATGGGAGGAGTATCATTAGATAAATTCCCCAGTCCTAGGGAATTGAGTAATCCTGAAGGATGAGCTATGAAATTATTGATAAATTCTAAGAACAAAATGTGGGATAATATTTTGGTTAAATCATAGATTAAATAATATTTCCCCATGGGTTTAGGAGTGGAATCTATTTCCATAATGTTTTAAGGATGGAGGACCACAGGCTAATACTCTCTAGTGTGAGTGATGGTGTTTTCCTCCTCTTTCAATTTTAATTATACAACTCTTATCATTCTGGTTTTTCCTTACATTCCCAAATGAGGAACTACATTGATGTTAATAGTCCTAGAGGTGGAGGCTTTGGCATCATGATTACACACCATCATAGGTTTATTATTCTAAATAGGGTGGTTATATAGGACACCTTGTAGTTTACTTTGGGTGATACATGTTTGGTGGTTGGGGAAGGGGTTTTGATAGATTTAGAGATTTTGATTTTAAGGGGTGACATGACCATTTGAAAATTCTTGGGAGCCTATGTTAGCATTACATAAGAACTTGTCTATGAATGTTTTACTTTGATATTATGGAAGTATTTTTTATAAATTTGTTATATTTTCTATAGTTATGAGTGTCATGAATAATAACTTGATGGAAGGGGTAATTGGATCATAGTATTTAGGTCTCATGTTCTACCCTTGTTACCTGAACCCTTGTTGATTATTTCATTAGCAGTATGTTTGGTTATGAAATTGGGGGTATTACTTAGCAGGTTAGTATTAATTTTGATTATTGTTTTGGTGTTGCATGGTGGTGGTCAGTTAAAGTTGACCCCATGGATGCTAGGAGGAATATTTTGGTTTCTATCCATCCCCCACATTATTGGTGATGTTGGTGTTATTTATAGGTTGATAGTGGTTGTTATTCATAGGATTTAGATTCTTGTTCTGATCAATGACACCATTAGTGGTGGAATTTTAATTTTGATTTAGGACCTTGGGACCTTGGTTATTAGTATTTTTTAAACTTTCACTTTGAAATCTCCCAATATTTTGGCCTAGGGTGATAATCCACCCATTGGTCCTATAAGTCTGCTAACCATTATTGATATCTTCCTAGTTTATTCGTAAGTTAGTCTTAGGATATTATTCATAAGATTGATATAATTTTTTTTGGATATCCTCCCTCATATCCTTATTAAGAGAATGAAGGAAGATATCACAAAATTACCATTGATCCATATTGGGTGCACTATCAGAGGAATATAAGACCTACTATCATCACATGATAAATGGGAAGCATATATGTTATGTTCTTACTTAATGTGTAATAATTAATGTATGCTAGCAATTAGGAGATTGTTTATATTAAAATATTTGACAAAATTAGCCATGAGTTGAAGAAAATAATTTATATACCCCTTGGGGATTTGTTAATACCTATCGAGTACTATCCCCTTTATGGTTTGGGGGAAGATATTTTCACCAACCCCATCTCAAGGTAGGATCTCCCTAATGGTCATAGTGTAATCTTTGATGTGTGCATTAAGATCCTCCTCTCATTTTAACTTGGTAAGGTCTAGTAGGGGGATGTGGGAGAAGAACCCCCATGTATGTTGGCATCGATAGGTTCCTTAAGGTAATTAACATAAATCCTCATGTTTTTAAAGTATGTTATTTATATATTAGGTCTGGAGTAAAAGGGAAGGGTCACATAGGGTTTGGTTTAGTAACCACTAGAACAAATACAATAAACATGATAAGACAAAGTGGAGTACAATTAAAAATAATTATCTAGTTGATTGGATTTTGTGTATGTATAAAATTAAGGGGGAAGATTGTTAGATATAAGAAATGTGGAGGCTTTTTATGGTGGGGCTTATATGGTTTATATGTAACATGATGATACATAAGATGAGACATGGTTTGTCTAAAAGGGGAGTGTACATAGGAAGTAAATATTTTAGAGGTGTAAAGAATAGTATATTGTTGGGTACCACATCATTTGGTGAAGGTGGAGTGTAAATATATATGTTTCTCATTAGAATTTGAATACGTGTTTGATAAGATGAATGGATTTTAGAGGTGTTCAGGTTAGGGACCTTGTAAGTGAGGATATCCCTAAAGGGTTTGGTGAGATACATGTTTTAACATGGTATAAGTTCCTAATGTGGTGGATGTATATAGTCTTATTATTATGATGTTGAATGAGATGTTGTTTGGATGAGAGAAGGAGAGGGATGAGCTAGTGTAGGAGAATTTGGGCCTATCCCCCAATGTATATCTTATTGGTTGTGCTTTGAGTCATGAATGCAACCCATCAATGTGTTGATGAGTTGGTTTGGGATAGGGTTGGGGATAAGCCTAAGAACATCCTATATATGAGGGGTAGAGGCATGAGATGGGTTGGTATGAAGATGTTGGTATAGGGTGGAAGGCCTAAGGATAGTGTTTGTTGATTTTAGTGGTGGGTTGAAAGCATAAACTCTTGATAATAATGTGTATAACCACTTGCATATGGTTGACCTCATCCTATAAGTTAAAAATCATTCCTAGGTAATGATCATATTTGGCTATGTTTTCACATTTGCACTTTGTAATATTATATATGTAATTGTGTCTATAAAAGGGGTTATTTCACTTCCCCTAGTAAGGTTCATAGTGTTAAGGTAGGGATGGTTATTTGTAGTTTCATATACATCTCATATTTCTTGAATAGAGACCCCACTCTTGGTTTGGGTTTTGGTATGATAATAATCATAGAATTGGTAGTCTATATTGGTGTTTAAGGTCAAGTTATTTCAAATCATCAATAAAGGCTCATAAAAATTGATATAGATTCTATTATAACCTTCTAGGACAAGAGATATGCCTAAGTCCTATCCAAATATGTTTTGTTAGTATATGAATACCAACAAAATAAATGGAAAGAGGAGGTAAGATGGATAAGGGAAAGTATAAGAGGAAAAAATGAATACATAAATGATTAAGTCCTTCACATTGGGTTCGCCAATTTATGTACACATGAGTAATACATGCTAAATTATACACTCGACTCCATGAGGTTAGGCTAAGATACATAAAGTAATGAATGGGTTATGGATTGGGTTGGTTATTAAGTTAAATGGGATTCATAATGGGTTATGAAAATAAAATATCATGATGGAGCCAAAATACCTTAGTAACATCTTAGTGTTTATTAATATCATTAAACTATGCTAAAATATAATTCTAATGTCCTTCATTTTTTAAGATCATAATAAGGCAAATCTCATGGCAGATACTAGGACTGGGGACATGGAGGAGATTAGGTTGAATGAATAATGGGAAAATATATACTCTGTTGAGTAGGTTATACTTGGTGAATGTCATCTACAAAATGTGAATGATATTGTAGACACTTAGTTTTGGCCACTTTCATGACTAAACTAGGATTCAATTCAATTTCTAGAAAATGACACATTTTAAGCCTAGAAATCACCTAAATTTCCTAATTTCATCCATATAAGAGATTTAGTTACCCAAAAAAGTGACGAGGCTAGCTTATTTTGTATATTTCCCTATATGCATCACTAACCTAGTT
Source organism: Torreya grandis (assembly GCA_037957365.1). Lineage (NCBI taxonomy): Eukaryota > Viridiplantae > Streptophyta > Pinopsida > Cupressales > Taxaceae > Torreya > Torreya grandis. The sequence goes on from JARHVA010000327.1 coordinate 5,704,063, forward strand.
CATTTATAACCCTAGTCAAATTATGACCTAATAATTTGACACTTTTGGCCTGTCTAGCTATTATTTGAAAACATTTAAAATAATTTTCAAAAATCCAAAAATCACTAAGAAAGATTAATTATATTGTAAATCTTAATTCACTTACCTAAAAAAAATTCCAAATCAAATCAGTCAATTTCATTTACTAAAAAAAGAATTTTTAGCCAAATATGAAGTCAAAGGTAAAATACATTAATAAAGTGATTTATTATCTCCTATATATTCAAAAATATGAGCGACACTTAATAAATAACTAAATTGAGTTTTCATGCCTCAAAAATATCTAAAATTGAGATGTCAAGATTTTATGATTTCCTTAACCCAATCTAGGGTTAGATTGACTCAATATAGGTTAATTTAGACTCAACCCAAGTTGTAATTTAGCCTAACCTCCTTAGGGTTAGAGTTAGTTCTTTGAGATATAAATAAAAAATCCCACACCATATGCCAAAAAGATCTTATGTGTAAGGTTATTCTATTGGCATACCTTCTTGAATCATTTGAGAGTTGTGTTATAATGCCCAATTTATGCTAAGCTTCACACCAAGCCACAAATGACTATTGAAGATATGATATCACCATGGAAGAGAATTGTTAAAAGACTAAAATCATCATAGGTTGAACATGAGCATCCTTATTCCAACAAGTAAGCATCAAATTTGATAAAAGAGGTAAGAAATTTGTATTATCTTTATCTCTATTTTGTGATCTTGTTTATTATGTTATGCTCTCCCTAGTTCTTAGGCAAGAGTGTTTAGTCCTAGTGTATTGTTATGATTTACGTTTTATAATTTGGAATAAAAAGGGACTAATGTGTGTGTGTGTGTGTGTGTGTGTGTATGTATATATATATATATATATATATATATATATATATATATATATATATATATATATATAGATACACACACACACACACATGTGTGTGTGTGTGTGTGTGTGTGTGTGTGTGTGTGTGTGTGTGTGTGTGTGTGTGTGTGTGTGTGTGTGTGTGTATGTGTGTGTGTTTATGTATGTATGTATACATAAACACACATATACAGACACACACACACACACACACACACACACACACACACACACACACAGACACACATATACATACATACATACACACACATATATATATATATATATATGTATATATATATATACATATATATATATATATGTATGTATGTATATATATACATGTATATATACATACATACATACATACATATATATATATATGTATATATATATATATATATATATATACATGTATATATATATTTTACTCTTTGAACACCTAAGGTACATAATGACATACCTAGTGGGACCATGCATCCCGTATGGCCAAGAAAATTGATAATGATAACCTTAGTTTTACTAATAAATGCATTTAATTCTACAATTTTAGAGTTTTAGCCTTGAGATATATGTCATTTTATTTTTGATTAAATGGTGGCTTCACCCTATGTAACGATGGCTTTGCCATTTCCATGTTTGTTTGTTATCTTTAGTTTTGCATAAATGGCAGTTTTGACCTATTAAATAGTAACTTTATAGAAAATGATGTCTTTGTAATAGTGTAAATGGGTAATTTTCACCTTCTCTACTATTCGATGGCTTCTCTTATATGAAAATAATGAATTTACATATAATGACAACTTTGTCTAACTATTAAATGGTGACTTCACTTATGTGAAAACTACCCAACTTCAAGAGGATTGTTTGGGGTCATCCAATCACTATTTTTGATGTCTTTTTAAAACATGTTTTGTCATGATTTTTCATATTGTGCAGTTAGTTTACCTTCATATTACATGTATTTTCATATAATATAATATACAATAATGTTAATTTGTTTTCCAATCTAACTTGTTTGTCATAGGTTTCACTTGACAAATACCACATTTGAAACTTCTAACAAGTTTTTATAGGTTTTCTCAATCTAGGAGAAACCATTTTGCTTCCTCAAAGGCCATTTTAAAAATTTATTCTGGTTCTTAAAATCCACTTAATCACACTTGCATTTTAGTATTTGAAGTATTTACAAGTGCAAACATGGCCAAGGAGCCAAAATTTCAATCACACTTCAATTTAGTGTTACTAAAAGGAACATACATTTTAGTTAAAGCTCTGAAGAGATTTTTTTCTTTATGTTTATTTTGTATTATTAGATAAATTTCAAAGTTTGTTAAACTAATTTCCTTCTTTGTGGAAAATTAAAAACTATTGCATGTATGCTCTCTCCTTGTCCTTTTTAGGGAACTTGGGTGATAAAAAATGCTTAGTTTATTTCCATTATTTGTAAAGTTATGTCAAAAATAATGTCATGTATGCCCTCCCCAAGATCCGAGTGATTTAGGAGACCTAGAAATGACCTCTAAAGTCTTTCTAATTTATTTTCTTACATTTGGATTGTGGGTGGGAGCTCACTTATCCCTCAAAAATTCTCTAGGGGTTCATTGACTAGGGATTTCATCTCCCAACATCATACCAACCCCACTCCATGGTTGGGTATATAAATTGGGAAAACCATTAGATGGGATAATGGTGAGAGGTTAGCCTAACCATACCAATGGGTACCCAAGCCATGTGGTAGCTACATATCATAATTCACTAAGAAGTATATGGATGAATTTGTTATGTAAAGGACTAGACCATTGCATACCAAGCTAGGTGGTTTAGACTCAATTGAAGTGATTTCACCCTTATGTTAGCCACACTTGGGACCATTTAGTGCATTTAAGATTTATATATTTTAGTCAACCCCACTTGACACATAATTTATTTCAAAATTTTGAGTGATACTCACTCTAAATTCATACCACTTATTAATTTTAAGAGATAAAAGGGGTATGAAAACTCTACCTACACCTGTACTTTAGTTTTTGGATTAACACTTAATTCCTCACAAGCATGGGTATATGAATGGAAAATTTGGTAAAATATCTGCACACCCATGTTAGTTTATAGATATATAATGATCCATTCATGTTACTTATATTTTAATTGATTCAAATGTGTTTTTTTTAGACTAACAATGTTTGTTTATATGTTACGACAAAATAGGGCTAAAACTATCAAATTGTTATCACACCATTTTAGCCTAAGATGTGTTACTCTATCCATTTGTGTCACACTTTTTGCCATAGATATTTATTCTAGAACTCTTAGTTTGTCACTGGTTCAAATTGGGCATTGTTACACTACCTATTTTGTCCCAAGAATTTACTTCAGATATATTATTTCAAAACCCTTTATCATGACATTTATTTGAAGGAACACTTTTATATTGCCTAAATCAGTCAAATTCTATTGTCAATTTTAAAACCAAGTTCCAAACCATTGTCATACCTCTCTTATTTCAAATTTTTAGTTATGTTGACCATTTTTGGTCTAGCTCTTTTGCCTTCGAACATTTGAGTCTTTTTACATTAAATTTGAAACTCAACCTTTCATACTGAAAATCCTAAACTAATTAGGTTCATGCCAAAGCCTCATCTATTTTGGGCTTAAGTAATATAAATTTTTGTGTTTGGATTGTGTTACTTGGGTTGATTTCCTATTTTCTCTAAAAAACCCCTCGCTTAGACCTAGCAGTTATTTTTTTTTACATTTTTTAAAGTGCCCTTTGGAGCCAACTTGTTTCCATGTGCCTTGTTTGAAGTTTGATATGTTGAATCCTTAGTGCCTTAGTTCTGTTATTATAGTAGTTTTTCATTAATCAAATATCAAGTCTTAGTGAACCAATTATTGAGTGTTATTTGATCCAATTTACTTAGTTTAGTTTGTTTTTAAGTTCTTGTGTGGGTTCTATGTTTCTAAGCCTACAATTGTTTTTCATGCTAATAATTATAATTACTAGTGGGAAAATCATTACCATCCTTTGATATTATTTTTAAAAAAATCTACTTTGTTTGGACACTTTTATCACTGATTATAATCACCTTTGAGAAAGTTGGTGCTTTAACCATAGATGAGTTTGAGCCTTTATGTCACTTCAACCATTGATTATAACTACCTTTAGGTAAATCAGTATCATTTTTTAGATTAGTTTTTTGTTTGTTATAGTCTTACCTTTACCTAGTTTAGTTTTTTATCCCTTTATGCCTCTATTATAGATCCAAAGGTCTTTTATTTTTATACCTTGGTTTTTTGTTACCTTTAGACACTTTATTTTTCATGTTACCTATCCATGGATCTAAACATGCCTCATTACACATTTAGTAGGACCATGTATAAACAAGGATACGATAACTTTGTGACTAATGACACTTTTATTCAAGAGTAATATGATGAAATAGCTTATGATATGGATCCCTATCCATCTTATAACATCCCATATATTAAACAAAGGCATGACCCTTTATCATAATATTTGGTAACTATACCTCCTTATCTAAGCTAAGAATTAGAGTAAATAACATAGTACCTTACTCAAATAATGCCTAACATTGAACAAACCCAATAAAAATATCCCTACTATGTTATTATGCAAACATAGAAAAGATATGATTCATACTTGTTTGAACATCATTTATTAGAGAACAAAGATGAAGTGATCAGTAGAGCTATCAAAGTAGGAACCAAGTTTCTATTTGAATTCCCACATGAAATTCTAAGTAGTTTGATCACAAATCCTATTAATGAACCTCAAGTTTAACCATTTGAATAGGCATCAAATAGTTATAATCAAGATGTAGTCTAAATGCTACAATAAGACTCAAATACACTTATAAAAGGGAAAGGTATTATGGATTAATAAATGGAATAGGTAAAATAAGCATACCAAAAATATCTCAACCTAGATCACAAAATTAATGCAAGGGATATTTATAGCATGTTTCTTATTAAGATAGATCCATTAATAAGTAAAAAAATAGATTCCTTAGGCTATGCAAGAAAAAACATAGACCCCTTTAGCCAAACAACATTGGTTGGTGATATGTATAATGTCCATATTTTGATGGAAGAGACTATTGCTCAAATGTAAGACCCCACTCAAAATGTTGTGGATGGCACACAAGTGCATTCTAATTTAAACCAAAGTTGGTCTAATTTATTAATAATAAATACATAATACATTCATATGAATAATGCCATAAGTAGACCGTAATAATATGGAATAAGTATGCCTATTTCCAAAAATCAAAATGTAACCTCCACTCCTCAAATAGATACTTATTAAAATGTGTAATAAGGGGAAAATCTAATAACAAACCAATTTACCACTGTAACAAGTGTATAACATTACACCACCTCAATAGGTGACAATGAATGTTATTCCATAATAAGCACATACTAATATACCTTATCAATCATAGATGTTTCCTAAAGAAAAATATATTCCTATTGGTTATAAAGTAGCAATTAGTCGACAAAAACACCTACCAAAATAACCATTTCCAAATAACCAACATTTTCCTAAATAATAATAAGTTCCACTTCAACAATAAGTATTGATCCAAAAATAGGTGTTTAACCAATAAAAAGGTTTTTACACATAATAGGTACCAGGTGATAGGCAATAATTTCCTTTTTCTCAATGGGTATCACACGTGAAATAAGGATCCAACTACCATCACCTTCAATAATATGGATCTAGTTAGCAACATGTTACCTATCTACAATAGGGTTTAGCAAGTAGGTATAAATCTCCCTCCCAAACCCAAAAACACCAACACATTATGTAGATCTAAATGTCATTATCACATCCAAAATTCATTAGCTAGGGTTATTTAGCCAACCCAAGCTAGAATGTGATTCAACAATAGCATATTACATATACACAATATAATTTTAATGCATGGATATGTATATATGGTCATTTGGCCAATTCAACTAGAATACCACAATACACCTACCCTGTTCAAGGCAATCCGCCTTTGACCATGCAAACTCAATAATAATAGGTCTCTCCTTTTAATTTACTTATCCAAGAGTTACAGTATATGAGGAATCAAAATCAAAGTTAGATTTTATTTTTCCATAAATATTAGTTTTAGGACTAGAATAAAAATCAATGTCAATATCAACATCAATTATAGAGACCCTTGAGTCAGACTCATCTTCAAAATCAAACTACATTCATGGTTGTTACAACATTGGTTACACATGCCATGAGAATTAATTTGAATATATTTGTTATCCTTCTAATTTTTTTGAGGATGATTACTTTAGCTTCGACACAAGTTCTTCTAGTATATTCTATGAGGACTATTATTCCTCTTACCATTACACATATCATTAACAATAGCAAATTTATCCATTATTTTGACATTCCATCTCCCACAAGTGTTGATTGGGATCAAGAAAATTGCACATTATTGAATTGAATCCATGGTGATATATCAATTATATAATATCAAGGGTATCAAGATCACATTCATGAAAAATAAGAATAATATCCTACTAAAAACTTTTTAGAGGTGTTAGGGGGAAATACAAGTCCAAACTCAACATATTCTAATGAAACCTTGTTTGAGGGTGATAGAAGATAATCAAAGTCAAATTTCAACATTCCTAAGTGAAAACTTATCAAAGTCACTATGGGACAATCAAGACAACTTTATTGGTGAAAATCTCTTTGAGGTGCCAATTGTTGAGCATAATAGTTATTCATTGATTGATGAAGACATTATACAAGATAACATTTTTTACATCTTCCATTTATAGCATAATCAGATGCTAACATCTCTCAGGCATAAATAATAGAATAATATAGTGGTCTTATCAAGATCATATTTATAATTTGTTGGCCCTACCACAAATTTATTTTTATGTCAAATATAGAATTAGTAACATTGTGTGTACCTAAAAATCCCAATCTTCATTTGTTTTCCAACCATCATATATTATATTATAATCCATTTATTCATTCAATACCTATATTACATTTCCATATCAGACCTTTTATCCAATGTTTATCCCTATTTACCATCCTTGGATGAACTTTCATTTATAAAGGCTACAAATACATCTTATCTCAAATTTTGGAGGAAATAAAATTAATAACCCAAAAAAGATCACAATAACATTATTAGAACCCAAATCAATAGAAAGTTCTTGATATTTTATCTATTCATAAGTGCAGGATAGTAATTTACATAATTGATTATTCTGGTGGTATCATATATTGATCACAATGAGCATCTCCACATCAATAGGAACAAAAAATCATTTAATTTTCATTGCCTTTATTTTTATTTATACCCTACCATTTACCTTACCTTATCACTTGGGGCAACCCTATTACCATTATATCCCATTATCCACTCTAGTTGTATCATATGTTGATTAGGATGAGCATATCCACGTCAACAGGAATGAAATAATCATTTATTGTGCCTTGCCCTTTGCCTTACCATTTCCATTACTTTTTTCCTCACCTTAACATTATACCATACCATTAACCCTTTGCCAACTAATTATTTTTTCCTGAAACCTACCTATCACATTTGGCCTTGGTTTTGATCTTTTTCTACTTTAGGAACATTTGGTGGTTGATTATAAGTTAAATCATAGTAGTGGATTAAAAATCAAACATTTGAATATAAGTATATGAAATTAGTATGACAACAGTCTCAAAAATTACATCCTTCATTTTTTGTTACATTCCCACTTCATATTACTAAATATAACCACCTATGGGAAAATTAGTACCAATAACCCTTTACTATTGTTTATTAATTATAATTTCCTATGGTCAAATTAATAACAATACCATTACCATACATTATTGCATCACTTTGCCATTGACATTATGATTTGCCTTACCATTTACCTATGTTTGAACTTGATGGTACTTAGTTGAATGCCTTTTGTTTAGGAAGGACTATAGTGATTTGATGTCCTATAGGACTCTGTAGGTAGTGATTGATTCATGTTGAGGTTAGCTTAGTCACCCCTTTACCATGCTCTCACCATTTTGTGAGTATTTTAAGTTTGAATGCTATAGTCATTTTGTGAGAAAACTAAGACATGATCTCATTATTTTTTTAAGTGGACCATTTTGTATCTCATAATTCTTGATTGAGTTGAGATGCCTATAAATTTTCAAAAATATTTTTAATAATTTAAAAAAACCTAAATAATGTTTAAATATCCTAAAAATCACAAAATCATGAAAATTGTCTTAGAATTTCCATTTGAGATATAAAGCCATCAATTTTTTCTAGTATTGGCCATCTTATCTATTCAATTTATTTATAAACTACCTTGGTATTTTTCCTCCCATTTCTAGGAGAAATACATTGGACTGAGGTCCACATGGACTATGTAGGCATCCCTTAGATATATGGGATATCTAGGGTTGGCTCACCCACACCTTCCTTTTTTTTTTGATGACATATTTACCTTAAGGATTCTAGGACCTATAACTATTTCATGAATAACCACTTGTCATTTAGTTTCCCCATACTTATTGGCCTTAAGCTATATGCTCTCACCATTTTATATGTTCATGTTGTAAGAATTATGTATTTGACTTTGATGCATTAATGACCACTTGGATTTTCTTATGCTCTCATCATTTTATGAGCAATCATTGCCAACACTCTCACTATTTTGTGAGCTCATTCACATTCCAAGCCTTAGATTTAGTAGAAACTATAAATTAACATTTAAATTCATTAGTGGATACTCATCTCTTGAATATTAGTGTGTTTTTATCCAAAACCATACTCTCATGCTTACACTATTTACTTATGTTGATGTTTTCATGATTTTGAAATGTCACCCCCTTTTCTCTCACACACTCACCATTTTTCAAGATCATTCTTATTTTCCTCTACATGTTATTCATTTTTTATTATCATTAATTTCATTCTATCCCATATCCTAGGAGAACTACATTTGGCCTAAAATTCATAGTGGATATTGTGTCCATGAAACTATGTAGGCAATGTCCACACTTACCCAATACATCTAGAGTTATCTTGGATAACCCTTCTTTTTCTTCTATCCCCCCCCCATTTTGTTTGAATTGTCTTTTTATCTCTTATGGCTAAGGTAAATATTTATGCCATATTGTTTATTTCATTGTCTCCTATAACCTAGGGGTAATTTTTTTCATCTTATTTGTTTCATTATCTCTTATAACCTAGGGGCAATGTTTGTCATCTTGTTTGTGTCATTATTTCCCTATAGCCTAGTGGTAACCTTATGCAAATTGTTCTTGTGTTATTTTACCTATCATTGCTACCTAACTTAGGGGTCACCCTGCCTCTAAGAGTAACACCTCTATTACACATACATGAACAATTTGTTTTCTATTTGTACTAACATTATGATTAACCACTATTTGTGTCTTGTTATTTTTTTTTAATCTTAGTTTGTTTATTTTTGTCTATTTAGAGTAGTTTTTTAACTACAATTTGATTTGAATTATTTATTTGTTTTTATTTTTTATTTAATTTGTTTATTTCATTATTTGTACATTTTATTATTTTATCAATATTTATTTGTATAGTTTTTTTTTTTGTATATGTTATTTGTTTGTTTCTATTTGTTTTTGTGGTGTAAGTTTGTGTACATTTTGTTTATTTGTGTTTTTATTTTTTTCTTCATTTACTCATTTATTTGTATTTATTTATATATATTTGTATATTATTTATATTTTTATAGCCTTGTTTGTTTTTATTTTTGTGTGTTTATGTATTGATTTATTTACTTTTGTTTATTCAAATTTTTTTAATCTTCTTGATTGTTTTATTTGTTTATTTTGTTATTTTTTTCCTTTTATTCCCTGGTTACTATTTTCACTTGGATTTTCACCATTTGAGGAGATTAAAATATCTCCTCATCCAAGTGGCACAATGGAATCACCTCTAGTCTTGTGGGCAGACTAAATAATGAGGTGTCTCTAAATAAGGCTATCTCTATTGATGTACCACTTAGGATTGAATCTACTACCAACTTTGGGGGGTGAAAAGGGAGAGAAAAAACTAAAATAAAATATTAAATAAGGAGGTAATAAACCAAATAAATTTTATGACATCCAACCAATTGCATTCTACACTTGAGAACAAGAAATAAACTAAAACACACACTCCTTCAATCTTCATCTTCTCACGTCAATGTTACATTGCAAGGTCTTGGATGAATGTGAAAAGATAGGAGAAATAGAAAAGATGAATTGAATGGAAATAATGAAATTAATAACTCACTCAACCTTTGACATCCCTTAAAATACTTCACATGCCCTGCAAGAAAAGTTTTCCAACTATAAACAAGGTGAAAGAATGAGACCACATGTTAGGAATCCATAGTCTTCACTAAATAAGATTCATAATTAAAGTGGAAAAAACTTATTAAAAATAATTAAGAGGTAAAAAATAGTAATTTTATTGATAAAAAGGTACACAAATGATCAGGTTTTCACCATACTTAGGTGGAACATCCAATACAATGCCAAAATGGCTAACTCTTATAGAGTTTGATAGAGAGAGAGAAGAAGAGAAGTCCAAGGGTCACAAGGACACTTATCAAGGTGATAAAATAAGTTATACATGAATGAGAAGAAGTTATGGGTTGAAACATGCAAGTTTATGAAGTAAAAATGTCAATTTAAGTCATCAAAGTTATGCAAAGTGGCATAAAACTCCTCCTTTTACATATAAATACTACATTAATGATTGGGCCTATTTAAACATTATATAACTAATTAGGAGTAGTAAAAATGATTGGAATGGAATGGAATACTCTATAACATGTATATCTATGCATTATTTGCATGTCTAGTCCTTTATGAACCTTTATAAGTGATCTATCATCATTTGCTATCCAGAAAACTTCCCTTTCATGCACCCTACACACTTGACCTTCAAAATGGCTTCAATTTTCCATGAAAATACATGGGAAGTAGTGAAAGAACCCTGTAAATAATTTACATGTCCCTTTAAGCATTAGGAACACCTAAAATTCATCTCACTTGAAGTTTTCCATCTTCTTCACTAGCTTGTCCAATATGCTAGATTTGATTGGTTGAATTTAATCACCTAGTTAGGGAAAATAGAAGTTGTTTCAAGGAATAAATTTAATATTAGGAGTTAGGTTAAGTATTAATATTCCATTCAAACTTTTTTTCATCTTTTAAATCTTGTATTTTTCACAACACAAAAAATGGTAAAAAATACCCTATTTCTACCCCCATCCATTCAAGTTCATAAACTAGTTGGCATGTGGAGTAGCCTAAGAGATTACTCTAAAAGGTCCAATCATAAAAAATATCAAGTTATGTAATTAAATTACTTATATATTCACATATAATGTTTTTATATTTCATAGAATAAGAAAATATGAGATATTCATAGTGATAATTGACATTAGAATAGAATACTGGATAATATAGTGAAGCCACTTCGAGGGGGAAACCTCCAAAAAAATGCATTATTAGTAGAATACTTCACAAATGATGCTTAAATACTATCCAATACCTCTTATATATAGTCTACTTAGCCAAGTTTATTCCATAGGCTGACCTATCTAAGAACATAGGTAAATGTAACAAGTAAATAAAAGAGGTATGTAAGTCCAAGTTGGCCACACATATCCCTAGACACACCAATGGTTAAGGGAATAAAAATACCTTACATTTAAAAACAATGTTATCCTCAACATTATGAAAACTCTAGATGCTACTGCACAAATGCTTCATCCTCCCAAGTGTCATCTTCACATGGAAGATTCTTCCATTTGATCAAGTATTCTGTAATTGCTTTAGAATGCAATTTCTTGGTGCGTTGTTGAAGGATCACCTCAGGATCAAGAAGAAATTTACCTTCCTTATCTAATTTTGGTAATTCTATTTGAATGGTAACTCTATGTCTAATGACTTTCTTCAGGTATGATACATGAAATACTAGATGTATGTGAGTGGATGTAAGAAAATCTAACTTGTAGGCCACACTGCCAATGTTTTGCAAGATCTGATAAGGCCCATAATACTTAGGGACAACCTGTTATCCCTTTTTTGTTGCTTCAATGAAATATATTTGTATGGATATAAGTGAACAAAGACCCAATCACCAATGTGAAAATGTCTCTCACTTCTATGTTGATCTACTTGTTGCTTCAAGTGATTCTAGGCCATAGCTAAATTTTCACACAAACTTGCAAGGACCTCCTGTTGATGGTGAATATGTTCTTCAACTACATGAACCTTAGGATGGAACTTCAAGGTGGAAATTATGGATGTAGGATGGTATCCATATAGTTCCACAAAAGGATATATTTTGGAAGAACTATGAATAGGAGTATTATACCACCATTCAGCAAGTGGTAGCTAATGAACCCATTTATCCTATTTATCAAAAATAAAAGAATGGAGATATCCTTCTAGACATTTGTTGACTACCTTAGTTTTTCCATCATATTGAGGATGATAGGATGAATTATGAGCCAATTGAGTGCCTAAACATGTAAATAACTTATTAAAAAAATCACTAGTAAAAATGGGATCTCTATCACTGATAATGATCTTAAGATTCCCATGCAAATTTTGAACTGTATTAAGAAAAGCAAAAGCTACTATACTAGCAAAAAATGGCTAGGATAATGAAAAAAAATGAGAATACGTACTGATAATATATACAAGAACCATGATAACATTTTGACCATCAGATCTTGGTAACCCTATAATGAAATCCATAGAGACCTCTTCCCAATGCTAGCTAGGGATAGATAAAGGCTGTAAAAGACCTAGAGTTTTGATGGTTTTGCCTTTTTTTTGTTGACAGATCATACATTCAACCACATATTTCTAGACATCCCCCTTGAGACCTTTCCAAAAAAAATATTGCTTGATCATATGATAGGTTTTTAAAAATCCCAAATGACCCCCAATTAGAGTTGCATCAAGTTCTTGAAGGATTTTTTGTTTAAGAATATAATTCTTACATAGGTATAATCTATTTTTGTACCATAATGCCTTACCTTTCCATGTGAATTTTTCAAATCCATCTAAACCCTACTGAATATTTTGAATCAAATCATGAGTATTACTATCATATTCCCATTATGATCATGATTCCTCTAGCCAATCTACCTATAAAATGGTTAAGACACATAGCAATGCCTCAATTGATTCATTTTTTCTAGATAGTACATCTACCACCACATTGTCCTTGCCTTTTTTATAGACTATTTCAAAATCATAGCCTAGGATCTTAGTTACCCATTTCTATTGTTCTTTAGATGAAAACCTTTGTTTTAATTTTTTTTTAAGATTATCATGATCAATTTTTACCTAAAAGTGATGACCCATCAAATAAGGTCTCCATTATTTGACTGCATGTAAAATGGCCATCATTTCTTTCTCATAGATGGGCTTGTGCTAATTTTTACCCTTGAGTTGATTACTTTCAAATTCTAGTGGTCTACCTTATTGCATGGTTACAACACCCTTACCATACCTAGATGTATCACATTAAACCATAAATGTCTTAGAAAAAATAGGAGTGGCCAATACCAGAGTAGTACACATAGCCAATTCAAATTGTTCAAATGCCCTAGTAGCTGCATCAGTCCACTAAAAGGAGTATTTATTTAACAAAGAGGTAAGTGGAGCTACAATACTACCATAATTTTTGACAAATCTATGGTAATAACCAGTAAGTCCCAAAAATCCCTAAAGTTGCTTGAGTGTCTTAGGAATTGGCCAATTTACTATTACTTAGAATTTTTTACGATCCACTTTCACTCCTTCAAAAGATACCAAATGACCCAAATATTCAACCTCACTAGCCCCAAAAGTACATTTGGAAGGTTTGGCATAAAATTTATTTTTCTCCAAAACGGAGAGAACCTATTTCCCATGTTGCAAATGGTCTACCCAATTTTTACTATAAATGAGGATATCATCAAAGAATACCAAAATAAATTTCCTCAAAAATGGATTAAAAATAGTATTAATCAAACTCTAGAAAGTAGATGGTGCATTTGTTAGGCCAAAAGGCATAACCAAAAACTTATAATGGACCTCATGAGTCCTAAAAGTAGTTTTGGTTATGTCTTCATCATGGATCTTGATTTGATGATACCTAGAATGTAGATCTAACTTGGTAAAATAAAGAGCACCATTCAATTCATCTAGTAAATCATCAATGATAGGAATTAGAAAATTATATTTCATAGTGTACTTGTTGAGTTCTTTATAGTTAGAGCACATCCTCCAAGTGTCATCTTTCTTTCTCACCATGACAACTGGTGATGAGTATTCATGTTAGCTATGGTGAATGATTGTTGCATCCAACATCTCTTGTACCATCTTCTCAATTTCACTTTTTTGGGTATAGGGATACTTATATGGCCTGTTGTTGGGTGGTGTACTACTAAGAATAAGTGTGATGACATGATTATGCATGCAACTAGGTGGAAGTCCTTTTGGCATGTATCCAAAATAATATATTGAGAATCAATTATTTGTTGTAGATCAAGAGGTGGAGATGGCTGAGTTGGTTGTACTTCCATAGAAAATAAGTGGGCTACAAATCCCTCAGCACCCTTATGAATAATCTTTATCATTTGATGGGAGATAATAAGTTTGGGAGATTTAGATTTTAATCATCTTAGCTCAAATTTCCTTTATTCCAAATGAAAATGCATGAATAATTCCTAAAAATTCAACTCAATAGTGCCCAAAGTGGTGAGCCACTGGACTCCCAAAATAATATCAAGTCCACCTATCAAAATAACAAACATAGGAGAATATAATAAGTAGTCTCCCATGGACAACTTAATACTATGACATTTTCCTAAATAGATAATAGTACCACCATCTACATTCATAACCTAAAATTATGGAGCTATAAAAATGAAACATTTCAAATGAGCAACTAACTTACTGTGGATAAAATTATGTGTGCTCCTCAAATCAAATAAGATAGTGACCTTCTATTTCTTAAGGAAACCCATCACCTTATGAGTTTATGGAGTACTAATACCTGATAGGGCATGGCATGAAATAGTAGGATGAGAGTCTTCAAATTTTTCTTCAAGAACTTCTACATATGCATCATGTACTTCTACATCCTCTTCATCATCATTGGCACATTCAATGTAAAATAGCTTCTTCTTAGCACAACAATGGTCTTTGTTCCATTTTCTATCACAACCATAACATAACCCCATGGTATAAGATAAAGATGTTATAGAAAGATGTAAACAAAGAGTGGGCATAATGGTTAATCAATACTGGCAGAACAACACTTGGGTAAACCTCACTGACTATGATCAAGATCTCAAGGATATTCAATTATCCCTAAATGCTATATCCCTATATCCTAATCAAGAAGATAAAATTGTTTGGTATCAGGAGCCAAGTGGACAGTTTAAAGTCTCTTCCATCTTCATCTCCAAGGGAAATGGTAGAAAACCGTTATGGACAAGAGCCTGGATTAAGGGGCTCATTCCTAAAATCAAGTTCTTTTTCTGGACCCTTCTCCAAAATAAAATTTTGACTCTGGATAATTTATAGAAACGTGGAATCAATATTGTTAACAGGTGTATTCTATGTAAGAGAGACCTTGAAGATAGAGATCATCTATTTGTGAATTGTTCCTTCACTCAGCTTGTTTGGAAGGAGGTTCTCAATCTGTGGGGCATTACATGGATTCATCAAAAAAAATTTTGAACTTTCTCTCAAAAGCTGGTATTGCCCTTCAAAGAATCCTGAAGTTCTCTTCTTATGGAAAATTACTCTTCCCCATATCTGGTGGGGAATATGGAAGGAAAGAAATAACCAAATATTCAGAAACAAAGAGCTCCCTGGATGGGTGGTTGGCCAGAACATCATTAGAGCTCTAAAGGAAAATTTTTCTTCTCAAAAAAATCTAAGCTCTAATCTCAATGTGGATAATCCCCTGAGGAAGGATTTTATTCTTGATAAACCTAATAACCCCAGATCAGGTGTTACTTGGATTAGTCCACCTCAAGATTGGATTAAAGGTAACTTTGACAGTGCAGTAAAAGGGAACCTGGGAAATGCTAGTTGTGGTGGTGTTCTGAGAAACCATGTGGGAATGGTTATTGATGCTATTTCAATTCCCATTGGTATATCTAATTGCCACATTGCCGAAGCTACAGCTGCCCTCCAGACCCTTAAATTAGCTGTGGACTCGGGATATTCCAAATTATGGCTTGAAGGGGACTCTTTAAATGTTATAAATATCCTTAATAATAAGAATACTGTGTCTTGGACCATAGAGGATAAGGTAAAGGAGATGAAAACTCTTTTAAATAAATTTGAAGAAATAAAAATCACCCATACCTACCATGAAGCCAATGGTGTTGCAGATTGGCTTGCTAATTGTGCTGTCCGAGAAGGGCAAAAAGTGAGGTGGGATGAAACCTTAGTAAGGAACGTGGATTTAAGGGCGATCATTCTTCTCGATGCCACACATGCGAAAGAAGGTAGGATTGGAGTGTAATAAAATCTTAATGAGTAGGAGTGGCAGCACAGGGAAAGGAACCCAATTATTAAAGAGTAAGGCCCTCAAGAGGGAGAAGCGGATCCTGAAAAGACAAAAACAAAGTCGATGTCCCAATCAACTTGACAGCAGGAGGATCCAAGGTAATATCCATAGTAATTGGGATTCAAAGAAAATGAGTATGGCGCGTGAAAGGAAGGGAGAACCCCGTAAACAGGAGCCCAAGAGTTATGCAAAATGGAGAGAGAAACATCAAGTCTGGAGAATTTTGTAGAAAGGAAATGTTACGAGCTACATGGAAAGACTCCACGGCTCTAAACTGCATATCACGACGGCCTTCTTCAAAAATTGGTCTGACGACAGGGGCACCCTGCATGGTATAACTGTAAATTTAACTGAGGATTTTCTTGCTGAGGTTACAGGGTTGTCAATGGAAGGAATCAAATTTTCAAAGCAGACCAACATTTCAAACGAGGCATTTTGTAAGTTCCCCAAAATGGATGAGGAGGAGCAGAAGTTGGTCAAAAATGGGGATTTTTATGAGCCAGATCAGATTAAAGGGATTTGGAGGGACGTCCTAAGCTGTATAAGGGAGTACTTCATCCTGGATGGAAGAAGCAAATGAGTGTATAAGTTCCATTTTGTCTTCCTCAATCACTTTAGGCATAAGGTTAGCTTGTCTTTTCCTTTCTATCTTCGCTACTCCCTGATTCAAAGCCTTTATGCTCATAGGAAAAAGGATTTGCGCCCTATTCTTCATGAAGGCCTTATTCTGCTTATTGAAGGCTATTGCAAGAATAGGGCACTGGTTAAGTATTCCAAACAGGGGAAAAATAAGTTGTCAGGGAATAAAAAGAATGAAAATGTAAGCAGAAGAGGAAAAATTAAGACCCCTAGTCCTAATAAACAGAATGTAGAAGAAGAAAGGGGTCAGGAGAGAATTGAAGAACCCGAGGAGGAAAAACCGGAGGAAGAAGATGGAACTGAGAGCTGGGACACCAACTCTAGTAATGATGAAGAAGGATTTGAGGAAATTGAAAAAGATAAAGTCAATACAGAGGAGGATTCTGCTACCAGAATAGAAGAGACGGAGGAAAACCAGAAAGTGGCAGAGGATGACATTGTCCAAGAAGATCCTGGTGAGGACCCAACTTCTAAGAATGAAAAGGAAATCTCTGTCCAGGAAGATATTCAAAACATGGAGATGGAATCAATGAGCGGGAACAAAAGAGTCAAGAAGACTTCTTTGAAGAAGCTAGGAATAGCCCCAATAAAAAGTCTGAGGATTGGAGAGGGAAGAATCAAAATGATGAAATACACACTCCTATGACTTGGGTCAACTGTAAAGCTGAGTCTTCTTCCCAATTAGATTCCTAGTTGTGTAGGGAGATCATTGATCTCAAGAGAAGAGCGGAAACTTTGGAAGATTCTCTGAAAGCTGCTTGGAATAAAGTAAACAACATGGAAAATCAGTTAAGCGAGAACCCTGTCAAGCTCAAAGCTCACGAAAACAACCTCTGGGAACTAATAAAGGACAACGAAAAGAAAATGGAGGAAGTAACGTCCAACATTTGTGCAGCTGCTATCAATATAGGTAAACGAGCCAATGAGGAGACCAAAGCACTAGAGGGTCCCAGCAAAAGGACAAGGCAAAGTTCCAAAAAGAAAGATACACAAAAAGGAGCTTTGCTGGAGGTTACCACCCAGGAAACTACTTTGAAAGGAAAAGAAGCCATGAACTTGATACTGGAACTGGATGAATAATCTGGTCCTTCTTGTTGGTTAAGAAACTGGTACTGATCTTTGTTCTTCTTTTGTTAGCTTTTATTTGTTGTACCACCAGACTTATGTTTCTGGGTTTTGACCGGATGTGTCTCTTATGGTTTTAGGACCATTCAAAACCTATTTTTACTACATCACTGTAGTGTTTTTTAGGCATTGCCTATGGGCTTAGTTGTTCTTATTTTTCTCTCTATTAAAGGGTTTTGGGGCCCCTTCAAAACTTGCTTTTACCTCAATCTAAAACATAACCCTTTGGCTTTCTTCTCCTCAATTTTTCATTGTGTTAATCTGGTGGGTTGTGGAAATGATGGTGCTAAAAAGTTATGATCATGACCAATAGTGAAAGTTTTCCTTTTGACCATCTCTTTTAATTCTATCATGCATGCCTTAAGGATAGCTTCTGATATAGATTATGAGCTAAACATAAAAAATTTGTATTGGATGCTATCTTTGAGGCCACCCAAAAATAGATCTATCAAATTTTTCTTAGTGATATATTCCACCCTTAAAGAGAGATTCTAAAATTGATGAATATAATCCTTCACAGGTCTTGTTTACCACAACTTGGATAATTGGCTAAAATAGTTCTTAGAGACATTATTCTAATAATGAGATGTCAACTCCTCAATAAAAATAGTCCATGTAATAGGAGCACTATTATTTTTATTTTGAGTACATAACCAATGATTCCAAATGAATTAATTAGGTTCCATATACAAGGATGCCACCATCAACCTCTAAGAACTAGAGGTTTGATGCAGCTCAAATAAACTCTCAATTTGGTTAATCCAAGTGAGAGGATCCTTACCATCAAACTTATGCATGTCCACTTTTGGTAATATCAATTTCATACTAGTATGGGAGTTGTTGAGAGGTGGATTTGAATGCTGAAATGGAGGATTATTAGGTTGAAACTTAGATGTGAGGGCAGCCAATTGCGTAGTGATATGCTACAATTCACTATGAACTCCATTGATCTCTCCATGTATCCTTGAAACATTAGCTTGGACTGAAACAAATTCATCATGCCTCATAAATTTTTTTAGGTCCTCTTGAAGCTAAGAAATCATTGAATATGAAGTTCTAGATTCCATGTCATTGGTAGGAGTCTTAGGAGTTTTTGGTGCCCATTTTATTCCTCAAGTTGAAGGACCTACCAAAAACAAACCCCAGGAGGGTTTTGACCCCCCAAAAAAGTGTACCAATAGAATACACCATTGTTATCATCTCATCGAGATGAATCTAATGATTGTAAGTGTGTAAGGGGAAAAAAATTCTAGACTTAATTTTTTTTTCAAAAAAGTGTTTTGAGCAATACTGCATTGATAAAAAAATTAATTCTTCCTAGATTGCAAGTTATGTTTTTTCACTTTCACTGCTCCCAGAAGCCACACCTCTCTAGATCCAAAAAAAATGCCACAAGAAACTTTCCCAAATTGAAGCACTGATACCACTTATAATGAAATTACTTAGATATTCACATAATGATTTTATATTTCATAGAATAATAAATTATGAGAGATTCATAGTGATAATTGATAGAAGAATAGAATACTAGATATTATAGCAAATCCACCTAGAGGGGGAAGCCTCCACAATAATACACTATTAGCATAATACTTCACACATGATGCTTAAAGATTAACCACTACCTCATATATATAGTCTACTTAGCCAAGGTTATTCCATGGGCCAACCTATCTAAGAACATAGAGAAAAGTAACAAGTAAATAAAATAGGTATGTAAGCCCAAGTCAACCACACATATCCCTAGACACACCAATCATTAAGGGCATAACAAACTAGATCATTATATTAGCTATACAACTGAATCTTCCCAACTGGTCATGGTAAGGGTTTTACAAGGGTTTTAAAGTAATTTTAGGTCTTAAGGATTGTTCATAAAATTTACACATCCAACTTGAAAATAAATTCCACAAAAGTGCTCATAGGGGACCTTGATAACCACCCTAAACTTCAATGGCCAACATACAAACATTCATGGGAGATATGAGCATTTGAATTTGTCTATTTGAGATATTCCTTATATTCCAATAGGTGTAACACTATATTTGAGCCAAGAATAGACTCCCTTGATGTTTTCTCTACCTCCAAAATCTTATACATCTCTGTTATGACTCTACCAACATGTTCCAAGTCATTGATATGCTTACTTTATGCTAGAAATGGAAATGAATACTCATTTAGGTATATGTTTCACCATGCCTAATAGGATTGGGTTATTTATTCAGGATAAAAGTGATATTTTATGGGCTCCCCTATCTATTTCAAGCTTGAAAATCTTCCATATAACCTCACAAACAATTATAAATGAGTTATAATGTAAATTTCATACTAAAATAGTGAATGACCTCATTTAGCCTTGGTCTAATCCTTGCATCATAAGCCTATCTACAAACTTTTGGTGATTTGGACCATCCAATTGATATTTATTGAGCTTAAAATTTTCAAAAACCCTTTATATTTACTTAATAACATTCTCAAATACATTTGTAATGCTCTTATCATCTCATAATATGATCAACTCTTACCTTGGCGACTAGGCCTAAACCTTGCCTAGTAGGTCTGTTTACAAAGCTAGGTGTTCAAACTTCCTTATTTGGTTTTTGTGAGGTATTTTACATGATTTTTAATTTTTAATTTAAAATTATACATCTTTCTTCCAAGCTTCCACACCTTTTGTCTCCATATCTTCATCCTACCTTCCAAGATTTGTAGGTTTGTGTAAACATAAAGTGCCCCATGTTTGAGGTAAAATAGGTGGAACTTACCCTATTTTCTCACCAAAAAAAGATATTGGAGAGGAATATTCAAGTTTTAATTATCTTTTTTTCAAAAAATGAGCTCCTAGTTGCATGATTTGACCCTTCAAAGTCACAAATTC
The DNA here is from genome assembly GCA_037957365.1 of Torreya grandis. NCBI lineage: Eukaryota > Viridiplantae > Streptophyta > Pinopsida > Cupressales > Taxaceae > Torreya > Torreya grandis. The sequence goes on from JARHVA010000327.1 coordinate 5,725,207, forward strand.
CAAGACTACTCTTAGAAGTAGACTTTGTAAAGTTTAAGACCATGGACTATGTATTTGCTTATTTGATCCATCTAAAAGTTCTATATCCATTGTATAAAGGTATATTTATTTTTTTAATATTAATTTTATCATTTATTTAACCTCTATTCATCACCTTGATCTCCCAAGCACCCTTTATGCTCTTGAAATGACAAGACTGGGTTTCTTTACTCTCCTGAGTAAGGAAACGTTTGTTTATTAAGTTGTAGGTGTTTTTTTGCATGATTTTGGACCTTTAAGGAAATTAATACACCTTAATTTAATCTAAAAAATCATTAAAATAAAATTTTACTTAGATTTTCTCACCATTTTGGGGTTGAAAACCTTTAATACCAGTCATGCAAAAATGACTATGTTTTGTTTCTACTAGAGACACCTGTAGGTTATCTATGAATATATTGGACCTTGAAACCCAAAATTAGTCTTTATGACACATTTAAAGGTAATTTGGTTATTTAATTTAATCCTTATATTTCCTTCATCCATTGAGTCTGCACACTTAGGCATGCATCATTATCTAGATACCCTTCTAGCTACCAACACAGTCATCTAGTTGGTTGTAGATGTTCATAGAACTTTTGAGAAGTCCATAAAAGTTTTATTTATCTTGTTTATATCTTATAAATTCATAATTAACTTCATATATATTATTATATTCTTGATCATCCATTCAATTTCCAACTTGGCTTTCATATGCACTTCAAGCTTCTCAACTGAGTCCTCTGTATGTTGACTAAGACACCATACTATGACTGTGTTAGGTGTATATATAAGCTTCAATGAATTTTATTATGATTCTTGGAAAACATATGAAAACATATGAGATATAAATTTTATCTTCTCATTCCTTAGATCCACTTGGGATGAGCTAGGATATCACCAACGTGCTTTGACTAAGTCATTGCCTATAAAACTTGTTTACCTGATCTACAGGTGACCAATAGCTCATTCAACCTAGTCATGATATGTTTATGAAATATATTAAACATAATAAACATAAAAATGTGCTTTCTTATGTTTTTATTCTACATATATTTATTCTAACAAAAAAAAACATCATGTTCAAGTCTCTATCTGTTATAGTTGTAGGTGAGTGTTTAGTGATTTGTACAAACTATAAATGCTTGTTGAGGAACACAACATCAGTTTTCATATTATTTGTATGTTATTTTAGACAAAAAACACTCCCTAACATATTGGATTAATTTTATCATGAAGTAAAATCTATTGTGCAACTAGATGGAAAAAATTTCCTTTTTTTCCTCAGCCCTAAAGACAATATTGAAGGGATTCAGTGTTTTTGGAGGCACCTTTAGGCCTTTTGAAAACCACCTTCCCTCTATAATATGAATTTAAACCTTGGAAAGGTTCTTGTACATGCTAAGGGATATATTATTTACTCACATATATATTTTATAGTTCATCTCAACTATGCTATAAGGTCTCTACAAAACCTCCTAGTCCTCTATTTTGCTTCTTTAGTGAAAAGGGTCCCTGAAATCAGTCATTAGGTCCTATAAGGTAATCCTTCAATAAAATTGAAAATATAGCCTATAAAAATGTGAAATAATGATATAAATTCATGAATTTACCTAATTTATATCTTCCTATTTATGTTTTAATACTCCAAAATGACTTTTCAATCTCTTGTCAAGACCACCTATAGGTGGTTATTTGCATACATAGGAAACAAGTATGATATTGAAGGGAATATGCATGATTTATACCCCATGGTTATTATGTTTATTAAAAAATTCATATTAATACCATAATGGATGTGAAATAATTATATCCACCTCCATTTTAACATGAACCCATTCATGAAAACACCTGAACATTTTCATTAATGGTTGCCAAACTGTGAATATTGCATATTACCGCTATAGTGATGGATATTTTTTTAGAATATGAGATTTTAAGATTAAGGGAAGAAATATTAAATTTATAAACATTATTAATTACCTATTATAACTCTCTAAAACCATGATCAACCATGAAGATTATAGAAATGGTGAGAAAATTGCCCACAACATAGACTAGACCAGTTTGAAAACTTGAGGCTATTAGCTCATCAAAACAACATAGAAATTTAAATAAATAATGGTAATAATTATATGACATATTAAACATAATATATATAAAATATGAACAAATGGTTTGTATGGATCTGTTCAAACCAAGAAAAAACTGATAGGGTGTATAGATTAGCAGGTACTTTTAGAAGTTAAACTTCAAATGGATGGTTCATAAATCATGGTTAACCAAAATAAGACTTAATAATATTTAAATTTATCTCCTTGAGTGTAAAATAACCTCATATATTAATTTGAATTGAAACCTCTTATGTTGACTGTACCAAGCAAAAATTTGAGTGTCACTTCAATCTTCCAAGAAGGGAAAAATTGTAGTAAAATGGTTTCGGGCCAAAAATGGAACTTTAAAATAAAATAAAGAATTTAAATCAATTTGGGAGATCTTATTATACACTTTTAAATATTTTAAAAGTGTTACACTTCCCAAAGAGGTCGTATAAGTGCTAAACTCTTCCATTTCTTTAAGAAAACTAACTTTTCCTCTGATGAACTTGCAACTTTCAATTTTTTTAGTTAATTAATACCTTTTTTAACACATGGGAAATGAAATAACCCATTTCAAATTTCAAATTTCCCAATAAACCCATACAAATCATTAAATTCACTATTTTCACCCCTCAAATGACCTAAAAATGATAAATAAACCTAGAAAATAATTGACCAAAGCTATTACAACATTAATTGACATCAAATGACCTATAAAACACCTCATGAAAATATATTATACTCCATTATAGGACTAATAATCAATTATTTCACTAGGGGTGCCCTAATTTGACTTAAAATTCAAATTTGGTCAATAAATTGGTGATTCATAGGGGTAGTATGCTTGTTATACTAAATAAATTAGTAGCCTTATTAGTCCATTGGGATAATGGAGTCATATAAGGACTGATACAAATAAGAAGACCTTGACCATAAACTTGAAAAAGATAAAACAACCAAGATTACCTCAACCACATAATGAAAAAGACACACACATAAGGAAAACAAACGCACAACAGGTCACACATGTGCTCCAAGCACTTGGGGGAAACAAAGAAATAACCTATTATGTACAAATAAAAACTAAACATACCTCCTTTCTAGGATCAAAAGGAAAACTTATTAAATCATCTTCATGGTGAGATTGAACATAATGCCAATCATGCTTCTCTTTGTATTAAGTGCTTTTTGGACTAGACCTCTTCTTTGGCACTTGATTTGATCTGATCTCAAGTAGGTCATCCCCAAAGAGGTATCCAATGTAGATATATTCCTCTTTAACATGTTAACACACTTCATGTTTCTACCCACTCTTCATTTCATATTCAACTTTTATCTCCTTAGTAGGCATGGATTCAAAATAATTGGTTCCTTGTTCTTTAGAATATTGAGGCCAATAGGAGCTTGTCTCATCCTTCAAGAGCTGATGTGTTTATCCCAACTAGTTGAGAGAATGATATCCCATCTTGATGACTTTAAACATGTCATCATAAAATGCATATGCTTCTTGAAAGGATGGATTTTAAAGAATGCTTTTCCTTTACATAGTTACTTGTATACCAATGTTGCCTTCTCCATCTTTTACCAGCTCATAACTTCTTTGAAGAGGAGTATAACCTGATCCAATGAATTCAAACAAGTCATCTAAATATTGATTAAAAACTTGTCCATGTTCATCCATGATATATTTCAAAGTGATGAAAGAGTTTATGATTATTTCTTCCTCTTTGAAAAAGGGAAGACATCCTTCTTCATCAACCCAATCTAATATCTCCATACAAGAAATAAGCTCTTCTTCATCTTTGATCAGATCATCTTCTAGGGATATTTCCTTTATCTTGGTCTTAGGAGAATTTTCAAAGATTTCCACGTATTGAGGGATGGTTTGAAAGTGTTCTCCCTCCTTGATAGAACATTCTACTTTAGATATGGAGGTAAAAACTTATGACTTGTCTTTTTGTTTACCAAGGTGAGTCCATATGGTGATCTCCTCCTCATAATTACTCATGAGGTATTCTTTATCAACCATGAATTGAGCATGTTCCTCTTCATTTTCCTCTCTCAATATAGGTTATTCGACACAAAGAAAACATTATTCATCATCAACCAAGCAAAGAGATTCAACACAAAGACTTACCTTCTCTTTATCACTTTATACCTCTTGAGGGATTTCAAAATGAACTTCAACTATAATAATCTGATCTCTTTTGGCAAGGGCTATAAAATCTTCAAACTCCTTCATGGTGATTCCAAGACTAGGCATCTTTAAATCATGTGATCTATCCCAATGAGACTGCCAAGGAGTTAGGTTTTATTCAAGCAAGAGTTCTCTTTCTTTATCAACCAACTGGTCCCCCTTTGGTTCCCACACCATAGGTCCATTAAGGCAAAGGGTGATGGTGTAAGGACAAGATGAACTAGTTGGTGGAGGTAGAACATAGATCTCAAAGTTATATTGAGAATGTAAGGTAAGAGACTCTTTGGGAAGCTCTTGAGTAAGGGGAGATGGGGTGTGTTCAAGCATAGGATCTTATTTTGGGTCTAAACCTTCCATATCACCTTGACTTAGAAATCTCATATTTTCTTCTAATTCCTCTATTTTCTTGTTTAGGTTCTCTTTGAAAAGATTCTCTTGAAGTTGATGGGAATCATCATGGGGATAAGGATTACATGAAGGCTAGCATGGAATATAAGAAGCTTCTTAAGGAAGGGTGAGAGGGACTTGCAAAGGATCAACTCCATTCTCCACTTCACACTCTTGGACAATGCTTCTATCTTATTTCTTACCCCATGACTCTACTATCTTCCTCCAACTTAGGATGCTAGGATTAGATGTCTTCTCAATTACACACTCTTGGTCAAGACTTTTCTCCTCCTTCTTTCCCCATGATTCCACTATTTTGTTCTAACTTAGGACATTGGGATTATGAGTCTCTTTTTGAGGTGGTGGGGATGAAATGTGAGAGGGAAATGAAGGATTGAAATCCACTTATTTTTTTTGCCAACATGGACTATTGAAAATGCATATTAGCCAACTCATTTTGCCTATCAATATTAGCTTCAAACACAAGGTTTCTTATTTCAACTCTCTCCTCTAACTTATTTAGAAAAGGATGAATTTTATGGGATTGAATTGGTTCATGAGTAGGGGTAATGTATGGATAATATGAAACTTGGGAAAATGGATATGAATGATAATAGGTATGGTGAGGTTGCCTTTCATGAACTTCTAGCCTATCCTCTAAGGAAGAGACTAAACCACTCAAATCAAACATCTCACTTGTGAGCCTTTACCAATTAGCTCTCTCAATAGGTACACATTCTCTATTAACCAAATACAATTCATATCTTACCTTTTGAATGATATGATTAGGAACTTCTATACCACATCCAATTTATGTGTCAAGATCCAACATGTATCTCTCATAGCCCAAAAGTGCTTACTTGAAGGTGGAAATGGGCTGATTAAAGAAAGGACTAGGTTGAATATGATGGGTAAAACATTGAGAAGGCTGGTTATAATACTAATAAAACTCATGATAGGGATAAATAGGGTCATATTATGATTAATAATTATCATAACAAGGTTGACCAAGAACTTATTCATATTTATTGGGAATGGGACAAGATGGATATGTCTCACCAACTTGTGTAAGACAAATCTCAACACCAAAATTAGCCATGAATATTCATGGAAATCAAGAACACAAACAAATATTTTAACATCAAAATTCAAAGGATAAATTGGTCTACTTGACCAGATTAGATGTCTTCAAAGTCACCATTGATGCTTGAAAAGATGCCTCTAAAGGTTGATGTATTGAAGGATAACACAAAAAATCCTCTAACTCTTGAAACAAGAGTCCCACCGAGCATGTAAAAAACTATTTTCACCATTTTAGGAGATTAAAATCTCTCATAATCCAAGTTTCACAATGAAATCACCTCTAAGCTTGTGGTCAAGCTAAATAATGAGGTGAGTCTCTACATAGGGCTATCTCCCTTGATGTACAACTTAAAATTAAATATAATACTAAATTTAGGGGGTGAAAAGGGAGAGAGAAAACTAAAAGAAAATATAAACTAAGGACGTGATAAAACAAATAAATTTTATGACTTCTAACCAATTGCATTCTACACTTGAGACTAAGAAACAAACTAAAACACACACTCCTTCAATCTTCATCTTCTTATGTCAATGTTACATTGTGAGGTCATGGATGAATGTGCAAATCTAGGAAGAATAGAAAAGAGGCATTAACTGTAACTAATGAAATTAATAACTCACTCAACGTCTAAAATAACCTAAAACACTTGAGATGCCCTACAATAAAAATTTTCCAACTACAAATAAGGTGAAAGAATGAGATCACATGCTAGGATTCCATAGTCTTCACTAAACAAGATTCATAATTCAAGTGGAAATAAATTATTAAAAGTCATGAAGAGGTAAAAATTAGTAATTTTACTGATCAAAATTTATAAAAATTAGTAGGGCTTAACCATACTTAGGTGGAGCATCCAATATATTGCCAAAATGGCTATCTCATATAGAGTTTAAGAGAGAGAGAGAGAGAAGAAGATAAGTTCAAGGGTCACAAGAACATTTGTAAAGCTGATAAAATTATATATCCATGTAGTTGAATAATTTATGGGTCAAAAAATTCAATTTAATAAAGTAAAAATGTAAATTCAAGTCATCAAATTTATGCAAAGTGGTATAAAACTCCTTTTTTTGCATAGAAAAACTGCCTTCATAATTGGGCCTATTTGAACATCCTTTAACTGATGTAGAGTAGTAAAAATGATTTGAATGGAAGTAAATAATATATTAAATTCCTATACATGTATTGGTTACATTATTTTTCCTCTATAAACCTTTGGAAGTGAGCCATCATCATCTACGGTCCATAAATGTGCCCTTTCATGCACCCTCCACACTTGGCCTTCAAAATGGATTCATGTTTAGATGAAAATACATGGGAGGAAGTGAATTAAACCTATAAATAACTTAAATTACAATATAATAATTAGGGACACCTTAAATTCATATCACTTGAAGTTTTCCATCTTCTTCACTAGCTTGTCTAATATGCTAGCTTTGACTGGTTGAATTGAATCACCTAGTTGGGGAACTTATATGTTATTTCATGGAATGAAATTAATATTAAGAGTTATCTTAAGTATTATTATTCCATTAATTTTTTTTTCATATTTAACTCTTCCTTTATCATGCACACCAAAAAAATGGTCAAAAGTAGTTTGTTTCTACCCCCAACCATACAAGTCCATACAACTAGCTGGAATGTGGAGTAGATTGAGAGATTCCTATATAATTTCCAATTATCATCATAGTCAAAATATAATATATATATATATATATATATATATATATATATATATATATATATATATATATATATATATATATATATATATATATATATATATATATATATATATATATATATATATATATATATATATATATATATATAAAACTCAATCTTCCCAATTAGTCTTGGTAAGGGTTTTACAAGGGTTTTAGAGTAGTTTTAGGTCTTAAAGATTGTTCATAAAAGTTCCACATCCAACTTATAGAAAAAATAAACAAAAGTGATCATAGTGGACCTTGATAACCACCATAAACTTCTTTGGAAACCATTAAAACCTTCATGGGAGATATGAGCATTTGAAGTTGCCTATTCAAGTTATTCCTTGTATTCTAATAGGCCTAACACTATCTTTGAGACAAAAATGGATTCCCTTGATAATTTTTATACCTAAAAAAGTTAATAAATATCTAATATGAATCTAAAAACATGTTCCAAGTCATTAATATGCTTACTTTATACTAGAAATGGAAATGACTACTAATTTGGGTATAGATTTCACCATTCCTAATAAGATTGGGTTGTTTATTGAGGCTCAAAGTGATTTTTTATGGTTTACCTTGTTTTTTTCAAGATTGAGAATCTCACATATTACCTCAAAAACACTTCCAAATGAGTTGGAATGTACATTTCATACTAGAATAGTGAATGACCTCATTTGGCCTTGGTCTAGTCCCTACATCATAATCCTACCTTTAACTTTTGGTGATTTGGACCATCCAGTTGAGATTCCTTGAGCTCCACAAGTTGAAACATCCCTGATAGGTTTTTAATAATATGATAAAATGCATTTATAATGTTCTCATAATGCCATAATGTGATCAACTCTTACCTTGGTTGCTAGGCCTAGACCTTGCTTAATAGTTTTATTTGCAAAGATAGGGGTTAAAACTTATTTTTTTGGTTTTATCACTCATGTGAGGTATTTTATATGATTTCATATGTTTAATTTAACATTATACAACTATCTTCCAAGCTTCCACACCTTCTAGCTACATATCTCCATCCTACCTTCCAAGATTTGTAGGTTTGTGCAAGGGGAAAGTGCCCCTATTTGAGATAAAATAGGGGGAAATTACCATATTTTATAACTAAAATTAGATATTATATAGGTTTATTAAATTTTCAAGGATTATTTTTTCAAAAAATGAGCTCTTTGTTGCATGATTTGACCCTTCAAAATCACAAATTCTAAGCATTGCTCCTTCTAAAAGTAGATTGTGTAGGGTTTAAGACCATGGAGTATGTCTTCGCTTGTTTTATCCCTCTCCATGTTATATATCCATTTTATAAATGTATATGTATGTTTTAATATTCATTTTACAATGTTTCTAACCTCCATTCAACACCTTGATCTCCCAAGCACCCTTTATGTTCTTGAAATCACAAGATTGGGTTTCTTTACTCTCTTGACTGAGACAACCTTTATTTACTAAATTGTAGGTGTTTTTTGAATGATTTTATATCTTTATGGAAATTATTAAACCTTAATTTAATCTCACAAAATATTATACTCAAACGTGACTTTGATTTTCTCACCATTTTGGGGATAAAAACCTTTAATACTAGTCATGAATAAATGACTATGTTTTGTTTCTAATGGAGACATATGTAGGCTATCTATGCATAGATTAGACCTTGAAACCATAAATTAGTCCTTATTACACACTTAAACTTCATTTTTTGAGTGATTTTAATCTTTATATTTCCTTCATCCATTGAGTATGCACACTTAGGCTTGCATCATTATCTAGATACCCTATTAGCTACCAACATAGTCATCTAGTTAGCTGTAGATGATCATGGAAATTTTGAGAAGCCTATAAAAGTTTGATTTATCTTGTTTATAGATTATAAATTAATAATTAGATTCATGTATATGATTATATTATTGATCATCCATTTAATTTCTAACTTGGCTTTCATATGCACTTCAAGCTTTTCAACTGAGTCCTTCCCTATATGTTGACAAAGACACCTTATTGTGATTATGTTAGGTGCATATATCAGCTTCAACGAATTTAGTTATGATTATTGGAGTAAATATAATAAAACATGAAATCCAACTTGTATCTTCTCATTCCTTATATCCACTTGGGATGAGCTAGGATATCACCAACATGATGTGACTGAGTCATTGCCTATACACCCTATTTACTTGACCTATAAGTGACCAATAACTCATTCAACATGGTCATGATATGTTTATGACCTATATTTAACATCATAAGGGTCAAAATTTTCATACTTATGTTTTTATTCTAAATATATATCTTCCAACAACAAAAAAAACATCATGTTCAAGTCTCTATCTATTTGTAGTTGTAGGTGAGTGTTTAGTGATTTGTACAGACTGTAGATTCTTGTTGAGGAACACAAAAATAAATTTTCATATTTTTTGTATGGTAATTTAGATAAAAAAACACTAACCTAACTATTATAATAATTTGTGCATGATGTAAAATATATTATGCAACTTGGATGGAAAAAAGTTCCTCTTTTTCCTTAACCCTGTAGACAATATTGAAGAGATTTAGTGTTTTTGGAGGCACCTTTAGGCCTTTTAAAAACAACCTTACCTCTATCATCTATAATTAAAAATTTGTATGGGTATTTTAAAATATAATGGATATATTATTTACTCACACATATATTTTAGAGTTCATCTCAACCATGCTATAAGGTCTCTACAAAACCTCCTAGTCCTATGTTTTACTTCTCTAGGGAAAAGAGTCCTTGAAATCAGTCATTAGGTCCTAGAAGGTAATCATTCACTAAAATTTACAATATATCCCATCCAAATGTGAAATAATGATATCCATTCATAAATTTACCTCAATTATATCTTCATATTTATGTTTTAATGCTCCAAAATGACTTTTCAATCTCCTATCAAGACTGCAAGTAGGTGGCTATTTGCATACATAGGAAACAAGTATGATATTATAAGGAATATGAATTATTTATTCCAAAAATTTATTATATTTATTAACAAATTAATATTAATACCATAATGTATGTGAAAAAAGTATATCCGCCTCAATTTTAACATGAACCCATTCATGAAAACACCTGAACATGCTCATCAATGGCTACCAGACTGTGAATATTGTATAAGGCTATTTTACTCATGGAGATTGTTTTATAATATGGGATTGGAATTTTAAGGGAATAAATATTAAATTTTTAAACATGTTTAAGGACCTATTCTAACTCTCTAAAACCATGATCAAGCATGAGGATTCTATAAATGGTGAGAAAACTGCCCGTAACACAGACTCAACTAGTTTGAAAACTTGAGGATATTAAATCATAAAAACAACATAAAATTTAAATAAATAATATTAATAATTATATTTCATACTCAAAATAATCTGGATCAAATATGAGCAATTGGTTTGTATGGATCTATTCAAACCAAGAGAAAATTGATAGGGTGCATAGATTAGCAGGCAATTTTGGAAGCTGAACTTGAAATATATGGTTCATAAATTATGGTTAACCAAAATAAAAATTATTACCATGAAAATTTATATATATAAGTTTAAAATAACCTCCTATAATCGTTTGACATGAAACCTCTTGTGCTAACCGTACCAAGCAAAAACCTAAGTGTCACTTTAATCTACTAAGAAGGGCAAAAATGTAACAGAATGGTTTTAGGCCAAAAATGGAACTTAAAAATAAAATAAATAATTTAAATTAGTTTTTAGGAGATTAGTATATACTTTTAAACATTTTCCAAGTGGCACACTTCCCAAAGAGGCTGCACAAGTTCCAAACTCTTCCATTTCTTTAAGAAAACTAACTTTTCTTCTAATAAACCTACAAATTTCAGTTTTGTCAATTAATTAAGACCTTTTTAAACACATGTGGAATTAAATAACTAATTTAAACTTTTTAATTTCCTAATAAACCTATAAAAATCATTGAATGCACTATTTTGACCCCTCAAATGACCCAAAAATGATAAATAGACCTAAAAACTAATTAACCAAAGATGGTACAACATTAATTGACATCAAATAACTTATAAAACACCTCATGACAATATATTATACTCAATTATAGGCATAATAATCAATTTTTTCACTAGGGGTTCCCTAGTTTGACCTAAAAGTCAAATTTGGTCAATAATTACCTTAAGATTATTACATTTATTTGCATTTAAGTCTTGATTATCCATATCATGTAATTAAGTTTTGAAATTTTTAATTTAGTTTTACACTTTTTTTATCTATTATATTCACACTTAGGGTTTTATTATTAATATATTATTCATAAGTTTTTTATATTTACAATTAAATTAATTTTTCTATGCTTAGGGTATATATGGCCATTTTAGTTATTCATAAATATAATGCATAATATCACAAGTTAAAGTAAAAATGTGATCACATGATCTATTATATCAATACAATGGTAAAATATTCTCCAATATATAAAAAACCATCCAAATAACCAAACACATGTGTTATGCTATTAACTTATAGTGCGTCTAGGGATATGTGTGACTAACTTGAAGATGTTGCATTTCTTGATGTTATTAGTATGGTCAGCCTATGGAATAACCATGGATAATTAGAGTATATATAGGAGGTAGTGGTTTGTATTTTATCATCATATTATGAATTTTATTCTTATTTTATTTTTGTGAAGGTTGCCCCATTGAAATGACTCAGTCAAAATATTCAAGCATTTTGCTCTTTCACCAATTATTGTTGTGGATCTACTTATTATTCTCTTTAGTCTACCATATATAATTATATTATTGTGAATCATCTAAGTAATTTCATTACAAGTGGTATCAGATCATATATTTGGGCAAGTTTCATCAACACATTTTTTTCATATCTAGCATCCTGAGAACTAGAAGGCTAAAAAAAACATAACTTGTGCTCTAGGAGGAATTGATTTTTTCTATCACTCTAGTTTTCTTTCATATCATCCAATTGGAGGTTCAAATTTCATCCCAATTATATATTTTAGGCCATACTAAAGGCATGCATGGTTAAGGAAAAATATCTAATCAAATGAAGACCTTTGACTAATGTTCATGAATGCTTTCCATCACCATTATTTCATTAGCTTACTATATTGACACCTCAACAAGTAAAAGAAAAGTGTGAAAAAGGTTTGTGTTTTGGATATGATATAAAATAGAGCAAAGGGCATTGATGTGATAAAAATAAGTTGTTTTACATTGATGGTGCCAATGATGATGAATAATATGAGGAGGCTTTAGGGGAAGGGTTAGAAGAACCTGAGGATTAATATGAAGATTATCAACCTACTATTTCTTGTCATGCACTTTTAAGTATTAGTACTCCTCAAAATATTAATTTTTTGGGGTTCTTGAAGAAATATAAGGTGACTATGTTAATTAAATTTGAGATTACACGTAACTTCATCAATAGTAAGTTGGTTGCTCATTTGAATTGTTTTATTTACCCAAATCTAGACTTTTAGGTCATGATTGTAGATGGTGGTATGATCAACTATTCTGAAAAACACCATAGTATTAATCTTATTATGGGAGATTATTTATTATATTCCCATATGTTTGTTATTCCCATGGGAGGAACTAACATTGTTTGGGAGTGCAATGGCTTATCACTTTGGGCACTTTTGATATGAATTTCCAGAAATTATTCATGAGGTTCCATTCAAAAGGAAGGACTTTTTAACTACATGGATTACAAACTAAATCTCCAAGACTGGTTAGTTCCCACCAGATGATGAAGATTCTTAGAAAATGTATAGAAGGTTTTGTGGCATGCTTATTTTCTATGGAGGTTCAACCAATCAAGGAGTCTACACATCCTGATTTGAAAAAGGTGTTGGATGACCATTATGTTTTTTTTGGTGACATTTCAAAAGGATTTATTCCAAGTCATGCACATGATCATGTCATCAGACTCATTCTAAGAAGTACACCACCCAATATCATACCCTATAGGTATACATATGACCAAAATAATGAAATTGAAAATATGATACAAGAGATGTTGTAGGTAGGAATCATCCAAAAAAGTCAAAGTGAATATTCCTCCTTGGTGGTCATGGTATAAAAGAAGGATGACAGTTGGAGGATGTGCCCACACTATATAGAACTCAACAAATACACCATAAAAGATAAGTTTCCTATTCTAGTAATTGATGATTTTATAGATAAATTACATGGTGCTATTTATTTTATCAAGTTAGATCTTCACTCTGTATATCATCATATTTTCATATACAATGAGGACATACCTAAAATAACTTTCATAACTCATGAAGGTCGTTATGACTTTATGGTAATGCATTTTGGCCTCATAAATGCACCATACATTTTAGAGTTTGATGAATATTATTTTTAGGCCTCTTTTGAGAAATTTTATATTAATGTTTTTTGATGATAGCCTCATATAAAATAAAATTTGGGAAGATGATTTGAAGCATGTGAAATAGGTGCTTTCAATTATAGAATAACATAAGCCTTATTCCAAACCTTCAAAATTTGATTTTGGTGTCTAAGAGGTGGATTAATTAGGTCATATTATTTCACATGGAGTGAAATTTGATCCTAATAAAATCCAAGCAATGATGAAGTGGTAGGTTCCCAAGACCCCCAAGAATCTCAGTACATTATTAGGGCTAAATGGTTACTATCATATCTTTGTTGAAAATTATGGTAGTATTACATCCCCAATCACCTCTTTAATGAATAAATACTCTTTCTAGTGGATTTATTCATCTAACAAAGAATTAAAATGATTGAGAATGGTTATGTGCATAACTCTATTTTTGTCTACTCGTAATTTTTCAAAAACATTTTTTGTGGAGTGTGATGCATCAGGATATGGGATGGGGTTTGTACTCATGCAATAAGGAAAATCACAAGAATTTTAATGTTTTTAACTTAAGAGGAAAATAGGCTAAAAATAATATATGATAAAGATATTATGGCTATTCTGCTTAAAGTGAAGCAATGGAGGCCTTATTTGATAGGTCATCACTTTTAGGTAAAGATCGATCATGATAGTCTCAAATATTTTTTGAAATAATAATTGTCATCTAAAGAATAAAAAAATGGGTGACTAAAATTTTAGGTTATGATTTTCAAATATTTTATAATAAAGGAAAATAAAATATGGTGGTAGATGCCCTCTTTTGGTGGGATGAATTAGTTGAGGCATTGTTATGTGTCATGACTATGTGGCAGGTATATTGGCTAGAGGAAGCAAGATCAAAATGGAAGAATGATAGTGATATCAAGGATTTGATTCATAATATTTAGTAGGGTTATAATGAATCTAAAAAAATACATAAAAGGGGAACAGATTATGGTATAAAGATATATTATACCTTGTAATTATTCTCTCCTCAAACATAAAATTCTTTAGGAACTTCATACCTCTCCACTTGGAGGACACTTGGGATTTTTGAAAACATGTCATAGAGTCAAGAAATATTTCATTTGGGAAGGAATAAAAGGGGATGCTCATAAATATGTGGTTGATTGCATGGTATGCCATTAAAATAAAGGTGAAACCATTAAGACCCCATGTCTTTTGTAGCATTTATCCATCCCTATCTAGTATTGGGAAGAGGTTTCCATGGATTTCATTATAAGATTAACAAGGTCTAAGGGTAAAAATGTTATCATGGTATTTTTGGATCGAATCACCAAGTATTATCATTTTTTCCCTTATCAAAATCATTTCTTTCTAGTATAGTAGCTTATGTTTTTCTCAATATAGTTCAAAAATTTGCATGGAATTCCAAAGAACATTGTATGTGATTGAGATCCCATATTTACTAGTAATATTTGAACTGAATTATTTACATGTTTGGGTACCTAATTAGCTCATAGCTCATATTGTCATCCTCAATATGATGGAAAAATATAGGTAGTCAACCAATGTTTTTAAGGGTATCTTCATTGTTTTGTTCCTTACAAATAGGAAAAATGGGTCCATTGGTTGCCACTTATTGAATGGTGGTATAACACTTATTTTCACACTTTTTTCAAGATGTCTCCATTTATATAATTATATGGGTATCACCCCTAATCCATCACTTCAGTTTTGATAATGCATCCTAAGGTTTGAGATATTGAGAAACACATTCACCATCAATAGGACGTGTTAGTTAGCTTGTGAGAGAATTTAGTAGACACAATATCTAATAAAACAACAAGCAAATCAACACCATAGTGAGTAGTATTTTGACATACGTGATTAGGTATTTGTGTGTTTTCATCCATATAAGAATATGTCTCTAAATTAATAGAAAATGATAAAAAACTATCACCTAAGTATTATGGCCCTTACAAAATTTGTAGAAAATTGGTAGTGTGGCTTACAAGTTATAATTACCCCCATCCACTCATATACATCTGGTATTCCATGTATCTTACCTAAATAAAGTAATTTGACATAGATTTTTCACTCATATTTATTTACATAAATTATATGAAGAATGTATAGTCATTATAGAGCCTAAAGAAGTCCTTTACATATGCACTAAGTAACTACATACTAGATCTATTAAGAAGTATTTGATCAAATAGAAGAAACTACATTATGAAGATGCAACATGGGAGGATGAAGAATTCCTATAAAAACATCTTGGTTTGATTCAACATTGAGGACAACATTATTTTGAAGGGGAGGTACATGCTATGACCTTAAACTATAGTGTGTCTAGGGCTATGTGTGGCTGACTTGTGGCTTACACATCTTCATATTAGGTTATTGCATTTATTGATGTTCTTAGTATGGTTGGCCTATGGGATAACCATGGATAAGTAGAGTATATATATATATATATATATGAGGTATTAGTTATTATTTTATCATCACATTTTTAATTATATTCTTATTGCATTATTGTGGAGGTTTCCCCCTCTAAGTCGCTCAGTCATAATATTCAAGTATTTTGCTATTTTTCCAATTATTATTGTGGATCTACTTATTCTGATCTTAATTTTTCCAAATATAAATATAATATTATGAATCATATAATTAATTTACTTATAACATGAATTAATTCATGAGTAATAAAAAACAACAACCAAATATTTATTATGTGTTTATATAGATGTGCATTTCTAAATAAGCATATATATGAGTCATACAACATTATCAGATGATAACCAATAGAACATCTCATAAAAATGACATAAGTGGTAAATGAATAGAGTATACATGACCATAAAAATCAAAAATTTTAAACATCCATGATTATAATCAATTATAATTAATGATAAACATGGGATAAACAAGATAATAAGCATGACATTATATATATCAAAATGATATCATATACATGCACATTAGCCTCAAAGGACCAAAAACTGAATGTCAATGTATCTCAAATGTACTATAATAAAATATATACATATCATGATGGTGTCTCAAAAATACATAAGTATGTTGATATAATGAATATAATCTCATAAGCCAAAACAATGCAAAACTATACTAAATTACCAAAAGTCCAAGATCCCTATAATCAACTCTATCTCTATGTATCCATGGGACTTGTAGCTAGAGATAACCCTAGTGGTATTGGTGGTGTTGGATATGGATGATAAATAGACTAGCCTAAGACACTTGAAACATGGGTCCTATTCTGAGACTGACTATATCTGCTTCTTTCCCTTGGTGTATCCCAAATCTCAAAATTAGTAACCTACTACTCTCTAGGCATGATAGACTCATAGGCTCACCTATAATAAGATGCCTCATCCTTATGATAAGGCTCTCTATAATTATCTATGATAATTTATCCTATATACTATCTCCTTGAGTAGCATCCTTCTTTCATCTTATTCTATCCAAGTGGCGAATGCTTGATCATGATCACTAATGGATTTATCTCTCTCTACTATAAACTAACCATATAACTACATCATCTTGGTTATTTAAACCTTAAGATAAGTGATCTTTGTCTATAGTGGTGTCATATCACCATCCTTCATGTTTAGGGTTCCTTTTATATTAGATAGTTGATGTTGTAACCCTACCATTTCCCATACCTAAGCACTAACCTCTTTCTCAAGCATACTAGTGTCCCTACCTATTATGGACATACCATAAGGCCCTATATGACTTGGATCTATCTATGTGCCTGAAGGCCCTTCCTAGCCTAAGACATCCTATGGAACTTCCACCACTACTAATCTACGGTCTAATATTATCAAATATGGCCCTTCATCTCTATATCCTCCATCCCAAAACATCATCATCATCATCATCATCCCTAGCCTCACTCTTCTACTAGGTGTTGTTTCTTCCTCTCAAGGTCTTAGCCTTTATCTCCTTAATATCCATAGGAGCATACCTATACCCACTAGTGAATGAAATATATAATAACCCCTGCATCTACAACTCTTCCTACATAGGCCCAAATAACTTCAAGCATGTTGAGATAGCTCATTATGGCTTCACTCCTTAAAATTTCTAGAGTGTATTGAAAAATATATTAAATGACATGAGAAAACCATCATGGTCATTCAAGTACATCATATGAGTATATAAACTACCTAAATACTTAATCTAGGTGGTACTCCTCTATAATATGGGACTACCTCTTAGAAAATATTTGTTATCCATGATTCTCATGGACCATCTATCCCTAAACCACTATAACTGATAGGTGAGGAATGAATTCTAGATAAAAAACTATGGTGTTAAATCATTGAGCATCTAATGATAGAAGGGGATGTCTCCTCTACACCCATGTTAGTCAGATCCTATCTGATCTTAATCATATGCCACTAGCTCTTTCATATATTGAATCATGCACATCCTTACTGGTCACTCAATAGTAATGTGTTCCTATCCCTATACCATGAGAAATGTGTATGATCTAATACCTAATCCACCCCAGTACACAATCGAGTGTAAATATTTATACAACTATGCTAGAAATTTTAGTCAACCATGCCACCCATACCCAAATGAAAGTATCAACCACTCTTGTTAGGTAGAAATATGTCACTAAGAATTCCCATGAGAAAAAAAAACTCACAAGAAAGATACATAATAGGTAGATCATTTGGCCAAATATTTTTGTATGTATTGATCAGGTTTATATCAACATTCCCTTAAACTATAGGGATACCTTGATAACTACATAGATAATTGAGTACCACTTATTATTATTATTCTAGTGGTGTCTATAACAAGCATCTCCCATGCATTTTTAGCTTTAGTATATTCCATGTATCCTCAAGTGTGATAGTGGCCTCCTTGGTTAGCAAATAGAAGGTTGAAATCTCATTATTACAATGCTCTTCTATCACTCTTTAAGATTGATCTACCTAGATAACATGCATCCATGCCACATCATGCATGTTATGCATCTATAAGAAGCACACCATGTCGTTAGTCTAGATATACATGGTTCATAGCTAATGGGATTGTCTATCATGATAGGTAAGGATAGACAATCACACCTATAATCAAAAGGTTTAATGTCATCCTAATTACATACCAATAATAGAGCTTAAACCTAGCTTATTTTGTCTAGTTGGCCCTCTTCCAGAGGTTCGACCCCCTTCTAAGTCCTCATAATTAGTTCTTTTTAGATCTTAGAGAAAGGTTGTCATTTTATTAATGGTAAAGCCATAATTTAGGTGTGTTTACACATTTTTAGGTGAAAATGTCATTTTTGTTTTCATGAGAATGGTGACTTCACCTAAAAATGGGTGAAATTTCCATTTTGGTAATTTGTACCATTTTTTGGTGTTGTCATCATTTTTGAAAATGGGGACTTTGCAAGAAGTTGATAATTTTCTTGGTAAAGCCATCATTTTCCCTACCATATAGATGGTTGCTTCATTTTTTGACCTTTCAAGTACATTAAATTCTAATAAATGAAAATTTATGGATAAGTTAGGGTTACTTACCAGTGTTTCATCATGCAAAGGCTATGTGTGTTTCCTCACTTACTCTGATATGTGTTGACGTGCTCCTCTGTAGATCATTTTCTCTAAGTAATTTATGCAAAAAATTAGAACTAATATTCTAGAAAAGTTGGGGTGAAAATGAATTAATTTTCACTCAAGGGTGAATATATAGACAAAAATTTGAATTTTTACCCCCCAAGGCCTATAATTCATTTGACACCCTCTAATAATTATATTTTTTACATATATGGTCCATTTTGCATGATTTTTGATCCTATATGCCTTAATTTTTATTGTATTTCACTAAACCATATTCTTGGGCCTCCCCTAAGACCTATTTAAAAACGCAATTTTTTAGCCAATATCCCATGTTTATTTGAATGTGCATCTTCAAACTCACATTTAGGCTAGAAATGTGTTGTTATCCTTTTCCAGCTCATTATAAATATGTTTTATAGATTTTTTTCATAAGCTACCCTTTCAAATTTTCTTCATTATAACAAATTCTATTTTCAACCAATTTAATTATTATAATCACCTATGGGCAACTCAATATTTTTACCTAGTCCACCTACCTTTTTGAGTCAAATAATTATATCCCCGATTATAACTACCTTTGGGCAAATCAATATTTCCCATTCTTTATTCTTAATTATAAACATCTTTGGACAAATAAATACTTACCTTTTTGTTCTTGATTATAACTACCTTTGGGAAAATAAGTGTTTCCCATTTTTCATACCTAATTATAACTATCTTTGGGCAAATCAATGTTTCTCATTTTTCATTACTAATTATAGCTACTGATGGGAAAATAATTACTTGTTTCACCACCCTACTAGGGAATCTATCCATGCCACTACTTATAACCACCTTTGGGCATACCAATGTCACACCCTTCATTACTGATTATAACTACCTTTGGGAAAATTAGTGACTCTACTAATATTACTATTTATAATCACCATTGGGTAATTTAGTATTCCCACCCACCATTACCACTAGATCATGTCATTTTCTTCATTTTGATGTAAAATTTTATGACTCTATTTTTTAACCTACTTAATAGAAGGGGAATCAAGCACTTATCGATCAATCTTTAGGGCATGAACCATTTATATTAATGACTTTTTCATTCTTTGAAAATATGTTATTATGCTTATGTTTCATAACTCCTCAAATAGGGGGAAATTATAGACACTGAATTTTGGACAATTTTATGCTTAAACCAAGATTTAGGTCAATTTGTAGTAAATAACACATTTTAATCCTAGAATCCACTTGAGTTACCCAATTTTATCCACGTAAAGGATTTAATTACCCAAAAATGTGAAGATTCTAGATTATTTGGTGTATTACCTTGTATGCATCACTAACCTAATTTAGTTCTAACCCTAGTAAAATTATGACCTAGTAATTTGAAAATTTTGGCCTATCTATATATTATTTGAATTCATTTAAAATAATTTCCAAAATATAAAAAGCACTAAACAAGATTAATTACATTACAAATCTTAATTAACTTTCCTAAGCAAAAATTCCAAATCAAATTAGTGAATTTCATTTGCTAAAAAAGGATTTTTAGAAAAATACGAATTCAAAGGTCAAATGAGCTAATAAATTGATTTATTATCTCCTAAATAATTTAAAATATGAGTCACACTTCAAAAATATCTAAAGTGAACTGTCATGCCTCACAAATATTTGGAATTGAGGTGTCAAGATTTCATGAGTGCCTTGACCCAACCCAAGGTTAGAGTGACTCAACATAGGTTAATTTAGAATCAACATAAGTTAGAATTTAACTAAACTTCCATAGGGTTAGATATAGTTCTTTGAGTTATAAATACAAGTTCCCACACCATATGTTAGCCAGCTTTTGTGTGTAAGTTTATTATGCTATAATTTCTTCTTGAAGCCTTTAAGAGTAGTGTTATAATGCCTAATTTATGCCAAGATTCACACCAAGCTGCAATTTACTATTAAAGAGATGTTACCACCATGAAATAGAATTTTTATAAGACTCAAATTTTCATAAGCCAAGTATAAACATTCATATGCCAATAATTAAGCATAAAATTTGACAAAAGAGCTAAGAAATTTGTATTGTCTTTATCTCTATTTTATGATCTTGATTATTATTTTATGTTCTCCCTAGTTCTTAGGTAAGAGTGTTTAGTCCTGGTGTATTGTTATGATTTATTTTTTATCATTTGGACTAAAAAAGGCCTAATTTATAGATTGTTTACTCTTCAAACACCTAACATATGGATATAAGATGAGGCTAAACCAAAGGAGAAGGAGGTATGGATGGGAAACTAGGCTAGGGTAAAATTTTAATGAAAATATTTATTATATTTAAAGGTAATGATGGGTGGATCAAGAATTAATTCTTATTCATTTAAATCAGTCAAGGAGTTAGCAATAAGATGAGGAATCAAGGTGGAATGAAAAACCTCACATCTCAGCTCAATATTAATATCATAATGTATGCCAAATATGGGATTAGTTTCCATAACCTTAGGGAATAAACCATGGTATAAAATACCTGGTGTCTTAGGAAGGGTAATCTAAATGAGGTTAGGAAAAATCCAAGGTAAAAGTGTATGAGCTTGTTTGAATAATGGCTTGTTTTATATGCTTGATTTGATGTTGAAGAAAGGCTTTATGTAGGGTGATTTCATGAATAGCCAAGGATTAGATAGAGAACGAATTATTTCACATTTTGGAAAGGGTTATAATGATAATATATATGATTGTGTGTTTGTAAGGCTTTGTGACACATTTTTTTTTTAATTTATATTATTTTTGGCTTGTTTTTGGGTTTTCTTGAGTTTATGAAAGTAAATGCTCAATTACAAAATTTAAAGTTATAAAATAAAAGGAATGATAAAAATTAAGGTAAATGAATTTTTTCAATCCTTTTACAATAATTGATATGTATGCAAAGGAGAGATGAATAAACTTATATTATGTAAGATGTTGATTTTACCTAACTTTATCTAGATTCAAAATAGGTGGTAAAGTTTTTTTTGAAGTTTTTGTTTTGTTTATGTGGAATGGATTAAATATTAAAATTATGAACTCTAAATATGTAAATCAAGTAATTATTGGATCTAGTCTAAAAAATAATGTCACATCACCTTTTGTTGACTTCATTTGTCTACAAACAAGCTAAACTAGCCTTTTAACTTTCCTAGTTTGTTGTAAATAATCTTTTAAAATGATTAGCTAAAAGAGAGACAAGAAATACAAATTTTAATTTTTTATTTTCAAGAGGAAACAAAATCAATTTTAATCCACCAAAACAAACAAAATCATAAATATGCTAGCTCTATTTCTGTGCCTAAGATTATTTAAACCCTTATGGTTGTCCACTTGGGTGTTTTTAATGCAAGAGAACTTGTTTTGACTTTGAAAATGAAATGTTATATTGTCTGAAAATGTTTTGAAAGTTCACTAAGATATTCATATGGATTTTTAGTAGAATGTTTTTCTAATGGAGATAAAATAAATCTATTTGAATTCAATCACAATCAAACTAACCATTTTTTTTCTTTTTGGTATCAAAGATAATGAAAACAAATAAAATTATCTCCTTATCAAATTTGCTCTTTTATGAATAATTGAATTAATATAATCAAACAAGAAAAACACTGATTTAATATAATAAATTAAATAAATGTTGGAAACCAAAATAAAACTCTAACATAACCAAGGCATTGATCAACTATAATCTATGTAGTAAATTGATAAAAGAATCCTCAGTATGCTAACTCCTTTTATATTTGTGTTTATATGGGAACTCTCTAACTATAGGATTACCAAGCTCTATAAAAATGTGGAAGGAGAGAAGTCACAACCAAAAATTGATAGAAGTTGAACTGAGGCTAACCAATGTTCTAGTTTGTAAAGACTTAGTTGTAGGATAAATAACTTAAAATGATTGAAAATAGAAGAGGGAGTTAGTCTTGATTAGAGGTGAAATTATGATGGAGTGAACAAGAAATTAAATAAAAAAAAGATTAACGGGAGTTGATTTTGGATACAATTACAAGGGGACATAAGTGTTGCTTTATGCCAGGGGTGATTTTGAAACTATTATTTTGGGTGACAAAACTACCCCTATATTTTTGGAATCAACCCTCTTTTAATAAAAAATTTCTCTTAACAAAATAAATATTAATTATATTTAAAAATTTCCATGGTAGTTGTGTTATTGGAGGGGTAATTTCATAAAGGATCAAGTAATTTTTATCACCTTGAGTGGTGGTTTTGTCATACACAAGAAGTTCTTAAAATAAACTGAGATAAGATACACAAGTCAAAAAAAGGGGACTGAAAGGGGTCAATATGAGGAATAAATAAGAGAGAGAAAGGATTCAGAGTGTTCCCTATGGAGAATAAAAAATAAATAATTTCATCATCATTAGACTTTTAT
This sequence comes from Torreya grandis, assembly GCA_037957365.1. Lineage (NCBI taxonomy): Eukaryota > Viridiplantae > Streptophyta > Pinopsida > Cupressales > Taxaceae > Torreya > Torreya grandis. Next base: position 5,749,060 of record JARHVA010000327.1, read on the forward strand.
CATAAGTATCACACTGTGTAAAATTTGGGTGCATACAATTCCCATTCAACATAACATCTAAATAATAATAAGAACCTAGTGGCCACTAGGTTCCTAACAAAATTATAATTAAATAAGATCTAAATAAAATATTAATAACTAAATAAAATAAAAAATAATGTGTTCCAACATAATAATGATGCTCAGAGTACATTCAATGTTGGAGAGAAAAAATATAAGAATCTTGTTTTACCTCAAAAGGAGGGTTTGAAATTTACTAGAATGGGTGAAATCCAATGAAATGTCTTGAAATTTTTACTTGAATGAAAAATTATTACTTTACCACAACCAATGTAATTTTATACTTGAATACCATTTCTTATATATTTTGATTCCAATGCAAATTATGATTTTCATAGATTTAAATAAACTATACAAATTATTTTATCACATTAAAACATAAGATTCAATATTTAATTGATAGTTATAAAATTAAATTAGATGATACAAGTATAAATTTTATTATGAAAATTTAAAAATATTCTCATAAGGATGATGTATGCACCTCAAATTTACACTGTGAGACACTTATGATACAAATTTGATGATGATACAATGACTTCTTATTTTATGCTCCATGTGGAACTCTCTAGCTCTATCCCTTCCCCATGTTTCCCTATTCCTCTCTCTACCACTTTTAGTCCCCTTACTTTAAAACTTACCACATAATTTTTGAATTATCTCAAAGAAAAACTTTGGGTGATTAAATCGCCACCCTAGGTGATGGAAATGCCCCTCTATCTTACAAAATTGCCCCTTATCTTACACAACTATCATAGTGATTATGTAATATAAGAGGTAGTTTTGACTTAAAAGGGTGGGTTTGAATTAAATTATAGGTAGTTTTGTAATTATTAGTGGTGATTATGTCATCTTAAGTGGTAGTTTTTAAAATACCCCTACATAAGGTAGTGGTTCTATCACAGTAAAAATGCCTTCAAAAATAAGCACTCAAAACTCTAGTTTTCACATGTTTTGCATAACTAGTTTCATGTTTCTTATTTTTATCACCTAATGTTCACCTCCAATAAATAATAAATAAATCACTCTCCTAATTTTATTCTTATTTAGTTCCTCTCAATTTGAACTCACTATCACACTCAGTGTAACTCCATGCAAAATCCATTCTCTTCCTATAAGAAGGTTAATTTTGACTTAATTTCAGATCTTAAAATTTACATTAGAGTTTTATATTAAGAATATATTGAACCATAACCTTTGATTCATCCTCTATTATATATATTCTATTACATGTCTATAGGTGAAGAAGTGTTCTTGGTGAAAACAACTCAAACTTTGCAAACCGAGACATTATCTAGCATTAGTTTAACTACTCTCCATATGTGTATTGTGTATCCCCATTTTAATATTGACCTATATTTTTTACACCCTCAAAATATATAGTTTTAATAATTTTTTCAAAATCATATAGAGCTAACATGTTGAGGATTCTCCTATCAACACACTATATGAACTTGAGTTCAATTATTTCAAAATCAAGCTAAAGATTATTTTAATTTATATCATTTGTTTTATTTATTAGATTATATTTAATATATATCATCATTTTAACTATATTATTTCTACATAAAATAAAAAATAAGTGAATATGATAGTGAAATAGATCCATTTCTTTTCATTTGTCTTTGATACAAAAACATAGTTAGTTTTTGTTTATGCTTGCATTTCAATATATTAATTTCCTTTAAAATTATTAATAAAAATATTAAATAATATATAAAATAAAATTAAATAATATCCATTTATATCTAACACAAATTTTATTTTAATATTTAAAAAAGAATTTTGCATTCTAAACAACCATAAGGGCAAACGTAGGAAACATAGATAGTTGTAGGTGCATATTCAAGAGTGGTAGATTATTGGTACAATTTGTTTTTAAGAGTTAAAAATAATTTATATTTTCCTATCTTAAATCATAAATTCATAATTTCCATCTCTTTTTCCTATTTTATAAATTCATTCAAAAGTTTTTTTTATGGCAAACTAGAAAGGTTGAAAGCTAGTCTAGTTTGTTTAAGATTAAGAAAATTTATAGAAAGTGTTTTGTTACTATTTTAATAGATCATATCTATTATGAAATTATTTCATAATTAGATAAAAATAATAAATCTATCTTATTTTATACTAAACAATCAAAATAAACAAAAACATAGTCATTTATATTCATGTAAGTAGAGCTAGGAGAATTTTGCATTTCACATAATAACATAGATTTTCTCTCTCTATGCATGCATTATAAATTGTAAAAAGGATAAAAAAGAGTTTTTTATTTCATTTTATTTAATTTTTATCTTTATTTCACTTTCAACACTTTATTTTTAGTAAGAAAACATTCATTTTTCAAAAACTAAATTTTTTCAAAAACAACAAAATAAATAATTCCAAAAGCCTTGAAAACACATATAATCAACCAAATATCACACAATATTTATCAATATGTGTAAAAATAATATACTAAGCCTTAATTCAACATTATAGTAATCATAATTTACTAGCCATTGCCTAAACAAGCTCATACGATTTTCTAAGGCTTCCACCTAATCTCTTTTAGATGACCCTTACCAAGATATTAGGTCTTGTTAGACATGGTATATTCCATAGATTTAGATCACCTATTCTCATCCTCATCACATAGACTACTATTATCTCTGAGTCAAAATGTGAGGTCTTTTGGTCCACTCCAATTCACCACTTCATTATAGAGTTGTTAGCTACCTTAGAAGAAAAAGAACACATCCTTGATCTACCTATCATTTTTATCCTACAAAATAAGATACATCAATATAATGTCATCCAAGCTTAGTTACCCATCCATCCTCTCTTCTTCTCATTGGGTTTAGCTCCATCTTATATTATTCAAACTTAGTAAATGACATTAGTCGAGTAGACTCAACCTAAATAAGTAAATCTTCTCCCATGAGTCATTCAACCACATTTCCCTCATTTACCATAGCCTAAAATTGACTAATACCTCTATTTTTTGTGATATTATATACTGAGGGGCCTTGGATCTCTATTTCCAACATCTCAATGCTCTCAATGAGCATCATGATTCTACTAAGGTATTTTGATTCTAGCATAAGAATCCATTTCCACCACTATCCTAAATCCCATTCCATTCAATAATTTAAAAAAACCCTAACACATCTATTATGTCATCTTCTTTTGACAGACCTTGGGGATTTGAGTACATAGATTAGTGTGTGATAGTTTGTGTGCATATAAATTTATGAACTGTATGTGAAGGACTTTATCCTTTGTGTATCCCTTTATTCCCTTTATTTTATTTCTCTTATCCATATCCATTCCCTCTATTTATTCTATGGGTATCCATATACCCATAGAATATGTCTGGATAGGATATCGATGGATATGTTAGCCTAGAGGGCTATAATATAGTCTAACTTAACACTATAAAACATTTATTGATGAGTTGGAACAACACAACCTTTTACACCAATATAGAATATTAATCTTACAACTACTCTCTTCCCAACACTCAAATAAGGAGTGGGGTTGTTATCCAAGAGATACATGATATATTTTAAATTGCAAGTAACCATCCTAGCTATACCACTATGAGCCCTATTGGTAGAAGAATGAACACTCCTCATATGGCCACAAGGCCACCTATCAGATTTTATAACCTAAACATATAAAGTATCACCAAATATGAACACTAATTAGGAAGGATCTATCACTTTGGGGATGAGGTGAACTACTTGAAAGTCATTACACATCCTCCCAATAAGAATTAAGATGAATCCAACCCACCAAAGACCATTAATAACACTACTCCTAGGTATCCCACCCTAAACCAACCCCTTCATGTGGTCTCATTTCACACATCCACTCTTACTACATTAGATACATGTGGGTCTAATGTAAACACCAGTCCAAATCAACTCATTAACACCCTAATGGGTTGTATCAATGACCTATAAAATAATCAATAATCTCTAAGCTAAGGGATGGTAGAAAACCCTCTTGCATCAACTCATCCCTCTTATAATCCCATTCAAAAAACATCTCACCACACATTGTAACAATAAACCTATACACCCACACTATTACAAGATCAAATACCATTGTAGAATCACATCTCTCACTAATACCTCAGATATATTCTCACTCATAGGGTCCCCAACCCTAATTTAGCCAAAACTCATTCATCCTAACAAGTACCTATTCAAAATCCAATAGGGTTTGTATACATGTATGCTTCACCACTATAAAATAATATGGAAATAAAAAATCCACTATTCTACATGTCTTCAATCTATGAACATCTCACATATAATCACCCTCCATAGATGGGGTGTTCCCATCCTTATACAACACTAGGATACACACAAACCTCCTATTTACCACCATAATAAGCCACGTACACTTTACAATAATTTGTGTCACCCCCTATGTCTCATAAGGTCCCTCCATACTTCCGCATGTATTCAAGATCCACTCAACTAAATAATTATTTCTTGGCCTACTCTATACCACCTTATCAAGTTTATTATGCACCTCTTAGTGGGTATCAATCCAACCCATACACTACCTTGCCTCCTCATTCTAGCCTTCATACACTAATGATAGACTTTAGAAACATGGTAACCTATACCAAATACCTCAAAGATACTATCAATGTGAACATATGAGGAGTAATTCTTCCATGACCCATATCAAATCTTCTTAAATTTAAAGGGGAAGGGGATCTTGATGCACATGTAAATGATTATGATATCACCACTAGAGTGCTCCTGACTTAGGATGGGGTTATAGTGAAGATATTTCCAAAAAATCTTGAGGGGATAACACTTGACTGGTACTACCATCTCCTTGAGGGATCCATACACTCTTTACACCAACTTATCATTGAGTTTATCAAGGAATTCGACATGGAAAAACTTATAAATACTTTCATATGAGAGGTCCTGCATATAAAACAAGAATACAATGAATCATCTACCCATTTCATCATGAGATGGTGGTAGTGTTGACCAATTTCTATTCCCAAACCTAGAAATGGGTCAACCTAATCTGTTGAATCTTGATTCATCATTGGCATCATGTTTGTTATTCGTATCATGAGTTGTGAGGGTTGTTGTAAGAGTCCACTATTTTATCATGTCACATCTTTACTTTGGCATCATTTATTCCTTCTATCCAACTCAAATCAAGTAGTGCCATGATGATAAAACATGCTTAGATTGTTGTTGATCACTTTGATGGGTCCCTAACATGTGAAATATCCCATGGTGAAGGTGAACTGAGGAGGTAGCTTGATAAAGGCTTATAAAAACATTGGTTCCACCTGATAACATGATGTATGTGCATTTTTAAATCTCTTAAAGAACATCATGGAAGGTGTATTAAAGTTAATTTGAGGTTCCTCAAAATTTATAAGGTTTGTTATATGTATTGGTTTGATAATCCAATTGATATGCCCTTTTAGGGTCATATATGTGTGTAACGTCAATAGTTTTTGTCATAATGAGACCCAATCTAGCCTTGATAGACCACTAAGTCATCTCACATGCATATAATAGACCTCATAAACCTCATCAAGCCACCATTAGGTCATTTCATACCACATTGAATCCATTTACCCCATGGTCAACACCTAATTTCTCCCAAATAGGCCCCCCATGTGGTAAATAGTGACCTTTCAACTCCCTTAATCTATATCATCAATTTCAAAGAGCCATGTGTCCTTTATTTTCCATCTACAACACTTGATAATGATTTTTTAGGTCTCAAACAAGAGGAATTATAGATAAAATGGTAGGTTTTAGAGGTTCCTTCAGTAGAATAGATCTATACTATATGATCTAGTCTATGTGGAGTCATGATTTTGTAGAGGGAGATGAAAATTTTCAAATGGTAAAGAGGGAAGTGTTTTTCAATGTAATAGAGGCCCAAAACCATTCTATCTCTCCCTCTAACTCATTTTAAGACTTAGAAATCTCCTTAGGTTTCTAATTATACCATATAAATAAGAGAGAATGGGGGCCTAAGCTCATAACAAGAGAAAGTAGAGTCAAGCAGCTTCCACCCATGCACATTTGTCTAGGGATTGGCCTCTTAATATATATGAACACTCCTTAACAAGATAAGGAATCCCTATGCCCATATCATCTGTACACCAAATTGGACTAAGTAGTTTTCAATGATTTTTTATTTATTTTCTCAAACTAGTAATGGATGTTATTTCATTAGGTTTTGAAGGATCCTCCCATAGTACTTTCAACACTTGACTTACATGTGTGACATTATATGACTTGAAAACCTTCATGACTAGTTCATGGGTGTGATATGTAGACTAGTTTATGTAAAGGATAGAGTTTCAATGTATTAATCAAGAGTTGTGGGTTGGGTTGATGAGTTTGTAGAGGTGTTTCAATTTTTCCAATGCCTTCTTACTTAGGTGGAAAGTATAATGTCCCATTGTTACCTTAGAATAACTTAAAGAGAGAATACTTGTGCATGTTTGGAGACCACTGTATGACAAGACTATGTGTATCTTAATGGCACCTATACAACATCAAATGTATCTCAAAACATATAATGTGGTATTGGAGTGATAATGGAGTTTCATCACATCCTTAAAATAGCCTTCCTAGATTTCATGGTAGCCTCATAGGATTGGAAGATATCGTTCTCACCTCCAAGCTCACTCAATCACTTTTTAGCATATTTTAAGGTTTTTTGTGAAAATTAAGGTTTTTTTAAGTTTCCAAGGTTTCATTTTAGGGTTGTGTGTGCTTCATTTATGCCTCCAAAGTTCCATGTTTGCCTAGGTATGTGTATAAAGGTCTATAAGGTTCATGTGGTTGGTCTTAGAGAGGATCTTACCATCCATTTCACATCACCTTCATACTAGTATTGTTTCACTATGTTGTCATTATCATTTACATTGTGTTACCCCTATTTTCATGTTTTGCACTCCACATTTCTCCATTCTCACCCTCCTTCATCCATCCTTCCTTCAATCCAAGTATATATCATGTCAATTAACTTAATTATTCCATTATAAAAATCATAATTAATGAATACATAAAGTGTTGGACCCACATAGTCATATAGTGAACTGAGAATGAAAATATGCACCTACAACTAACCCTTTTAGGCTTACAGTATCAGGGTTCCTAGAAAACACTTTGTAGACTATTAAAGGCATGTGTTTTGGTGTGATTATCAGGAAATTTTCATATAAAATAATTTCATGTCAATATAAGATACTCACATAGGATTTTCAAGCACTATACAAACCACCTCCTTCTTATACATGCCTAGTAATTAAGATCCTATAGATAATCATGCTGACAAGAGGATACATGTGACATTAGTAGTTTATATCAGCATCTTCATGTTATTTGAGATAAAAGGAAAGGTAAATATAAGAGAGGGGAAGTATCATACTATTTATAATGCAATATTGATGGTCATCACCACTAAGAAGGCAGATTGACACCTAAATAGACTTAGAACCACATAGACATATACAAACATGAAACCTAAGTCTGAATAAAAGGTAAGGTGTTTAAATGAAGGAGTGTTATAAAATCATAAAATAAACATGATAATGACCATGAAAACATTATGATATCTAAATTATCTGAAATAACTCAAGAGATAATGTCGGATGTTATACTCAGAACTTTCATGCTTGAGTACTTAGTCAATAGGCATCTAAACTGCTAGTCTAAGCCAAAATGGTGGTTTGAGACCTTTATGGGCATCTAAAAGCTCCCAAAATTAGTATTAATGGTAAAATTAACCATTAAAGTAAATAAAATGTTTACTTGGGATATAAAATTAGTGTGTACACCCACTATTTTGTGTCATACCAAGGCTTGTCTATCATAATTGTTTAGTGAGTTAAAGGGTGCATCCATGATATATAAGGTTTGAAAACAATTTGAGACCACATTAAGGTTTTTTCTAGTGAAGAATTATGGTCAATATTTCCCAAACCTTCCGTAAAAGTTCTTACATCTAGAGCTACTATTTTAGTATTTTTTTACTTTTTTTAATGTGGTCTAATTAGCTATAAAAAAGAAAGTAAATACAAGGTTTTAAAGATTACCAGGAGATGGAAATAAGTTGTGCACCATTGATAAATCTTGTGGGAAATCCTCTTTGGCTATGGATGAATGACCTAAAAATCAAACTAACTCACAAACAAAATGGATTAATAAAAAGATGAATGGGTTGCCTGGTAAGAAACTAGTCTCAAGAAGTGATATGCTTTCTTAGGTGGATGTAAACCCATATTTAACATTAAAGTTTATAAATAAACATAAAATTACAAAGATATATATGGATAGGATACAAATACACAACACCAAATATATCTAATCTATAGTAAGATTAATATGATCAAAGTAATCATCCTAAAATTTTATAGCTATATTGACATCCTCTTGAATTATAGCTAATTGTTCATTAATAATTTATTGATTAGGTGTGAAAAATAAAATACAAATACCTAATTAAATTAAAAGAAAACTTTTATCAATGAATAAAGGTTGTTGGATAATGGGGAGATCAAATATGCTAACAATATCATGTGTTAATCTAGGCAAAGTCATTTACATGTAAAAGATAGATTTTAAGAACATAGAATACAAATTATAACAAGTTTTGAGGATTATGAATCTTATGAAAACAAACTTCAAGGATATTTTAATAATTTATTAGGGATTGATGGTGAACCTATATGATGATCAACGTTGATTAAGATGGATCAACATTGATTTTGAGTAAAATGATAAACTATGAAAACAAAAGATAATAATGACTTAAAATATTAATTAAATGATGAAAAATGAATGTGCACAATAACATAGAGGTGAAAAATACTTTAAATTTAAAATGGGAATAAATTAACATTCAATACTAACCTTTTATGTTTGAAAACATACGAATACAAGATATCATAAAATTAGGCTTAGAAACCTTCAAAATATCTTTGTAATCTCATAAACAAAGGTTCTACAGGGTAGTAGAATGTTGATAAGGTTTATACACAGGTTCCAAGATAATTCCAATAGATTTTTAAAGTCCAAAAGTGTCATCTCGAGCCATGGAGGCTCACTATATATTTATGGATCAACATCATTCTAATAAGATCAGTGTTGATCTCAGAGAATTGATGTTAATTTTCCCAAAATGGGTGAAGTTAATCCTTAAGCCATTTAAATGGGTTGCTTATGGGGGTAAAGAATGGTTTTAAAGTTATTGGGTTATTTTAACTGTAGGATGGGTTTGTTTGGAGGTTGGATGAGTTTTTTTGGAGATTAGATGGGTAAATAAGATTAATTACTATTTAACTATAATAAAAGCTTAATTAAATTATATGGTAAAGGTAAATGGGTGAGGTAAACATAATTATCTCAAATAGTTATGAATGGGGGCCATTATGTTAGAGATTACATTATAACATGACAATGTACCAAGTTAATACATAAGGGTGTATACCACTAGCATCTACATTTGCCCCTTTTAATGGAATGGTATGCAATAGTATGCCATGAGACAAAAACTATAAGGTGCCTAAATCCATAAGTTTATTTTGAAGAGGTATCCCCCCTCAAACTAGGTGTCAAGAAGTGAGATGGAATGGATGATGGGTTTGAAAAATATAGAAGATAAAAAAAAATTGGGTGAGGGGAAATGGATAATTAGAAGATATCAAAGGATAATTGGAAGTGCATATGGATCAAGGGAGTTTTAAGGTTTCACTTAACAAGATAAAAATTGATGTAAATAGTAATTCCCCAAAGACCTAATTGAGTAAAAAAAATGCCATAGCTAAAATAGGTGGGCTTAATTAAAGGCTAATAAGAGAATAAAAGATAGGAATGGTGAACTATAACATCTATTGTGTGTATTGTGTATGTGTTACCTATAGATAAATGTTCTTAGGATAAAATATACCCTCATGATCTCATAATGGCAATATACCAAAAAAAGGGTACGCTTTAAGGAGATTGGGGAACTAACAACGGGTCAAAATCCTCAAATCTAAAGGGTAATATGACAAAAAAATGGGATATTTGTAGCAAAGGAAACAATATGAGGATTTAGAACTAGACTGAGAGCATGTAAAATGGTTTACAAGTGAAAATTATAAACAAGCCAAGAAAATCAACATTGATCTAGAACAATCAATACTAAGTTAGAATAATCAACATCGATTAAGTAATCAATGTTGATCACAAAAATGTCTATAAATAGGCATCTGATGTGGCATAAGGCTCATTTGGATATCTATTGAATAAGAATTTGGGAGAAAAACTTGACATGTTTCAACCTTTCAAGCATACATGAGAGATGATGGAGGTAAGTGAGAGTGAATAATGCTGATGATGACTCCACTATGAGGTAGGTATAATGCTTTTTTTGATAAAATTTAATGTGTTTATTTTTTATTCAGATATTTGTTTTGTTATCTTTTGTTTTTTTTGGTTCTTAGAAATTTGTGGGAGGGAGGGAGGATAGGTTAAAAATGTTAGGTCCAAGGGGGAATTTTTTAGGGGAAGGAATTGATGTCGATCTATTAGGATTGATGTGCTTCATGTGGATCGACCATAATCCATAAAGATTGTTATCAATTTGTTTAAATCAGCATCGATCCCTAGAGTATCAATAGAAATCCAAAATGAAGGTTTGATAATAAAAAAACTTAGTATTTTGATTAACCAAAAAGATGTTTATAATAGGCACAAGAGCTACTCACAATGAGGGATAGGGTCTCTTCACTATTGACATAGTTGTATGATTTTTTGAGTGATGAAGACTAGGCCCATCTAGAGGCTATAGGATTTGGAGGGATTCACCATTATCATCATTTCCATTGAGACATTAGTATGATAGTGGCTTTTATAGAGTGGTGGGATTATAACACCAACACTTTTTTGTTACTGACCAGTGAGATGACCATTATGATAGAGGATATCTATCAAATTTTATGATTATTGATTCTAGGTACCCCTATGTATACTATTGATGAGGTTGGGTGAGTGATGGTGTTAGAATGACTATATGTCAAGGATGCATTGGATATTAGACTCTTTACTAGTGGGTTTTTGTTCCAGCCATTTTATGACTAGGACCCTGGGGAGAGGCTAGTGTTGCTGATGATGATGTTGGCATTAACCTACTATGTGTTACCTGATTCTATGAGAGGGTGACTACTATGGAGCTTTAATAGAGTTATAACATACATGGTTGAGTTTAAGACTATTTTTGCTTAGGTATCCACACTATTGGGGTAGATATGCAAGGAGTTATGGGGTTGGCACGCCCAACATTGATCAAGTCTTGATATTACATTCATATTACATTACTGGGCATATTAACACATTTGTATGATTCACCCCATAAGGACTCCATGGATTAGATTTAGAGATATCTATTATAATGTAGGATTTTTTTGATGGGATGATGACCTATTCATTCTTTATACAAAAAGGATAGTTTGTGCTCTAGTGCACTATAGATAGGTGTTTAGTTGCTTGTAGATAGGGAATATTATTTGGAGGCCTTATGTACACTTCTTAGTGTGGCTTAGTTTAGATGTGTAGATAGGGGATGTTGCTCGAGAGATATGGGTATATGGATGATGGCTTGAGCATATAAAGTTATTCTATTTTGATAGGTTCTATCATGAGTTTAGGTTATTATAGGATGTTCTATTAGCCCCATGCTTGTATAAGTAGGATGATATAGAGCTAGATTGGCCTACTTCTAATACTACAATGGTTTTGATGGGGCCACAGGAGGAGCCTATGGCTATTGACCTAGATGACATTAGATACACTAATGATTATGTATCTTAGTTTGTAGTTGAGATATTATGGAGATAGGAGAGAGTAGTGTGACCTCAACAGGAGGTAGTCATTGGGGAGGGTGAGGATAGAGGAGAGGCTGAGTAGGATGCTTCTGATGTATACAGTGAGGAGGTACCATTATAGGATGCCCCAAATGTACACATGGATGAGGTACCATTATAAGATGCCTACACATATGGTCTTATAGATATTATTGCAGTTATCACTAAGAGAGATACACTGAAGGCCAAGTGTACTAGTCTAAAGGTAGAGCTACAAGAGGCACATATAGCCCTTGATACTTTACAGGATCAAATTGACATAGTATAGGGTGATCTTGATAGATTGATAGGTTAGGGTTATTAGGCTATACAAGAATTAGATAGGTACCTAACAGAGCTAAAGTGGATGAGATATTATTTTGTAGAGAGATAAGCCCAAAATACTATAGGATCTAGTGCTACTCTCATATATATGGTACCGCTATAGAGGTATAGGGATTTGCTTGCTAAGATGTCTTCTTATGATAGGATAGTATAGAGATGGCTACCATATTTTCCTTAATTTAGTTCATATGTGGCTAGCCACAATATATCACAAAGGAATCTTGGGGGGTCTACTAGTACAGGAAATGTAGCAGGCTGAGGAGGGGATGATGGGGGAGATGATAGCATTCAGCTTAGTAGGATTTATTTTACTGAGTAGATTGTATTGTATTGGTAAAGATCCCCACCTAATTCATGTTATGACATTTTTATAGACATTTTATGTGTGTGTGTGTGTGTGTGTGTGTGTGTGTGTGTGTGTGTGTGTGTGTGTGTGTGTGTGTGTGTGTGTGTGTGTGTGTGTGTGTGTAGACATTGCTTATGTTTATGGGTAGATTGTGTATGTTTGTTTACATATTTACTGATACCTATGGCTATGTAGTTCTTTTATGGATTATTGATGTGATGGATTATAGACTTAGATGTTATGTATTTTAATTCTGATCATTGATATCATATATACTATGGATTATGGATTATAGATTTTACACGTTATTTTCATTTCAAATGTTATATCATGAGATGGGTTTTTACTAACAGATAATGATTATGGATTATGCTACTTTTTGATATAGACCATTATTAACCTTGTCGATGCTTATGGTTTCTTAGATGATTGAATGCAAATAAATTATGGATTTATGCTTAATGATGATTATGGACTATAGATAGCTTTTAGTGCTTTATTGTTGTGGATTTATGGACTTTTAGTGTTATAGAGTATGGATTTGCTTAGCCTTGACTTGGACCATAACCAAAGGAGAACCTATCATACACATGGTCGATGCATCCTTAGCTAGAAGATAAGAGATATTGACACAACCTTAGTTAGCTAGAGTTTCAACCTTGGTCATTTATTAGGATTATATGCTTTTGGTGGGATAGGGGATGGATTGTTTTAGAGATAACCTTCTTCACACTATTGGGTGATCAAACCAACAACAGATTACACTTGTGAAAGCAATAAATGTGGAAATAAATCAGATAGATAAGTAACTAGAATGATAAATAGCACAGAACAAGATATACAAGAAAACACCCTAAAAACTTGTATTAACAAACTCTTTACAATAGGAATACAATGAAGAAACTTCATTCTTCCACACCTCTCTCAGATGCACACAAGATCTCTCACTAGATCTCTATTCCTTAAGAGCTCTCTCTCAAGTACAATCAAATCCAACAACCTGGATTGATGCAACTCAGTACTGTCCTTCAAACATTCACAATGTTCTACTATTACTGATATTCTACAATTCTAAGCTAAGAAGATCTTTCCTACATATAGAAATAGGAAACTTGAGCATGCTCTTACAACAAACAGTTAAGCCTCTTCAATAAGGGCTCTAAAAATAGTAATGCTAATAATAGAGATGCAAGCTTGAGTCCACAACTCAAACTTATCATGCAAACACTCGCTTCTATCCACAAAAATCGCTTTCTGGACACACAGGTAACCGACGTCGGTTCCTGCCTGTTCGCCTGTGACCATCATCGACTGACCCTACTGCCAACATTGGTGCCTCTATAACTGCAACTGATCGACGTCGATCACTCCTGACTGACGCTGGCATCTGTGTAGACCCGAACCTATTTTGTATGCTCCTTGGTGAAGCTTTTAGCTCCACACCCTAACAATCTCCCACTTGGAGATAAACTAGCTGCACCAATACCTGTACAGCAACATCTTCTAGCTCCTCCATCTTAAATTCAGTCATGAAGACCAATAGAAGTTGAATGAAGATTCAACTTCTCCTTCGTAACCGGCTTTGTTAGCATATCAGCAGGATTCTTGTCTATATGGATCTTCTCCAGCTTCAACTCACCATCTTCCAATACCTGCCGTATGAAGTGGTACCTTAGCTATATGTGCTTGGTTCTTGAGTGAAAAGCTAAGTTCTTAGCTAAATGGATTGCACTCTGACTGCCACTATACAATCTGCAACTCCCATGCTCCCTTCCAAGCTCTTCCATGAACCGTGTCATCCATATCATCTCCTTGCTAGCTTCTATGGCTGCAATATACTCTGCTTCTGTAGTTGACAAGGCAACAACCTTCTGCAACTTAGATATCCAACTAACCGCCATTCCACCTACAGTAAAAACATAACCTGTAGTGCTTCTTCTGCCATCTAAATCCCCTGCCATATCTGAATCTACATAACCATGTAGAGAAGTATCTGAACCTCCATAGCATAAGTGTCTACTGCTGGTTCCTCTCAGATATCTAAGGATCCATTGAACTGCCTTCCAATGTTCCTTACCTAGATTGGCCATATATTTGCTTACTACTCCCACTGCTTGGGCAATATCAGGTCTAGTACACACCATTGCATACATCAAACTTCCTACTGCGGAAGAATATGGAACCTTACTCATGTACTCTACCTCTTCATGTGAATTAGGACATTGTTCTTTACTCAACTTAAAATGTCCAGCCAAAGGTGTGCTTACCGGTTTAGCATCCTGCATATTGAACCGTTTCAACACCTTGTCCACATAATCCTCCTGAGACAATATCAACCTGTGATTTTTCCTGTCTCTCCTAATGCTCATGCCAAGGATTTTCTTAGCTGCTCCCAAATCCTTCATAGCAAACGTTTGAGCTAATTTTACCTTAAGCTCTGAGATATCCTGCATGTGAGACCCTACAACTAGCATGTCATCTACATACAACAATAGAATAATATATCTACCATTATCAAATCTCTTGAAATACACACAATGGTCTGATTGACACCTACTGTAGCCATGCTCAGTCATGAACCTGTCAAATTTTAAGTACCATTGCCTAGGAGCTTGCTTGAGGCCATACAAGCTTTTCTTCAACCTACACACAAACTTCTCCTTACCCTTGACCTCAAATCCTTCTGGCTGTTCCATATAAATTTCCTCATCCAAATATCCATGAAGAAATGCTGTCTTAACATCTAGCTGCTCAAGATGCAAATCCTCAAAAGCAACCAAAGACAATACAACCCTTATTGAAGTCA
Source organism: Torreya grandis (assembly GCA_037957365.1). NCBI lineage: Eukaryota > Viridiplantae > Streptophyta > Pinopsida > Cupressales > Taxaceae > Torreya > Torreya grandis. The sequence continues at coordinate 5,764,495 of JARHVA010000327.1, forward strand.
TCTTAACAACAGGAGAAAAAATCTCACCAAAGTCAATACTTGGATTTTGTGCAAATCCTTTCACTACCAATCTAGCCTTATATCTCATCTATCCATCCTCACCTTCGTTCAACCTGTAGGTCCATCTGTTCTTCAGTGTTCTCTTACCAGCTGGCAATTCAACCAAATCCCATGTTTGGTTCTCTCTTAAGGACTCCATCTCCTCAACCATGCCACGCTCCCACTTACTCCTAGACTCCACCTGTAATGCTTCTTCAAAACTCTCTGGTTCTCCACCATTGGTTAGCAATAAATAATATAAGGAAGGAGAATATCTAATTGGAGGCTTACTTACCCTTTCAGACCTCCTGATGGGTGTCTTGGAGTCGTTCTCAACAATCTGTCCACCCAAATTTTCTGACAGTGACCGACCTCGGCCACCTGTAGACCTGTTACTGGCCGATGCCGGTTCTTCCTGGCTGACATCAGTGCCTGGTCTGCCGATGTCGGTGCCTAGTCTGCTGATGTTGATTTCTGTACTGCCGATGCCGATTCTTAATCTGTCGATGTTGGTCTCTGTGTTTTCCTATAAGTGATTATTTCTTTTTCCCGCGAGCTCATTTTAGACCATAACTTCATCCAATTCACTATTGCTCTGCCCAGATTGATCTAGCTTCCTTATCTGATCACTTTACATCACTCTTTTGTTGAAAACAACATCACGACTCCTGATTACCTTGTTAGTTCCTAGATTCCAAAATCTGAAACCAAAATCATCTGAGCCATAGCCAATAAACATGCACCTCATAGACTTAGCATCAAGCTTCTTTCTATTTTCCTTATCTATGTGCACGAAGGCTTCACTACCAAAAACTTTGAGATATTAGAGATCTACCTTTTTACTTGTCCATGCCTCTTCTGGAATTCCACCATCTAGAGCTATAGAGGGTCCTCTGTTAATCAGGTACACTGCGGTGTCAACTGCTTCTGCCCAAAACTCTAAGGGCAACCCTGCATGCAATCTCATACATCTTGCATGCTCCATGATAGTTCTGTTCATCCTTTCAGCAATACCATTCTACTGAGGTGTCCTTGGAACCATCCTTTGCCTTCAAATTCCATGAGTGTAACAATACCAGTTAAACTTAAGACTGCAGAACTCACCGCCATTATCAGATCTCAAGCACTTTAATCTTCTGCCTGTTTCATTCTCAACCATAGCTTTCCAAATCTTAAAAGTCTCAAAAACATCATATTTCTTTTTAATACAGTAGATCCATACCTTTCTTGTGGCGTCATCTATGAATGTAACATAGTACCGTGATCCGCCAATAGAGGCTACCTGAGCCAGTCCCCACACATCTGTGTGAACAAGCTACAACTTCTGCCTTTTCTTAGTAGACCCAATCTTGAGAAAACTAACCCTTTTCTATTTTCCAAATACACAATGCTCACAAAATTCTAGATCCATACTTTTCAAATCTGAAAGCATACCTTTAGACTTAAGAATTGACATCCCCTTCTCACTCATGTGGCCAAGCCTTGAGTGCCACAATTTAGCATCCACATCTGAAGTAGATAAAACTGAAGGAGATTTGTTAATAACACAATTACACAAATAGAGAGTACCTTCTCTCTTACCTCTGGCCATAACAAGTGCACCCTTGGTCACCTTCCAAGAATCTGCTGTGAGAGTTACTGTACAACCCTCATCACCTAGCTTACCTGCAGAAATCAAATTTCTCTTCAAACTAGGAACATGCATCACATCTCTCAACACCCATGTGTTGCCATTCTGCATCTTCAGCTGCACTTTACCTTTGCCAGTAATCTTACAAGGCTCATCATCCCTTAAGTACACTATTCCAAAATCTCCATGGATATAGTCACTGAAATATTCCCTGTTAGGAGTAGCATGAAAAGATGCACCAGAATATAATACCCAAGATTATATATTATTATGCAGAGAGAAAATTAAAGCATCCTATGCAATACCTACAATCTTAGCTTCTTCCTTTCCTTCGTGCTGATTGTCCTCCTTAGGCTTTGACCAATAATCTCTGCTTATGTGCCCCATCTTTCCACAATTCCAGCATTGTGGCTTCCTGCCATTTCTGGAATTAGATCTGCCTTTCTCCTTAGACTTGGATCTTGCTCTACCTTTCTTGCTCTTCTCTTTTTGCCTTCCCCTGCTCTCAAAACTTAAAGCATTCCCGGATGCCTCTTCTGTGCTTTTCCTACGTATTTCCTCATTCAAGATAACACTAACAACATCCTCTACTTTCAAAATATTTGATGCAGATGCAGTATTACTTACTGCCATTACTAAGCCATGCCAGCTTTCAGGCAAAGAACATAATATTAAAAGAGCTTTTATCTCATCATCAAACACTATATTTACTGAGCTTAATTGATTCACAATACCATTGAAATCATTCAGATGAGTAGAAACAGATCCACCTTCATTCATATGCAAATTAAATAACTGCTTCATAAGATATACCTTATTTGAAGCTGAGGGTTTTTCATACATATTTGCTAACGTAGTCATCAACTCTACCGTTGTTTTTGCCTGTGACAAATTAGATATCACAGTGGAGGGCAGACTCAGTCTTATAGACCCTAGAGCCTTTCTGTCAAGAACTTCCCATTCTTCATCCTCCATGTCCTTGGGCTTCTTTGCTATCCCACCTAACGGTAAGTAAAGATCCTTCTGATATAGATAGTCCTCTATCTGCATTCTCCAGTGTTGATAGTTCTTGCCATTAAACTTTTCCATTCTCAACTTAATTTCTTCTGCCATTGCTTCTCCCACTCAAATAGAAATCCCTGCAGAAACCCCTGTGAGCAACCTGTAATCCAAACACACTACACAGATCTGAACCACCTGTTAGTGAACCTGAACTTTGATACCAATTATCAAGCTCTGAACCTGTAACCAAGGCTCTGATACCACTTGTTGGGTGATCAAACCAACAATAGATTACACTTGTGAAAGCAATAAACACGGAAATAAATCAGATAGATAAGTAACTAGAATGATAAATAGCACATAACAAGATATACAAGAAAACACCCTGAAAACTTGTATTAACAAACTCTTTACAATAGGAATACAATGAAGAAGCTTCATTCTTCCACACCTCTCTCAGATGCACACAAGATATCTCACTAGATCTCTATTCCTCAAGAGCTCTCTCTCAAGTACAATCAAATCCAACAACCTGGATTGATGCAACTCAGTACTATCCTTCAAACATTCACAATGTTCTACTATTACTGATATTCTACAATTCTAAGCTAAGAAGATCTTTCCTACATATAGAAATAGGAAACTTGAGCATGCTCTTACAACAAACAGTTAAGCCTCTTCAACAAGGGCTCTAAAAATAGTAATGCTAATAATAGAGACGCAAGCTTGAGTCCACAACTCAAACTTATCATGCAAACACTCACTTCTATCCATGGAAATTGCTTTCTGGACACACAGGTAACCGACGTCGGTTCCTGCCTGTTCGCCTGTGACCGTCGTTGGCCGACCCTACTGCCGACGTCGGTGCCTCTGTAACTGTAACTGACCGACGTCGGTCACTCCTAACTGACGCCGGTGTCTGTGTAGACCCGAACCTGTTTTGTATGCTCCTTGGTGAAGCTTTTAGCTCCAAACCCTAACACACACCATATTTCAAAATTAGAATTTATCTTTCAAGGATTATTTTTATGCCAATGGGTAGATTGATCAATATGGGAAGCCTACAATTAAAAGTTGATTGATACAAGAAGCTTTCTTGGGATATTGATTTTGATAATTATGTTTTTGCTTTTTAAGGATTTTAAGTAGCATAATTTGAAAAATGATCAATGCAGGAATTTTTTTGCTTGGTAGCCATCCTTCAAGGGAGTGGTCTACATTATAATGTTTTTGCACATCTATCCTTTAAGGGATCAATCTTTTATTTGCCTTTGATTACAATTATCCTTCAAGGGATCAGTTTATTTATTTAACCCATTTTGATAATTTTTATTTTCACTGCTTACTTGATTCTAGATCCCAAAGATACTAATGTGAGGTTTGGCATAGAAAGATACCTTAGGATAGTTTCCATGAGTTCATGGCATGAGGTGATTGTGTTATCTTGGAAAATTACCATCCTTTTTAAGAAATAAGGGAAATAATGATCTAGTATTTCTCCAATTACAGGTGAAACTTATCCACGAGTGACTACTAGATAATCACATAAATATCATATCATTATTTGGTATTTTGGGATAAGGGGATATGATAGTATTTGAGATAAAATAACCAAGATGATACAAAATCTATTAACTATAGAAAGGGCACATATGTAATGCATTAAGAGGTTCTCATTCTATTTACCATTAAGAGAGGCCAAATGATATGCCTTAGATCCATATTTACGGGTTATGACATATGGTATAAGCCAATTAGGAGAAATTTTACCCCTTTTATTTCATTCCATATTAGTGACACATTGATTTTATTTAAGTACAAGGTCCCCAATGTTAAATTCTCATTCTCTTATATGTTGATTATATGCTCATTTTAGTCATTCTTAATATATATGAAGGCGATCAAGGGCTATCACATGATGCTCATCTAAGAGTTTGAGCTGGGATAAATGCTCTTCATGAAAATCCTCATAAAAAAGGATGTCTTTAAAGGAGAAATGAAGAGAGGGAATTTGGACTTATAAAAGAAGTACAACTTCTTTACCATGGACTAGGGAAAAAGGAGTAGCACTTGTAGGGGTTTGAATACTAGTTAGATATGCCCATAAGGTAAAAGGGATACATAGATGCCAATCCTTCCTAGCTTCATTGATAACTTTAGTTAGGATTTTGACTAGGGTTTTATTAGATGATTCTACTTGACTATTGGCTTGAGTATATTAAGGTGAGGAAAAACTTAATTTTATTTTAAATGAGTCATATAGTGCTTAAACTTTCTTATTCTTGAAATATTTTCCATTATATGTTATAATTTAATATGGAATTCCAAAATAAAAAATAATGTGATGGTGGATAAACTCCAAAATCTTTTTTGCCTTAGTCAAGATAAGTAGCACAACTTCCACCCACTTGGTGAAGTATTCTTTAGTGGTAATAATAAAGCCATGACATTGAGAGGACTTAGCATTGATTTTCTCTATAAGATCAAGACCCCATTGGGAGAATAGACAGAAGTCCCTTGCTACCTGAAAGGCTTTACTAGAGACATGGGATAAGTTTACATGATACTAACATTTTACACACCTCTTAATGTATCCACAATAATCTTGATTTAGAGTGGGCTAATAGTAGACTAGATGTAAGATTTTTTTAGCGATTGCATGACCACTAAAGTGTCCACTGTATGACCCATTATGTAATTCTTAGATAGCTAAGGTAGCTTCATGATTTTAGAGACAATGAAGCAGAATGATATCAAAACCATGCTTATAAAGAACACCACCAAGTACATTATAGCAGGCAGTTTTCTGTTGGAAGACATGCTTGGCACTTTTGGATAGAGGGGGATAAGATAGTCTTATAGACAAATAAGTAAATATTTGTGCATACCATGGCTCATCTAGATTTTCCTCAATATTATTGATAGATGGAAGATCGGTTCTTATGTAGGAAGGCTAGTTAACTCAATGGATAAGGACAAATAGCTTAAACTCTTGAGATGAGGATGGGATAAAAGAGGTAAAAGATGCCTTAGTATCAATGAACTTATTAGTTGATCTAGGAGTATTTTGGATGGAATAACATTTGAAAGTAGATAAGAGATAATTAGCTAAGCTCTTATATCTTTGGAGGATATCATATTTGCATTGATATATACCATTATTTTGATTGACTACTAGCTGAGAATCACCATAGATATTAAGGGATCTAATTCCTAATACAAGGGTAGTTTGGAGGCCTATGATCAATGATTCATTTTAATCCATGTTATTGGTACAATCAAAGTCTAATTCAAAAGATAAAGGCATGGGAATACTTTGAGGAGGGATTAATATAATTCTTGTGCTACTTCCATGCTCACATTTAGACCCATAAAATAATAAATTAAGTTGAAATTCTAGGACTAATATGGAAGTGGATGTGATAGATTCATTAGGAAACTAATAATTGATTAGTCAATTATCACTAAGAGGTGCTTTATCTAGTTTATCAACAATAATCTATCCTTTAACATACTTTTGATGGAGAAATTATAGATCAAACTTAGATATAAGCATAATCCATTTGGCCATTCATTTATTTTGATAAGGCTTAAAATGCATGAACCTAAGGGGGTTGATAGTCATAATTACATAGGTATTTTGGTTAAGTAGGTAATGATGAAGCTTAAAGGCTACAAGAACCAATGCTAGGCATAGTTTTTTAGTATGTAAATAACATGTTTCATATTATATGAGGGTATGAATTATATAATAAGTAGCTTGTTCTTTGTGATGCTCATCTTGATGGGCAAGCATAACACCTAGAACATGATCAGTAGTTGAGATATAAAGGAATAAAGGCTACCCCTCCTTAAGTGGAGTGAGGACTAGAGGAGATAGAAGATAATTTTTGAGTGCATTAAAGGATTCTTAATAATTAGAATCCCATACAATGTGACTATCCTTTTTTAATAGATGGTGGAAAGTTGACACCATTTGGAGAGTTAGGAGATAAAATGATAGATATATTAGAGCTTACCTTGTAAACTACGTAGCTACTTAAGGTTTGATGGAGGAGGAATTTATATAATAGCTTTTATTTTAGTAGGATCCACTTTTATTCCTTAAATAGAGACAATGAAACCTATGAGCTTACCCATCACGACACCAAAAATGCACTCTTTTGAATTTAGATGCACACAATACTGGAGCAGATGATCAAAGATAACTTTAAGTAAGGATAGGTGATCCTTATAGAATTTTGAATTCCCAAGGAGGTCATCTACATCATCTTTGACAATTTTTTGGATTATGTCATGAAATATATAATTCATGGTCCACTAATAGGTGGTTCCTATGTTTTTAGGCCAAATGGCATAACATGGTAGCAAAAGGTCCCCCAAGGAGTAATAAATGCATTCTTATGTTGATATTTTGGTACAATAAGTATTTAAATGTAACTAGAAAAACCATCCATAAGGGATAACATTTCATGACCAGTTGTTAGGTCCACTAATTAGTCTATGTTAGGGAGAGGGAAATCATCTTTTAGACAAGAAAGATTTAAATCATGAAAATCAATACAGATGCGAAGTCCCCCTATAGGCTTATTGATTGGAATAATATTTGACATCCACTAAGGATAATCAATGGGTTGAATAAAGTTAGCAGATAAGAGGTGCTATAGTTCCTCTTTTATTAGGAGTGCAATATAGGGATGCATTTTACAAAGCTTTTATTTTACTAGCTTAGCATTAGGAAAGGTGATGATATTATGAATAACTATTATGGGGTTAATACCAGGCATATTTATATAAGACCAAATAAAGGCCTTTCTATGGTTTGATAAAAAAGTGATAAAATCATGGTTTTCTTGGGGATCTAAGGCTTTGATAATTTTAACAATCCTAACGGTTTCATGAGACCCAATATTAATATTAGAATTAGATTCATTTAATAAGCTAGATGTTTTATATGGAAGAGAATTATGTATATAAGAGTTTTTAGTGCCCAAATGAGTCAAGATTGACTCATCATCTTGACATTAATAAATAGGGATGGTTAGTGTATCATGTCCTATTAAGTTAGGATATGCCAAAGGGATGGTTTGGGTTACACCACCATGATGAAAGATGAGGGGTTCTATGGAGATTGAATTAAATAAAAAAAAGTTAGAATGGATGGATACAATTTCACTAATTGAGGAAGAGGTATCAGATGATGAAGATTACACTTCTTCTTCCAAAAATGGTAGAAGAATAGGTTCAAGAGAGGATTTAGAATATTTCTCAAATCCTAAGCCATGATTTTCATGTGGTTTTCTAAAATCTCCTAATGCAATGCCATGGGGACCCTAATCATATCTACCCATGTCGAAGTCTTTCTAGGCATAGTGATAAAGGTATGTTTGTACAAATTAGGGTTTATTGATAAATGAGAAATTAGATGTAAAGGGTTTAACATAGGTGCTATTATTAGGCCCTAGGGTAGTTTGATCAATTCCACCATATATTAAATGGGTGCATAATAAAGGTGGTCCAAATGGGATGAGCTTACCTAGGTTAGGTGAATACATGGATTGTTTGTTGGGATGGTCATATTCCCTAAGAGTGGGTAATGTGTTAATGGTTAATAGTTAGTATTCCCCCATTGAAAGATGTTGCATTATGGAATCAATGGACTCTTGAGCTGGTAGTTTTGAAGTAGGAATAATTGTGTTAGTCAAGGCTTGATATATAAGATGAAGATTGGATTGTGTTAGGCAAGGGTATTATGAAATTTCTTGATCAAAAAGTGAAGTTGCATGATTTCAAGGGATGAGGATTCATAGGGATGATATGGATCTAGCCTTCATGTTCAAACTTAAGGTATTGATGGATGGGGGAGGGGATACACCACATCACATGAATCCATGGATATCCTAATAAAATGTTATAATAGAATGTCCTTTCTTTGACATAAAAGAGTTCATGGAGGGTGTGAGAACCTACAAAAATAGTAAGGACAACCATTATTATTGTGGGTGATACCATGTCATTGAATACACATAGAATTTTTAGGGATTGGGAAACAATTGTTTCTAGTACCTATAACTATTGGAAAGTGTGTGAAGAAATAATATTGATACTATCCCCTTTATTTATCGTAAATATTCTAATCTAAGTTTGATTTATTTGAGTTATGATGAAAAGTGGGGGATGTTGATCTTTAGGTGATAAAGGAATGACCTCAAAATTAGTTAAACTAATAATTGACACCATTTAAAGGGCCCCTACAAATGTTAAAAATGGTTGAGGCTCATCTATCCAGACCTCAATATCCTAGAGAGCTTCTATCATTTCTTTTTGATGGTGTGGAGAGTTTTTGATAAGTTTATATAATGACATTTTTATAGTCATTTAGTGGATTTGTTTTAATATGGATATTTGTACCAACTCTTTAGCTTTGGCTTGGGGAGTTCCTATAATAGAGACTTTAGGCTTTTATCTAGATGGTTTAGACATATCATGGGTAGAGGCTTTTTTAATTTAAACCTTAGCTTTATTGGGGTTTTGATTTTGAGAGTGGGTGGCTACATAGACAACATCGATGTGTAATAGTGGAGGGTCCAAAGAAGCCACTAATTATTTATCACTTATAGGACTAGTAGGATTATGGGTGGATGGAATATTTGGAATGGTGAATTTTTTCTTAGGAATCTTATCATTTAGATCATTAGTTAATATATCATCATCTTGGACTAGCTATTAGATTACAGCCTTAAGGGCATTACACTTTTTTGCATCATGTCTAGCTACTCTATGATATACACATATCTCTCAACTCCTATACCAAGTAGGTTTTTAAAAGTGAGGGTTATTGGGTCATATATGTGGTAAAATTATGAGGGATGTATCCAACAATTATTTTAAGATTACAATGTGAGATATTTTCAAAGGGTCATTTTATGATCTTATAATAGGTTATGCAATCTCTTTTGGCAAAGTATTAATTATTTGGTTTTGAATTTTAGCTCTATGGTAGGGATGACCTTCAATAATTTTTCTTTAAATTTATCTAATGGTCCTTTAGTAGAATATGGTGGATATGAGGATGGAGGTGTGTTTAATAATTGAGGGAGACTTTGTATTTTCCTACGTATTTGAATGGAAGAACCTATGATAGGGATAGTCACTTTGGAAGATGGATGCGGACCTAAAATAGATGATAGAGATGATATAAAAGGGGTTGGCCCTTTTATCTTTCATGTGTTGAGAAAAAAGGGGGTATTTGGACTAAGGTTTTTGTCTTTTGACATTTGAAAAATATCAACCTTGACTTGAGGATGGGCTAAGGCTTTCTTTGGGGGAATACGAAGACAATTGTCCCAGCTATCGATGATAGGATATTTATCCTTTCCCTTAGTAGCTTTGAGATGAGGAGGTATTGTGATAAAGGATGATTTCTAAGGGTTTTGGTATCGAGTGAAATGATAGGATCCCATTATATTATGATCTTAGTGTATATTGTGAAGAGTTTCATCAAGGACCAAAGGGGTAGAATGTTTGACTCTAAAAGTATCAAGATGTTTATTTATGACATCCCAAGGAGTGGTTTCATTTTCCACTTTAGGAGATTTAGTTTGGGAAGATGAAGGGGATGGTTCAAGTGAATAACCCCATATAATGATATTAGGGAGATTTATAGAGGTTTTGGGAGTTGTTTTGATAATTTCAGGTTGACTTATATCAAAATCATCTCCCATAAGGAGATCTAAGACCAAATATTTCTCTAGAGCTTCTTTAAGAAATAACTAGTCATAAATTGTATTAATCATATGTGTAGCTTGATTTTGTGTTTTGCTAGGGTTAGCTTGGATTGTGTTTGATGTGGATGGATGTTTTGGAAATGGCTATCTAAAAATATATAAAGATTGGTTGGGCGGAGCATTTTGATTGTCCAACTAAAGGTCCCCCTTCTTAACGAGGTTTTGTACCAATCATTTAAAGGATTAACATCATTTTACGTCATATCCTATTACCCTTTGATATGCACAAAGATCATCCTCTTTATAATAGGTGGGTATAGGATATGTATCATCGATTGATCTAATTGGGGGGAGTTTAAGAACAATTTATTATAGGATTTTATCCAATATATAAGTGTAAGGCTCTCCTAAAGGGGTATATTTCCTAGGGGGAAATGAGTAAGGCCCCTAGGTGGCTATTTTTGAGAAGTGGATGGTCCTAATTAATTGGGTGTTAGAGGGGGAGAGGTTTTTAGAATAATACTTGTTTCCCCTTTTGGTTTAGGATTATTGTTATTTATTTTTTTGGGGTCAAGTTTTAAGTTTTTATTGTATAAATTAATTTTCCCCTCTTCAATGCCATAAATTTTGAGTTTACTTGCCATGGTAAAGGATTTGTCAAAGTATTAAAGGTTTAAATTTGTAACATGGATGAGATATGTTTTGTACAAGAGCATGAAAATAATTCAATTAATTTAGGTTGTTGTAAGGAAAAGGTTAATTGGTTTATAAGGATACACCAACAAGCTACAAAGTCTGATATGGATTCATCTTCAAATTGTTGAATAACATATAAATATATGATAGTCACTTTTCAAGAAATGTTGATCGAGAAGTGTTCTAAAAACATTTGGACCAATTTCCCAAAGGAAAAGAGTGAATGTTGAGGGATGGAGTTATACCAATCTAATGTAGCCCATGATAGCAACATATGAAATGTCCTAAGTAGTAACACATCGTCATGTGCTATAAGGTAACACACATGTCAAAAGGCTTTGAGATGTTATTTAGGATATTTTTTGTTCTAAAACTTAGTAAACTTTGGAAGTTCCCATTATAAGGGATACGGTTGGATGGGAAAAAATGGGTGGATATGATCATTACAAATTTGATCATATGTGAGCATAGTATTATGTCTAGAGGTGGAGGCTTCCAAATTAGCTGTTCTATTCATAAGGATGTTTATGAGGTATGCTTAGGTGTTATTCTAAGGCACATTACCTAAGACACCTTGCTAAAGATTTTGATAATTTGGAAAGGAAGTAGATAGGGGTTGTGAAGAAGGGTATCCAACTGTAGTAGACATAATGGGTTGGGATACCACCACATATTGTGGGATCCACATTAGAATATTTTAATGTGTGGAATATTGGAAGTAAGTGGTCACCAATGGTTGTGATGAAGCCATGTATTGGGTATCCAAGGAGACATACTATTGGGGTGGTTTCATTAGAGGGATTTGTTTTGTATGAGGGATTTGTTATGTATGAAGGATTTTTTGTGTGTGAGGAATTTGTTGTGTGGATGTTGTAGAGCTTGATAATTGTATTCTAGACTCATTTTTATGGATGGGAGACTTACAAGGATTGACACCACTAATTTTTTGGGAGGAATAGTAGATATAGGCTAAGTGGTATAAGAATTTTGAGTCTGAGTAATGGGGATTAGAGAATTGGTAGATACTCCAGGTGGTTGTCTTTCAAAAGTTTACATCATCTAGATATTAGAGCCAAATGGAAGAGAGTTAGTGGAAAAGGATGTCATGGCCATGGTAAATCCTTCATTTTTTTTAGTTCCTTCTTAAGGCATCTCATATAAATATTGAGAATATTGGGTATGGGGGGAAGGAGGAATGTGTATTGCTTGATTACTAAGGTAGTAATTAAGAGAAATAGGGTTATTGTCCAATATTTTTGTAAATGAAGGATCTCCTTGAGAATAAAAGTGTAGGAACATAGGATTCTCAAAGGACTCAGGGGTAGAGGAGGGACTAGTTGTATGTTTTATAGGAGAGGACATGACGCCCACTTTAGATTCTTTCTTTAACTATTGCCTAGTCAAAAATATGAGACAAAAAATAAAGGAAAAAATAAAAAAACAATTTCTTTTTGAATTATCTCACTTTTAATTATGGATGAAAGATGCACAAAATAAAGTTATCCCATTTTTTTTATCTTTTTAATTTTAATATGTGAAAATAAATAAAGAAAAAAAAGGATAATGAGTGTCTTAAGAAAATGGTAATCTAAGGATGGTTTTGGGTATTTTATTTTGGTGATCAAAGGAAATCTATATTGGTACTATTACATGGCTTGGTACTTGGGGATTTATCCCCTAACATCACAATCCCATAGCCAGTATGGGTACTTAGCTAATATATTCTGATAGTCCATAGATTATACTCAACTAGAGAACTAAGTTACTCCTCCCCTTGGTGGTGAAATCCAAGTGGGATTATCGGGAAGAATGTTGCCATGAGGTGATGAAATCCCCATCGATTTCCTTATTTCAAGTGTTTATATGTGTTTTTTATGACTATGATTTAGATTGTGTGTTAAAGAGTGATGACTATGATGAATTTATCACATAGATTATTCTATGTGAATTACTTAAGTAGACAAAAATGAATGCAATTTATTTTAACCTTAAAAAGGAAATAAAATGCATACTTGATGTTCTTTATATGAACTTATACAAAGAAAGGGAAAGAGATAAAATTCAGAAATTTTGAATTTTAATAAGAAAGATGACACCTGATGTCCCACTAGGCATGACAGAATGTTTTAGTATTTTTTTGATTTATTCAATGTGGTCTAATTAGCTACTAAAAACAAAGTAAATGCAAGGTTTTAAAGATTACCTAAAGATGGAGATCAGCTGCACACTATTGATCAAGCTTGTGGGAACTCCTCTTTGATGAGGGAAGAATGACCTACAAATCACATTAACTCACAAAGAAAATGGATTAATAGAAATATGAATGGGCTATTTGGTAACAAACTAGTCCTAAGAAGCGATATGATATCTTAGGTGGATGTCAACCCATGTTTAACATTCAAGTTTATAAATAAACATGAAATATCATATATATATATATATATATATGTATATATATGTATATATATATATATATATGTATATATATATATATTTATATATACATATACATATACATATATACATACATACATACATATATATATATATATATATATATATATATATATATATATATATATATATATATATATATATATATATATATATATATATATATATATGGATAGGATGCAAATAGACAACACCAAAGATATCTAATCTATATCAAGATTAATATGATCAAAGTAATCATCCCAAAATTCTATAGCTATATCAATATCCTCTTGAATTATATCTAACTATTATTAGTGCTTTCTTGATTAGATGTGAAAACCATAATACAAAGACCCAATTCAGATGAAATATCACTTTTGTTAATGAATAAAGGTTGTTGGATGATGGGGAGATCAAATATGCTAACACTATCATGCACTAATCTAGGCAATGCCATCTACATGTAAAAGACATATTTTTAGAAAATAGAATGCAATTTTTAACAAGTTTTGAGAATTGTGAATCTTATGAAAATAAACTTCAAGGCTATTTTAATAGTTTAATAGGGATCAATGGTGATCCTACAGAATCGACATCGATTCAAATGGATCGATATCAATTCTAAGTAAAATGCTAAACTATGAAAATAGAAGATAATAATGACTTAAAATATTAATAAAATGATGAAAACTAAATGCACACAATGGAATAAAGGTGCAGAATAATGTAAAGTTCAAATGGGAATAAATTAACATGCAATAATAACCTTGGATGGATAAAAACATGTAGATAAAGGATACCACAAAAGTAGGTTAGAAACCTTCAAAATCTCTTTGTAATCTCATGAACAAAGGTTCCAAAAGGTATCAGAATGTTGATAAGGTTTGTACATAGGTTCCAAGATAATTCCAACATAGTTTCAAATTCCAAAAGTGTCATCCCAAGCCATGGAGGCTCACTGTATATTTATGGATTGACACCATTCTAGTAAGATCAGTGTTGATCTTAGAGAATTAACATTGATTTTCCCAAAATGGGTGAAGTTAATCTTTAGGATATTAAAACATGTTACTTATGGGGGTAAATAATGGTTTTAAATTTTTTGGGTTGTTTCAAATATGGGATGGGTTTTTTTGGAGGTTGGATGGGTAAATAAGATTAATTACTATTTGACTATAGTAAAAGCTTAATTAACTTATATGGTAGAGGTAAATGGGTGAGGTAAATGTAATTATTTCAAATAATTATGAATTGGGGTCATTATGTTAGAGATGACATTAAAACATACCATGTTAATACACAAGGGTGTATAAAACTAGTGTCTATAGCTACATTTAATATCCTTGGACATAGGCCAACACAATCAAGCATATAAGCCTTTTTATAGACCCTAATGTCATTTTAAGATACCTAAAATATATTTCAACAAGTTGGATGGTTAAGGTAAGGTTTATGAAGATGTGTGAGACATAAAAAGGAGTTTTCAAGTGTAGGGGAGTGAATAAAATGGTTCAATTTCCTTAAAAATATGATCAAGTTAGTCAGCTTATACATAGGCAATTCAAAAAGCATCTTCAAATGCTCACCCACTCTACCACACATATGTTAAGGGCTAGATATCATAGGGAATTTTAATTATCCCTATGTATTAAATATTTAAGATGGATTTATAAGTATTTAGGGGATAACCTTTATGAATGAACCTTAATAAGATAAGCACTCATAATGGTTTGAAAATAACCTTAACCTCTTTTTTTAGCATTCATATCTCAAAGCACCCTCTACATGGGAACCTAAGACATTCATGTAATATGAGTGGGTCAGTAACATAAAAATTCATTTAATTTTTAATTATTTTTGATGTCCATACTCTATGAGCCATAATAAATATGGTGGATGTCTTAAACCCTGCATAAACTTCAAAAGTGACCTAATGGTGGAGTTTGAACTCTATACCCATACAAATGAGATAATTTTACCATTAAATGACCTTTAATGTCTCTTAAGGTCCTTTAAACATCATATTGACCCATTGGTTAGAAAATTCAGGGGTTAAACTATATATAATGGGCTTGGAAGTGCTAGTTTGAGCTCAAAATCAAGGATATTAGAAGTATTTGTGTACATAATCAATTTAATGGGGGAGATTGATATATATATCATCTAAAAAGGTCCTCTAAACATCATCAAGGTGACCTCCATGATTGGTTCATTAGGAATAAAGATACAACTATTGCAATCCATGGATATATGTACTCAAATGGGGTTAAAAGGATTGATTAAATTAGTGTTGTTACTTTTGATATCCATGAGGAAATTTTAAGATTAGGGATGATACAAAAATACCTTGAAAACCTAGGGTTAAGACTAATATTCATGATTAAAGTCTATATATAGACTAATCCACAACCTTAACCATGATTGTGCCATCAAAAGGTGAAGCAAAGATCAATTTGGGAAGTGTGAATGTTTCCAACCCAAGTGTTGAGGGCTTTGACATTATTTATAGGCCTTTTGACTAATTTTTAATCCAAGAAAATATACTTAACCATTTTTCATGTAGATATCTTGACTCTACTCAAAATCATTATTTTTCACATAAAAAGCACCTTCAAATGCTCATCATAACTTGAACAAGATGCATGGATGTTCCATAAATTAATGGAATATGGGAAGGTATATTGCTTGAATTTGGTGCAATTGTTTTAGAGATCCTAGCTTTGATCTCTATGAACCACCCCTAAGACCCCCAAGCACTCCTAAACCTCCCTTAAACCCTATAGTTATTTGATTAGGAGGGTTTAATGAAAAGTGTATTCAAATTCATAGAAGTTGATTATAAAACACTTGGATCCTATTGAAATCTTAGAGGGGATCATGTCCATGGATTTTTATGGTATGGAAACTATATATACACTTTATAAAAAGGTAAGTTTGCTGGGTTTTAGGCATAAATTATGTTATAGAGCCTAATTAGAAGTTATAAACTATGGAAAGGGTAAGATAAATACTTATTCTACTAATTAAATTATAATATGGTCCATGGAATTTATTGGAGGTGTCTCTATTCTCTCTATCTAAATTGTCAGTCTATGAAGCATCCCAAGTGGCCTAGTCATACAGGGCTAATGTGTTTGCAAACAAAGAAAGCTAAAGAGACATAAATTTAAATTCATAAAGAGGTTACCCATAGATGATATAAATCTTATAATATTAATTTGGAGCTTATTTAAACTATTTTATCATTCAAGCAATAGATTTGAGCAAATAGTTGAAGGACAAGCAAAATAGGTCTACTTATTTTATAATTAGAAGAGTCTAGCAATAAAAAGGTGGCATATTAGAATTTATTTACCATATTAAAACATTTTTAATTATCATATAGGTTAGAAAACCCCAAAATAAAGGCCATTATGATAGGTTAAAGGTAATTTTAAGGACCACTTTGCATGCACATTTGAGTGAGGCTACCTAACACCTCTTGGAGGCCTATCCACACTCCATTCACATTGTATAATTGGAATTAGAGGGAATAATAGGATATTTTAATCATGTTTAAGGCTTAATTAAATTAAAATGAGGGATTTATAGCCTCCACATATTCTTAAAATGCCAAAGTGGACTCATTGAACACATGTCAATGCTTGAGGATGAGGAACAAGACTATTATAATTGTCATATGCCACCTTGGCCTCATTAATGGCCTTTACCATACCTTACATCTTCTCTCTTCTCCTTTAAAATTTATATTTAATTAGTCATTGATATCTTTCTTTTTCATCCCTTGGTTGGGTGTATCTAAGCTCTATTAAAATTGCCTTGTAACTCATTTGAATTGATAGAAGACATTTATAGACTCTTTTTGAATGATAGTGTTCTTATTGAGAGTTTAATTTGTAGAATGTATGCATTATCTTGTCATATTTATGTCATTTCATGAACCTAAATTTAGGTTACTAGTCTATTTTAGGTTATATGAAGTGCTATCAAGCAGAAGTGTTCTTGAAGTGCCACAAGTCACTAGTATCTTCTGAAGTTTTAGGCTTAGTACTTCAAGTTGCATAATCCTATCCTACCTCCATACAAAATATTCATGATTAAAACAAAATAAAGGAGTCTTATTAGTCATTGTCTTCATTAAGTTCATTATTAGGTTTCAAAGGATATAACTAAGAGTGGATCTTTAATCAATTGGTGCATCACCACTTAGAGTAGGTTCTTTTATTGGTTTTCATATCTCTTTCCCTTTTCATTATGATAATTTTAGATCTTAGATATACCATTGAATTAAAAAATTAGGGGGGAAATCCCCATAAATTCTAGAGGTTTAACCTACTTATTAGGCAGCCCATAGTCTATAAGTCATTCTAATGTTGGTCTAGGTATGAGGTAGACATGAATAATCTTTCCCTCTATAAGGGTCATACCTAAATCAAAAATAGTTATGTAACATGTAATGAGACCAAATATCAAGGGCCTTAGAGACATACTTTGACAAGATTGACAATGTTAAAGGATATTTAGAAGTCTAAGGATAATCAATAAAAGATTAGAAGGTAATTTGATGCACCAAATTTCTACTAGGTCAGCTTCAAAAGGTAATCAAATTGATTTTTTTGAATTATATTTGAAAATATCAAGGAGGAGGATCCCTAGAGTTAATATAAATCTCATACCCCCAAATTCTCCCAATTATTCTAAATCTACCATAAGTACACCAATCCTAATGGTAAGGTCTAAATTGCAAGCATGTATACCGTTCAATGGTGGTAGCCCTCTTAACTTCAATGAATTTAATGATATCCTAGATATTACCTTGAATGGTTTACCATATTTTACTAGTGTAAAATACACCACTCCCATAGAACACATATATGATATTGTAAACCTATGTTTAATACACAACATCACACAATAAAATGTACCCATAATACTCTTAGCAACTTGCTTGGGAGGAAAAGCTATTCAATGGTATAGAGGTCTCACACCTACCTCTATAAACACTTGAGATGAAATTGGTGAGGACCTCTATAAACACTTTAAAGATAAAAGTGACCACATGTTACTAGTTGAGAAACTCACCTCAATTAAGAGGGCACCTCAAGAATCTATGGTTGATTTTAACTATAGATTTTAAAAGACTTGGGATACGATCCCTATCACTATCAATCCAATACCCAATTATGATTATTTATATTACCTAAGATCCCTAAATTTTGATGTCACTATAATGATATAGTCCATGGGTGGGACCACATTACTAGAGGCATATTAAATATCCATAAGGGTAGAGACTTTCTTGATATAAGTAGGGAAGTTGACTCCTAGACCCATTATGCCCCTATTCCATGAGCTATAACCTACTATCACCACTATTGCTCCATTGTATACAATAAATAATCAAGGACAATTTGATGATAGCCAAGTAGATAGGCTTGGGAAGATTGAAGGTTTGTTAAAATCACAAAATAAGTTGGTAGCTTTAGAGAGGCAACAACATACCTCTTACAGACCATATCAAGCCCCCTATTAGGCCCCATACCCATCTTATCCTTAAAATGAACCACCTTGTCTACCAAATAAATAATCCCATGTTTAAATCACATAGGCTAGAACCTATAATATCTATAAACCCAATATTGCAAGCAATTCAAGGACATTGGTGCCAACATAAAACAACCTTGCACAAGAGGGTCAATGGTATACTCCATGAGGGAAATAAAATGAGATGATAATTTACACAAGTGGTGAAACATGTCATAATTATTGTTTACATCAAGCTCCTGCATTTTAATTTCATGACACTATGCCTCCTCCACAATAAGGTCCTCCAATGCCTCATGGTGACATACATGTCATGACACAAGAAAAATTTCTAAACCAGTAACAAAGGAATGTGATAAAATACCCTAATGACATAACATTTGTAAATTTCTAAGGAGAACACACCTTTGAGCATGTGGAAGCAAACTTGGGGTAGAATTCACTAAAGTTAGATGATGTACTAACAACCCAAACAAGGGATAAAAGGAGAGTGGTTAATGATAACTTGGGCATTCTAAGGCCTCTCCAACACATCCTCAAGTGACTCAAAATATTGACACTCAAAGTAAAGAAACTAATACCTCTATAACTCAATAGACATCTCAACCACATGGGAAATAATAGAAGGGTCCATTCATTCCTCAAGTTACTCAAGTAAAAAGTGATGCCTCTACTTCCAAGTTGTAACCCAAGAGTGTTAATTATCCATTCAACATTATGGAATACATGAAGAGATCAATTGTTATCATTTATATGTGAGATACTCTACTCATTCTAGGGAAAATAGACATTCTCTAGCAAGAGATCTCTAAGATCTCTCTCATGAATGAGAAGGTTGACAAGGTGAGTGTAGCTTATGTTAATGATAGTTATCCTAGTGAATTACAAGATACCAAATATGTTAAGCCACCTCTATTACACTTTTAAGTAATAATAGGAAATTATCTTGTCCATAATTGAATTATAGATAGTGGTACCTCTACCTCAGTCATGCCAAAGGCCATAGCTAGTAAAGTAGACTCAAGTATGAGCCTAATGAGAAAGAAGTCTTGAAATTAGATGGATCTCCCAAAAATATAGTATTTTTCTTAAGGGATATAAAAATTATGTTAGCATCTTGACCCAATTTCACTATCTCACATGATGTTATGGTTGTTGATCTACCTCCATACTTTGCCTTATGCCTATATAGGGATTTCACTGAAAATATTAGGGGATACCTTTCATCTGACTGGTCATACATGGTATTTAGGACCATATATGTGACAAGGGTCACTATTAGGTTTGAAACTATTTTTAGCTTTTGCTTAGAACCCTATATGCCTAACCTCTCTAATGTAAACTATATTATACTTGATGAAGATGAGAATATTAATGAGCAATAACTTAAGGATCATCTTGAAGGCATATCAAATATGATACTACATTAAATGGAATATTATAACCATGTATTTGACCCTTATAATACCACTAAGGAGGCATACCTAGGGGCATACTATATGTATGAGGAAGGGGATGTTATTCCTAGTCTCACAAGATTAATTTAAGAACATGATGACATATGGACCTTGTTATTTGATGGCTCAAAGTTAAAAAATGGTAGTGGGGTTAGAGTAATTTTATTTTATCCTTAAAATAAAAATTACTACTTATTTATAATGTTATAATTTATTTTTACTTCAAACATAGTTGTGTATGAAGCCCGTATACATGGGCTACAAGAGGTAAAGATGAGAGGCATCACACTTTTGCAAGTGAGAGGTAATAGTGAGATTATGGTATATCAAGTGAGGGGTGTTAGTGTAGTCAATTAAAAATATATTAAATGACTATGAGTACCAAGTATGGAAACTTAAAGATCACTTCTTAGCATTTAACATCTGTTCCATACCAATGGAGTCCAATCACCATGTAGATAGACTTACAAATATTGGTGCCTAGTATGAAATTGTAGATGGAGTCAAGGTAACTCAAGGAGAATCACAAATAAAAGTAATATTTAGGCCATTTATACCTAAAAATTAGGTAATTTTGTAGGTATTTGACAGTGATGAGCAGATTATTTGCTTTCTCATGCAAGAGGTAGAATTTTTCAATAAGAATCAAGGTAACTTGTAGCATCAGTTTGATGACCAACTAGTGTAGCTGAGGAATAATAATTTTCCCAAGGGGTTATTTATATTATAGATAATATTAAATTAATATTATTATATGAGAATAGATAAGGTAGGCATATCAACTAAAGAAGAGAATTATGAGAAGATAGTCATCTTTAAGGACAAGCTACTTAAGTTAGGAAAATTAAACACAAAAAAAGTGATAGAGATGAATTAATTGCCTTGTTTTATGATTATGATGATGTTTTTTCATATGAATACCATGATAGAAATGGATTTGACCCTAAAATTTCCCAACATACCATAGAACTAGAAAATAATGCAAAATCAGTAAGGCAGAAACAAAGGCTAGTCAACCCTAAGGTGGAAGAGCTCGCGAGAAGATATTTGCTCAAATTGATTGAATATAAGATAATATTCCCCATAAAAAAATTCTTCATAAGTATAAAACCTTATGACATGATTAATAATAATGGAGAGATACACTTATGTGTTGACTATAGAGATCTTAATAAGGTGTCTTTAAGGGATCATTACCCACTACCCTCCATAGATCAAATACTTCACAAGGTTGTAGAATCTCAAAGGTTTTCCTTACTTGATGGTTACTCTTTTTATAATCATATCTTAGTAAAATATGAAGATAGACATAAGACTTCCTTCACTACAAAGTGGGGCAATTATGCATACATGAAAAGCACTTTGGACTATCCAATGCAAGGGTAAATTTCCAAAAGGTAATGGATGATGCCTTTGAGGGGTTGATTAATGAGATGGTGATCATGTATCTTAATTAAATCTCCATGTTCTCAAAGAATCTAGTAGACCACATTACACATTTGAAGTTGGTCTTTGATAGGTTCAAGTATTTTGGAATGTCCTTAAATCCTAAGAAATGTATCTTTGTTGTTTATGAGGGTAGATTTTTAGGGCATGTGGTGTTAAAGGATGGTCTCTCAATAAACCTTGAGAGGTTTCAATAAATATTATCCTTACCCATACCCATGTACAATAAAGGTTTGTAGAGATTCTTAAGGAAGATCAACTTTATTAGTAGGTTTATGTTAGGTTTGCAGAATTGGTCAAGCCTCTTACTCACATGCTTAAGAATAAAAAAGAGTTCACATGGAAAAAGGAAGGAAAGAGGATATTTATGTCCATCAAAGAGTACATCTCTCAAGCCCCTACACTCCTTAATACTAATTTTGGAAAATAAATTTTCTTTTATGCTTTTTTTATATCAAATGAAATTTATGCTATGCTTATGCAATAAAATGGTGATGTCTTAGAACAACCAATTTCAGTATTTAGTTATGAATTGGAAGGATATGAGGAAATATATACCATTTTAGAGAAACATGTGATTGATATCATGAGAGGATTGAATAAGTTTAGGCACATGGTGTCTAATAACAAGGTCATAGTCATGGTGGTGCACCCAAGCATCAAATAATTCATACTTAACATAGATATAAGTGAGAAGAGAGCTGGGTAGGTAAAAAAGTGAATATAATATGACCTTGAGGTGAGAGTGACCAAGTTTATCATAGGTAGAGGCCTATGTGAGAATCCTAAAATAGATGTAAAGGAAGATAAATACCAAGTGTTGGTAGTCCATGAGAGTTATCATGTAGATGTAAGTACCACTCCCTTTTATATTATAGACCATACCCTATGTCTTGACAGATGGAGTGATATTTAATAAATAAATATGAGGCATGCTTTTGAGATGTGTTGAATCAAGACAAGTTGGAAAACTACTTGAACAATTTCATGATGGCCCTATTGGTGGGAAATTTGTTTTCAAGACCATATCCTGTAAAATAATTAGATGTAGATAATTTTGGCATATATTTTTTAAGGATTCATATACTTAGGTGAGGAATTGTTCAAAGTGTGTCATGTTCACTAGAAAATAGAATCTAGCTGCCCTTTCTTTACAACCAATCCAAGTTGATAATCCCTTTGTGTAGTGGGAATTAGATTTCATAGGAATGATCCATACCACTTTTAGTGTCAAACATAAGTGGGTCATCATAACCACTAACTACTTCACAAGGTGGGTGGAGGTAGTTGTACTCAAGGATGCCAATGAGAATTTTGTCTTAGATTTATATGATAATCTTGTGACCAGATTTGGTGTGCCTTTAGTAATCATATCTAATAATAACTTGGCCTTTTTACTAAGGTATGTGATTGGGATATTAGATATGACATCTACCTCAAGGAATCCTCCAAATATTATCCATAGGGAAATGGACTAGCATAGTCCACAAATAAGATTTTGATAAGGATCATCAAAAGAACCATGGAGGACAACCAAAGGGAGTGGCATATAAGATAAAGAACTAACTTATGGGTATACATAGAGACACATAAGAGGTCTACTAGACACTCTCCATATTTCCTTGTCTATGGTAAAGAGGAAATACTTCTTATTTACCTTGAATTGCTTGCCATAGAGCTTACTCATCAACTTGAACTCTTTAAAGATTATATATTACAAATGAGGATGAATGAGATGAGATAGTTAGAGGAGACAAGGGATAGTCCCATGTACACCATGTGGTCTAATAAACATTAATTAAAAAATTCATTTTGGATTAGGACCGTGAAAAACCTTTGGGACATTATAATAGGGAGATGTTATCCTTAATTAGGATGAGGACTGTGAAAAACTAAGAAAACACTCTAAATTTGATAGCCTTTGGAGTGGACCTTACATCATCACATGTAAATAAAGTAATGCCTTATAAATTTATATATTTAATGGTGAGTAACTTCCAATCCCTATCAATGGGAGGTTCCTAAATTTATGCTATTATTTTCATCATGTTCCTTTTATACATAGGTAGATATAGTTTGTCTTTTACCTCTAAGGGCTTCTGCACATGTGTTATACTTGTTGATTAATTTTATTCTTTAGTAATTATATGCTATCTTTCTTTTCGTTATTTATTACTTTGTTATGTATCACTATTTCAATAGTATGTAAGGTATAAGGTAAAGTTGATGTGTAGTCATGTTCCATTTTATGAAGCCATCAAGAGCATCTTTAGATCTCAACTAAGGATATTAATAGAGGTATGAGTTCTTTGACCAAGAAGATGGTCAAGATAGATGAGTCACCAAAAAAATTTACCATTTTATATTCCTAGACCTAAAAATATGTCAACCTAATCCATTGAATGTTGATTCATCATTGGCACCATGGTTATCATTCATATCATGAGTTGTGAGGGTTGTTTGAATAGTACACTATTCTATCATGTCATACCTTTGCTTTGGTAGCCTTAACTCCTTCTATCTAACTCAAATAAAGTAGTGGCATGATGATAAAACATTCTTAGATGGTCCTTGATCACTTTGATGGGTCCCCAGCATGTGAAAGATGCCATGGTAAAGGTGAATTGAGGAGGTAGTTTGATAAAAGCTTATAAGAACATTGGTTCTACCTGATAACATGAGTTATGTTCATTTTTCAACCTCTTAATGAAAATCATCGAAGGTGTCTTAAGGTTCATATGAGGATTATCATAATTCTCAAGGTCTTTTATATGTATGGGCATGATAATCCAATTGATATACCCTTTTAAGGTTATATATGTGTGTAAATTCAATGGTTTGTTGTCATAATGAGACCCAATCCAACCTTATTAAACTAATAAGTCACCACACATGCCTCTAATGGACCTCATAAACCTAATAAATCCACCACTAGACTATTGCATACCTAATTGCATCCATATACCCTATGGTTAATGCATAATTCCTCCTAAATAGGCCCCACACATGCCAAATAGTAACCTTTCAGTTCCCTCAATCTGTACCATAAGTTTGAAAGTGCCATGTGGCCACTATTTTCCCTCTAAAACACCTTATAACAATGTTTTAGGTATAAAACAAGAAGAATTATAAATAAAATGGTAGGTTTTAGAGGTTTATTCAATAATATAGATTTAAATTATATAGACCAACCCAGGTGGAGTCATTATTTTACAGAGGGAGATCAAAAATGTCAAATGGTGAAGAGAGTGGTTTTTTTAGTGGGATATAGGACCAAAACCATTTCATCTCTCCTTTGAGTTCATTTTAAAGCTTAGAGAACTCTTTAGGTTTTTACTTGTATCATATGGAGAAGAGAGAATGGGGGCCAAACCTCATAACTAGGGAAAGTAGACTTAGGAAGATTCCACCCATGGGAATTTTTTTGGGAATTGGTCTCCTAATATTTATGAATGTTCCTTAAGAAGTTAAGGGATCCCTATGCCCCTTTCATCTACACATGCCAACTTAGATTGAATGGGTTTTAGTGATTTTTGATTTGTTTTTCAAAATAGTAATGGATATTATTTCTTTGGGTCTTGAAGGATCCTCCCAGACTACTTTAAAAACTTGACTCACACATGTGAGCTCATATGATTTGAAAACCTTCATGACTGGTTTCTACATGTGTTTTTTATATGAAGTCTACGTAGAGGATAGAGGTTCAATGTTTTAATCAAGAGTTATGGGCTAGGTTGATGAGTTTACAGAGGTGTTTCAAGATGTCTAATGCCTTCTTGCTCAAGTAGAAGGTCCAATGGACCCTTGCTACCTCAAGATAACTAAAGAAGAGAAGACTTATGTATGTTATAAGAGAATTTTATGACAAGACTTTGTGTGTATCTCAATGGCACCTAAATAACCTAGAATGTAACTCAAAATATATAATGTGGTATTGGAGTGTCATCACAGCTTTAAAATAACCTTCTTAGATTTCATGGAATCCTCATAGGATTAGAATATATCCCTCTCATCTCTAAGATAAATTAGTCACCTTTTAGCAAAGTTTAAGGTTTTTTGTGAAAATTAAGGTTTTTCTAAGTTTCCTACATTTCATTTTAGGGTTGTGTGTGCTTAATTTATGCCTCCAAAGTTCCATGTTTGCTTAGGTATATGTATAAAGGTACATAAGGCTAATGTGTTATGTCTTGGAGAGGATCTTACCATCCATTTCACATCACCTTGATATGTCTACTATTTCACTATGTTGTCATTACCATTTACACTTTGTCACCCCTATTTTCATGTTTTATACTCCACATTTCTCCACTATCACTCTCCTCCATCCATCCATCCTTAAATATAAGTCTATATCATGTCAATGGACCTCCATAATCCCTTAAAACCATTATAATTAATGAAACAATAAAATGTTGAACCCACATGTTCATATAGTGAACTAAGAATGTAAATGTGCACCTACAACCAACTCTTTTAGGCTTACTATAGTAGGGTCCCCAAAAGACACTATGTAAACTATTCCAGGCATGTCAATTGGTGTGGGTATTAGGGAATTTGAATATAAAATAAGTGAATGGTGATATAATATACTCACATAGTATTTCCAATCACTATACATACCATCTCTTTCTATAGGCTTGGTAATCAAGCTCTTATATAAAGTCATGCTAACAAGAGGATACATATGACATTACTTATTTATATCAGTGTCTTCATCTTACCTAAGATATAAAACAAGGTACATACAAGATATGGAAAATTTCATACTATTTATAATGCAATATTGATCATCATCACCACTGAGAAGGTAGAGTGACACCTAAATAGGCTCAAAACCACATAGGCATATGCAAACGTGAAACCTAAGTATGAGTAGAAGGTAAGGTGCACAAAGGAGAGAGTGTTATCAAACCATCACCTAAACATGATAATGACCCTAAGCACATGATGACATATCCATGATCCCAAATACCTCAAGAGACAATGTTGGAGGCCATACTCAGAACTCTCATACATGAACACATAGTCAATAGGCATCTAAACTACCAATCTAAGAAAAAATGGTGGTTTAAGACCTTTATGGGCAAATCCAAGACCCCAAAATGAGTAATAATGGTCTTCATGACCCATTAAAGGAACTCATATGTTTACTTGGGATAGAAAAATAGTGGGTATACCCACTATTTTGTCTCAAACCAAGGCTTTTTGTCACAATTATTTAGTGAGTTAAAGGGTACATCTATGCTATATAAGGTTTGCATACAATTTGAGACCCATAAAAGGTTTTTTTTCCATGAAATATGATGGTAAATAGTTCCCAAACCTTCCACAAAATCTCTAACACCTAGATATATAGTCAAGAGCCTTGGACATAGGCTAACACAGTCAATCACATAAGAATATTTATAAACCTTGGTGTCATCTTGAGATACCTCCAAGCCATTTTAAAAAGTTGGATGGTTAGGATAAGTTATACGAGGATGTGTGATAACTAAAAATAAGTTTTACAGTGTAGGGGAGTCAATAAAATGGTTTAGATGCCTTAAAACCCTACTTGAGCTAGAAAACTTATATAAAGTTAATTCAAAGAGCATCTTAAAATGCTCACCCACTCCACCACACACATGCTCAGGGTCAAATCTCATAGGGAAATTTAAATCTCCCTATGGAATAAAAATTCATGAAGGATTGCTTGTAAATTATGGGCTAACATTTATGAATAAACCTTAATAAGATAAGTACTTAGAATGGTTTGAAAACAACTCTAACATCATCTTTTAGTGTGCATATCTCTAAGCAACCTCCACATGGGAATCCAACCCATTCATGGAAGATGAGGGGGTTAATTCCCTAAACATTCATGTAATTTGTTACTAGTTTGGATTTTCATAAACTATGAATGATCATTAATATGGTGGACATCTCAAACCCTATACAAACCCCAAAATTGACCCAATGGTGGAGTTTGACCTCAAAACCCATCTAGATGAGATAATTTAACCATTAAATCACCTTTAAGGCCTCCTAAAGTCCTTTAAACATCACAGTGATCCACTGGTTGTCATGTTTCGGGGTTAAAATATATGTAATAGGCTTGGAAGTTCTAGTTTGAGTTTAAAAGAAAGGATATTAGAAGTATTTGTGTGTACACTAAGTTTAAGTGGGGAAAATGAGATCTAGAGAATCTAAACAAGTCTTCCAATAGGCATCAAGGTGACCTCCATGATTGGCTTAGTAGATAAAAATATACAAGTGTTGGAATCCATGGCTATATACACTCAAATAGGGTTAAAAGGATTGATTAAGTTAGTGTTTCTACTTATGATATCCTTGAGGAAATGTTAAAGTTGGGGATGATGCAAAAATGCCTAAAAAACCTAGGGTTTAGGCCAAAATTTAAGATATAAGTTTACAAATAGACCAATCCATAATGTTCACCATGACTGTGCCATCAAAAGGTGAAGCAAAGATCAATTTTGGAAGTGTGAATGTTTTTAACCAAAGTGTTGAGGGATGTCACATTGTTTATATGTAATTTGATTAACTTGGAATCCAAGAAAATCCCTACAGTCAGTCATTTTGATTATAAAAATCTTGAGCCTGCTCAAAAGTATGATTTTTCACAAAAAGAGAACATTAAAGTGCTCATAATAACTAAAAAAATATGCATGAATATACCAACACTTAATGGCCTATGGGAAGGTATATTGTCTTGAATTTGGTTCAATTGGTTTAGATAACTAAGCTTTGATCTCTATGAACCACCCCTAAGATGCCAAGTACTCATAAACCTCCTTTAAAGCTTAAGATTGACTTGATTAGGAAGGTTTAATGAAAATTTTAGTCAAATGTATATAATTTTATTATCCAAAACTTGGATCCTATTTCCATCTCATAGGGGCTCATTTCCATGGATTTTGATGGTATGGAAATTGTATTAACATTTCCTAAAAAGGCAATTTTGTAGGTTTTTAGGAAAAATTATTTTAAAAAGCCTAACTAGAAGTTATAAAATATGGAAAGGTTAATATAAAGACTTATTACACTCATTAAATGCCAATGTGGTCCATGTAACTTACTAGAAGTTTCTATTTTCTCTCTATCAAAAATGCCAGTCTGTGAAGCAACTCAAGTGGCCTAGTCATGTAGGGATAATTTGTTTACAAGTGAATAACACTCAATATATCTCAATTAAAATGAATAATAAGTTATCTAAATATAATCTAAGTCTTGGTAAATTAATTTTTAGCATAGTTTAACTATTTGATCATTCAAGCAACAAATTGGACTAGAAAGTTAAAGGACAAGCAAAATAAGTCTACTTATTTTGTAAGTAGAAGAGTATAATATGGAAAAGGTGGCACGGTATAGTTTATTGACCATATTTAAAATTTTTTAACTATCATCTAGGTGATAACACCCCAAAATTATGGCCATTATGATAGGTTAGAGGCAATTTCAAGGACCATTCTGCATGCAGCTTGGAGTGAGTCTACCCAACACCTATTAGAGGCCTATCCACACTCCATTTACATTGTATAGATACCATTGGATGTAATATTAGGATATTTTAAACATGTTTAAGGCATAATTAAATTCAAATGAGTGATTTTCAGCCTCCATATCTTCCTAAAACACCAAGGTGGACTTATTGATTGCATGTAAACACTTAAGGATGAGGATCAATCCTATTGTAACTATCATAAACCACCTTGGAATAATTTATGGCCTCTACCATGCTTATAATCTTGTTTATTATCCTTCAAAACTTATATTTAAGTAGGCATTGAGATCTTGCTTTGTCATCCCTTGGTTGGGAGTAGCAAATCTTTACCAAAATTGCCTTGTAACTATTTTGAATCAATAGAAGGAATTTGCAAACTATTATTGAATTATAGTGTGGTTATAGATAATTTAATTTATATAATGTATGCATTATGTTTTCATCTTTAGGTCCTTTCATGAACCTAACTTTAGGTTGCTAGTCTATTATAGGTTGTATGAAGTATTAACAAGTAGGAGTGTTCTTAAAATGTCACAATTCACTAGTATCTTGTCAAGTATAGGCTTAGTCATTAAAGTTTCAACATCATATTATACCTCCATAAAAAATATTCATTGTTATAATACCATCAATGAGTATAATCAGTCATTGTCTCCATTAGGTTCATTCTTAAGTTTCAAAGGATATAACTAAGAGTGAATATTTAGTCAATTGGTGTGTCACCACTTATAGTAGGTTCTTTTATTTTTTTTTCATATCTCTTTCACTTTTCATTATGATAATTTTAGGTCTTAGAGAGATCATTGAATTAAAAAATTAGGCAGTTATCCCCATAAAATCTAGTGGTTTGACCTACATATTAGGTATCCCATAGTCTATAAGTCATTCCAATGTTGGAATAGGTTTAAGGTAGACATGAATAATCTTTACCTCTATAAGGGTACAACATAAATCACTAATAGGTAGGTCATTTATTACTCTTCCATCAAACCTAAAATGGACCAACTAAAATTATGTGATATTTTCCTCCACTCCCTTAACAAGGAAATAAAGAAAAATGTTCAAAAGTTCTTGTATTAGTCACATGAAAAAGTACTCAAGAGTGAATTATGCATTGAATATTTATCCATAAATATTGGATAATGGACCTATGGGACCAATGGGTTAATCATCACTTCTAGCCAAAAATATGGGGGATGTCAAAATGTGAAACCAAAACCAAACACTATAAATAACCAAGGTCCCAAGATACTGAACTAAAATAAGAATGCTACCACTAATGCCATCACCAATAAAACCAATAATTCTTTTAAAAATAAAGGTAAATATACACCTAAAAATAAAACCAATAATTATAACAATACTAGGGTCAAGAACTAAATACCCTTCATACCATTCATGTGGTTGATTTCAACCAACTGTCACTTTGTAACATTCAATATCAAAACCAAAAATAAAACCAATACCAACAAAGTGAATGGTACATATTGTCACCAAATATTACACCCAATAATAGGGTTTTAAATCATATTATATATTTTTGAAACACATGAATACTTATAGGTATGTGGGTGTACTTATGGTGGAAGTAAGCCTCTAGATTTAAGGGCTAACTCCTTGAATGTATCTTGAAATGATTATCTCTAAACTAGTGATTAATTATGGGGAAAAGAGTTAGAAACTTGATTGAAATGAGACTATATTAATGGGGTGATATACCAAGATTATTTAAATATGACCATCATATTCCTATCACAATGAAACAAGACATACAAACTAGCTTCAAAGTCCTAAAGGATTCTAGAATCAATAATTCAATATAGAGGTGAGATGCATGAAACAAGATAAGGTAAATGAACTAGAGGGTAGATTACACATCTGAGAGAATATTTTAACACTTTAAATGAGCCTAACACACTTTAATACACACTATATGACCTATTAGAATATGAACTATTGCATAAATATGAGAGGATAAGAGAAGAAAGGATAGAGGATTATCACTTTGCATCACCATACATCACTTTGCACATTTTTAAAATTGTTCATAAATTCAAAAATAGACTTATATTTATTTTTAAAAATAAAAATACATTGTAATTATAGTAGGGATTTTCCAACATGGTGTGGTATTAGTTTACAAGAGCCAAAATGGCTACTACTTATAGAATTTAAGAGAGAGGAGAAGAGAATGAAGTCCAAGAAGAAATAAGACATGTGTCATGATGATAAAAGGACTTAAAAATGTGAAAAATAAATTTTTATATAGACCATTAAATGTTTTATAGGATAAGTAGCCCTCAAATTTATGAAACTCTTAAAATGTGGCATAAGACTCCTCACTGTTTGTTAAAAAAACTACCTTCATCATTTGGCCCTTTTAGAATGTCCCTAACTGACTAGGGATAGAAGAGATTATATATATAATTAGTAAGGGTTATATTTATGCTATACCATTAATTTTTTTCATCCATAATCATCAATATTCTTCTAGAGATGACTTATCATTGCTTTCAGTCTAAATAACTCATCTTTCCCTCACACCTCACACTTGGACTCAAATTTGGATTCAATTTTCCATAAAAATCCATATAGAGGATTTAATGACACATGTAAATACCTTCCATATCATTATATTAATTAATTATACCTTAAAATTCCTCCCATTTGAAGTTCCCACCCTTCTCACTATCTTGCTCACTATGCCAATTTTGACTAACTAAGATGGAGGTACTTGTAGAAGTACTTAGGAGTTTTGTTGAAGAATTAAATGATTATTTTGAGTTATTTTAAGTTCCAAATATTATCTAAAATTTTATTTCATCTATTAAAACCTTTCCATGCCTAAAAAACACTAAAAAAATCAAGAAACCCTCATTTCCCCTTTCCATACAAGTAAGGAATACCTCATGTGAGTGGGAAGGATCTCTGGAGAGTTTTATACAAGGTCAAAACATTTACCAATAAATTTGATGTCATATAGATATGTTTAATTTTTAATTTTATCTAGTGTGTCATGAGTTAGGTTTTTAGAGGGTTTGAGGCTCTTTTCACGCTTAACATTTATTTATAGAGTTGTGACATTAAACTCAAGAAACAATCTCACAAAATTATTGATCAAAACACTATCCAAATTTTTAAATCTCCTTTAGATCTCATGAAAATTATCTAAGAATATGTGAGCATTTCAAATTTCCTATTTGATCCTTTTCTTCCATTTCTTATAGGTCTAATTGGGTCTTAAGCTAAAAAGAGGTTTTTATGTCATTTCCTTTACATCCTTACAACTTTAACATGCCTTATAGCTCCATACCAACCTATTCCAATACTTCTTAATGTATATCAAAAAATAGATATGGATTTGACCCCCTCATTGCACTTTAGACCTAGTTGATACCTATTAGGTTTGCCTACTCTCATGTGAGTTTTGAACACCTTGACTAGTCTTAGCCACCTATGCATGATTTTTCATGTTTACCTCTACTTATAATAGATTTCAAAAATTTATTGTAAGGTCTCACTACTCCCTAGTTCATAGTCTTGTCTTCATTCTCAAAACCTATTGGATTTGCATCCTAGCGAAGTACCCTCTATCTATTGAAATAAAGAATAGAAAAATTAAGGAGATGGCTAGAACAAAGCTAAAAGAGGCCAAGTTACATGATGGATACTAGAGAGAAGAAGTAAAAAAAATATTATATATCTTGGATATAGTTTAACTAAGGTTAAATGATGATAAAACCCCCTATGAACTATGGTATGGAAAACCTACCTATGTTAAGTATTTTAGAGTGTTTGGTATCAAATGCTACATCAAGAGAAAACAATATAAGTTGGGAAGATTTTAATAAAGATGTGATGAAGGAATATTTATTGGTTATTACACCCAAACAAAATCCTACATTTTTTACAACAAAAGACTATAAAATATTGTAGAGAGTATCAATGTGAAGGTTGAAGAAGGCTTGAAACATGTGAAACCTAATAGAGACATCTGTGAAGAAGGATTAGAGTCTAAAGAGGAAGTAGATAATGAAGAGCTTAAGGAAATAAATGAAAATGAACTTGTAAGATTTGTTCAAAAGGATCATCCTATAAAGCATACCATTGGACTTGAAAATGAAGGAGTTCAGAATAGGAGAATAGTTGCAATGAATAAGGAGCAAGTAAATTTTGCTCTATTATCTGAAATTGAGTCTAATAACTATGTTGAAGTTAGCAAGGATGACAATTGACTAAAATCCATGGAATAATAACTAAGCCAAATTGAAAATAACAAAATTTGAGAATTAGTTCTAAGACCTTCAAACAAAAATGTGATAGGTACAAATTGGGTATTTAGAAACAAACTCAATGAGGATGGAAATGTCATAAGGAATAAGACCATATTAGTGTGCAAAGGATATGCACAAGTTGAAGGCATATATTTTGAGGAAACATTTTCTCTAGTTTCTATATTAAAATCCATAATAATGTTTCTATCATTCTCTATTTATAATAAATTTAATGTCTATCAAATGGATGTTAAGTCTACTTTCTTGAATGGGAACTTAGAAGAGGAAGTCTACACAGAATAACCTGAAGGTTTTCAGCTATCAAAAGAAGAATATTATGTTTTAGGAATGAAGAAATATTTTTATGGTCTAAAATAGGGACCTAAATCATGGTATTCAAGATTAGACTAGTAATTTCAACAATAAAGATTCAATAAAGGTTATGCAGATAACAATCTATACTTATAATTAAAAGGTGAGCATATGTTAATTATTGTTGTATATGTAGATGATATCATTTTTGGTGGTAGAAATAACATAATGTCAAATAATTTTCTGCTCAAATGCAAAATGAGTTTCAAATTTCTATTCTTGGAGAAAATTCTTTCTTCCTTGGTTTATAAATAGCACAAACTAATGAAGGGATATTTATATCCCAAAGCAAGTATGATAAAGAAATGCTCAAGAAGTTTGGAATGGAAAACAACAAACTAGTAAGCACTCCCATGATAAATGGTTGTAAGTTGAGAAAAAAAGGATGAATCCCTTGATACAAATAAGGCTTTTTATAGATCAATGATAGGTAGTTTATTATGCCTAACCACTGTAGACACTAGAAAACTGGACACTTACATTTTTTGATGACTAAATACCTTAGGACCCCTAAATACCCTCTAAACCTTCATAACCCTTAACAAACCCTTCTCAACCTAAATAAATCACTATTATCCTATTCAAAAATATTATTTGAATGTACAATTCAAAATTAATATTCACTATCACTATTTACTATGGGAACCACTATCACAATTCATGATGACATGGCATGTGACATGGAAAGTGACATGGAAATTAACATGGAATGTGACATGTCAAGTGACATAGCAAGTGAGATGGCATGTGACATGGAAAAGTGACATGGAAGGTGATATGGCAACTGAGATGGCTTAGAAATGAGGTGGCTTGATGTGGTACATCATACCCCACCTGTGACCCTTTTCTAAGGTGCTTAATGACCTCATTTAAGAATCATAAGACCCCTCATTTAAATATGGTGGATTTCCCTTTAAGGGGCCATCATTCAACATGTATTTTTCCTTCACACATGAAAGTGGCCTTCAAAATGAGATACCTACCTCTTTAGTGCTTTGGGAAAGACAAAGGGCACCCATTTTTGAATTTTTAACCCAAATGAGATACTCAAAAAACCAATTGGGAATCCCCACCAAACTCATATTTGAATCATTCATGCACCACATGTAAAATGGCACCACATTTTGTGTGCCATCTCTTTAAGTTCTTGGGTGAAGACAAGAAAGGGTGGTGAAAAGTCTTTAGCCTCATTTAAACCCATATGCATTATTCCCATTAAAAATGGGACTCATGTTCAAGGTGGGAGAATCACCAACCCAAAAGGAATCCCAACCAACCTCATCTTTGAATCATTCATGCACCACATGGAAAATGTTGCCATACTTCTACTATTCCCTCTTTTGGCATGGTTCTTGACAACAAATGCTATAAATACCTCCTCTCCTTCATCCAAGGTTAAATTGCAAGTTAGTCTTTGGTTATTAACATATTTTTTTAGGTATTTGAATGAGGTAATAATTTTTGAGGTCATCCACATATTGGAGGAAAATAATTCAAAGCAATAAAGCTCTATTGAAATTGCCACATGATATCTTCACCACATCATCAACAATATCAACCACATCAATAAGGCTCAAGATAACCTTATTTATTTTTTAGTTATTTACTTAAGTTATTCATTTTATTACCTTAACCTTTACCCCTTAATCCACTTTCCATATTCATCCTTTGACCTCTTTTACCACCTTTGCCATTGTAATTCCATTTACCTCCTTTTCCCTTTTGGCACCTTTGCCACCTCCACCCTCTTTGCTCCCTCATCCTTTTGATACCCAAGTTACTTACTGTTATATATTTTTCAACCATCCATACCTATAATTTTATTATCTCAATCAAATCCAACCAAATAATTCTTTTGAACCTTATAAAATTACCAAACCCAAAACTACAACCTTGCCTTAACAATTTTTAGCATTAGTATAATCAAACTAATTGCTTCATTTTGGTTAACTTAGCAAAGCATCTAATTTTATAAAATAATTTGTTATCATTTTCTGTATTTAATTTTAGTTTTAAATTCATTTAAGGAAAATATATTTATTTTATCATTTCAACTTAATTTTTAAAATTAGGTGGATTGATAGCCTCGTAGAAAGCTTTCACTTCTAGGATCTAGCTCACGCTAGGTAATCCACCCAACTACTTGTCTAACCAAAATTTTTTGTGGTAGTGATTTATTATTGAAGGTAATTATTCCCTAGCCAAAGAGTAGTTATCAAAAATTCTATATTCAACATGTGCACATTCAACATGTATTTTTCTACATAGCCTTTTTAACTAGTTTCTTCTTTTCACACTTAAAAAACAGCAAAAATTAGATAGAAATATTTTGTCATGCTAGGTGGGACCCTTGAGTTTTCTTGGGTTATTATATGTTTTAAGACATTTATAATTGCATTATTGAAATTAATTTAGTTGAATTCTTATAAAATTAATCTTCTTTATTTACAAAAAAAGGGAAAAAGAAAAGTTTTAGTTGCATTTTTTTAGAAAATTAAATTTTCTTGCATTTATAAAAAGAAAGAAAAGAGAATTCATCAAAAGATTAGGATTGAATTTTAATTTTGCATTTAGGTTCATTTTATTTATTCCTATCTTCATTAAAATAAAAAAATAAAAAATCTTTTCGTTAACATTGAGTGCATCCATTGACTACTTTCTTGATTTTAACTCACTTAGTTTAATTAAAAGCATTATGAATTAATCATAGTTCACAAATATTACACAAACAAAACCAATTTCACAACAAAACATCATAACATACTTGAGAAAAGGCTTGAATAGGATTTCATCACCTAATAGATCACCTTACCATTTCCTAGTTATCTTACTTATATTTAATCATCAAGGGGATAACCAACTCAATTCTCTAGCTGAGTATAAACTCTGGAAATTGATATATATTGGTGAAGCACCTGCATTGGCTATGGGATTGTGACATGAGGGGAGTAAGCCCTAAGTACTAGGCCATGTAATTAGACTAATACAAACTTCTATTGAGTCCCTAAACATGACCCAAAACCAAACATAGACTACCTTGTTTAGGACCTATTCAAGCCAATTTCTTCTTCATACTTTTCTAAGGCATAAGCCAAAAGAGAGATTAAAAAGAATCCTAGGATTTAATGAAATCTTATTTAATGCATTGTTTTCCTTGAGTCTTTTTATTTCTCTTTTTTTGAGGTGTGAGAATGTATCATCCATTTCTTGTTTTCTTTTATGGTTCTCACTTGCTAATAACAAAAGGACCTTGAGGAACAAAACCCACCACCAAATAAACCTTCACCAACTTCCACCTCTTCATCCATGGAACACATTTACAAACCCATAGACTCACCTCACTCTCTGGGAATTCTTACTTGGGTAATCTTAGGAGATATAGATTTTTCTACTTTCCTAAATAATAATGATGCAACCTTATAACACTACCTAAGAACCACGTCTTACCAAATCCTAGTTTTGACCCCACTCATAGATCCATGTTATGACATGACTCTCCACCTCATGGAGAATAAATAAAATACCATGGAAATTAATCAAACTTTAGTTTCACAAATGTTATCATCAACCAACAACTCCCTTGCAACTAACCCACCAACCCAAACTACCACTATGCTTATACCTCTTACTAATCACTCCACCACAATACTAGTGCCTACCTCTAGCACTACCCATCTTCCTCTAGTTACCTCCAATCCATTAGTGTCCATACCCTCCATGTTATAACCATCAGCACAAGAGTCACCACCCTTCCATCAGCCAATAACCTAACCACCATTCTGACCCAACACACAACGTTTAACTATCTTCATAACCCATAAGAGCATATGCCTACTATCCAAACACCTACCTCTACCAAACAATGAACATAAAAATACCAATATATATATTCCACCTAACTTATAAAGACCACATAACATTACATGGAGTCATCTCAACTATCTACTAGTTATGCACACATTACCCAACCTCAACAAAACATACCATATAACTACACATGCCAAAAACCTCAATCAAACTTTATAAGGTTAATCATGGACAAGATGACTACCCTTGAGTCATCCATATCTCAAGCCCATAATCTCTTATCCTATGATCAAATTTATAATGATCCTATTCACCCCTTGGTCCCCATCAAACCTTATCCAACCTAGTGATAACTTCTAAAATTTACCAAATTTAATAGTAAAGAAAACCCTCAACAACATTTAAGAGCATTTAGGTATTTGTGCTACTTGATTACCCATGATGATTCTCTTCTCCTCCATACCTTTCCTATGTCATTATTTTAACCAACATTGGATTGGTATAGTTACATACCCTAACATTTCATCCTATCTTTCACCTAATTATCCCAAAACTTCTTGGATCACTTTTTGATCAATATATCTAATAAAGTTTCCATTACCAATCTCTAATCCATTCAAAAATTTCAAGATGAATTTATTACCAATTTTGTGGCTTATTGGAAGAGCCTAATCAACCAAATTTACTTTTCATTGCCTCAACTTGAGCTTATATATCTCTTCACCTAAGCATGTGTAAAACATATTTCATCCACATAAAATGTCCAAAGTGTTTAGACCTTTGATGAATCTTTTACCATGGCTCACAAACTAGAGAATAGAGCCATTGATGAAAGAAGGTTAAATTTGAAGAGAAAGAACTCAACTTACAAACCCAATGAACCCTTTTCTTCCAAACTAAACAA
This sequence comes from Torreya grandis, assembly GCA_037957365.1. Taxonomy (NCBI): domain Eukaryota; kingdom Viridiplantae; phylum Streptophyta; class Pinopsida; order Cupressales; family Taxaceae; genus Torreya; species Torreya grandis. The sequence goes on from JARHVA010000327.1 coordinate 5,803,333, forward strand.
CCAAACCAATACAAACACTAAAAACAAAGTAGTCCAAACACTAAAAACAAAGTAACCACTAATGCCATTATCACCAATGCCATTATCCTCAAATTTGTACCACTTCCATCTACCAACCAAAAAAACTCAAGAAACCAAACCTCTGACTCCTCTAATTATTCAAAATGAAACCAAAAGAACTAAACTTGGAATAATTATAAGAAATTAACTCAAATTAGGGAACATTCTCCATCTATTTTCAAAAAGTTACTAAAATATAATATCATCAAACTTCCACCAATTAAACCACCCCAATAGTTTGATGTTTCTCACCCTATACTAGGTTAGTATAATGAGAATGACCATTACACCTTTCACTGAGTCATAGGACATGCCATACATAGGTGTAACATCTTAAAATACCTTACCCAATCCCTCATTGACAAGGGGGAGCTTACGTTGGATAATCTTAATGCACCATTGAACTAGGCCCTTGACATATTCTATAAGCCTGTTCCTAATCATGCTCCTTCTACCCCTTACCATGATAATAAACCAAACCCATCTCATGAGGCACATACTATTAATGTGGTTACTAATGAACCCATTGTTGAATAAAACATTACCTTAACCACCTCTTTCCCCATTCCCCTAATAAAATTAAAAAAAACACCTTTTATTCCTTGGAACACCCAAATAAAGGAAGCCACCATATCCACACCTCCATTGGAGGATACCATACCTACCTCCCTTATCTTAGAACCATCCACCCCTTTTTTGGAAACTATCTCATAAGATAAGATGAATTCATCCACCCAACCTCTAATTTCAAAACCTCCTGTTAGAGGTCAAGACAAAGGTAAGGGAACCAAACTAGAACTTTTAACCTGGCCCTTTTAAACCAAATAAAACCTCCAACCAACTAACCAAAAATTCCTCTAAATTAATTGACCCTTAAACACCTAAACCCACCAAGATAACTAAAGTGACAAAATCCCATCCAAACCAACAACTAAAACAACCAAAGAAGTAAAACCACCAAAAACCCAAAATTTTACCTCCCTCTACCTTGCCTTCCATTTTGGGTCCTCATCCCTCTACCTTGAATATGAAGTCCATAATTTTTACCAAAACCCACCACCTTTATTGGTAACACCTTCATACTTTCTTTCTAAGACACCTTTCCTCATTACACCAACCATTCCCAAGTTACTTACCTTGCCCTTCTTTACCTCTAGCTCATCAACCATCTTGCCTAAATGAAAACCATCAACCAAGCATACCATTTTACCCAAGACACATACCACCAAACCTATGCCCACATAGCCTTATACTTAAACACCTAAAACAAAGACCACTAAACCTTTACCACCTTTAGTTGAATCTTACCCAACCATTCTCCAACAGTTATTGCAAACTTCTTCCTTAAGCTTACCACCATCAAACCCTTTGACCCTTCACATACCAAACCCTCTTGGTTCAATGATAACTTGATATGTGCATACCATAGGGTGTCAGGATATGACATAGAAAATTATATAGCTCTCTAAAAACTTGTTCATAGCCTATATGAAGATGATTATCTATTATTGGACAAACCTCCTTCATCCCCATTGCCAATATAACCACCGACTCAACTCATCCAACCTTCAGTCTCACCCAAAAGTAAAGAGGAAGAATTAAAGAAACCACCCAATCCAAAAAACCCCCTTATCCACACTATTCACATGGTTACCCAATCTCAATCCCAACATAAGGATAAAGGGAAGGCTAAGACATCCATTCCCTCGAATTACCCCTCCTTAAAATCCCAAGTAAATAATACCCAACCATATATATATTTAAACAAAACTAAGATGTGTATCTTAGGTGCCTCCCCATATAACCCTCCATACCCTAACCCCTATCCAATATCCATCTAGAAAGCTATCCTCAAGCAACTTCACCAAACCCTAGCAAAAATGAGCTTATATAAGTTAGTTTCTACCTCTCCCCATCACCTCCAAGAACTTGTAGAAGCATTTCAATCCATTGAGTTATGACCCAATGACCCTCAACCTCTAGCTACCTTTATTGGTTCCCTTTAAACTTCCAACCTTGTCACCTTCAAAGATTTAAAAATACCTTCTATTCATTTGAAAGATCTTGATTACCCCATCTTCATTAAAACATATATTAATAAAACCCACATCAAGATTGTGATGATTTATGGAGGAGCTAACATCAATATTATTTCCTCCCACACCTATGACTAGCTGCACTTACCCACAAACATCATGTTTGAAAGCATATTGGTATTTCATTATTTCAATGATATCATGGCTACTACCTTGGGCATAATTGTCCTCTATATATATGTAGGTCCTTGTACCATTCCCAAACTTTTTTATGTTGTAAAAGGAGAATTCTAATACAATGTTTTACTTAGGCATGCTTGGATTTATGCTATGAGTTGTGTCTCTTCCACCTTACATCGATGTGTCAAATTTGATCATGATGGGTAAGTTGTGACTATTTATGATGACCTTAGTCCTTTCACATCTTTAAATATGACATATCAGCCTAATGACATCCTTCTTCCTCCTTCATCCACCTCACAACCATATGCTAATGACACAACCCCACCAACTAAAAATTTTAAAACTTCCATACCAAATGTAATTGAAGCTTTTACTAGCTCATCTATCCCTTCTTCCCATATTCTTGTAGATAACCCCATGGTAACCACATTCCAACACCTTTCATTTGGGGAATATATAATCTTAGCCTTGGATGCCTTCTCTACTCCCTAAGAATATGGGAATCTTAGACATGACCCTTCCTACAACCCTAACATTGGAACCATCATTCCCTTCTAGCTCCCTAACCATAAAATGAATTTAATTTATGGGGGAATTGATCAGCCACTTCTAGTCCCTACCACTACTTTATCCATCCAACCATTTACCTCTAACTTTTCCTATCTTTGCAAACTAGAGTTTGCTAAGTTATATATTCATAGATGTGATTCGAAAGGATTTGGCCTCAATCGTTATGAATAAGGGCCTCATGAATTACCCCATATCAAAACTTTGCAACCTCATGAGTCATTTGGCCTTGGGTATGAACCACTTGAATAACCCACTAATTCATTCAAACCCATTGCCACCACAAAGGAAGATATCCCATCCTCACCAACCTAACCACTTTCCCCACTTGAAGATCCTGACGTCATCCCCCTTAACTTTTTTTCTAGTAAATACTATTAGTTTGGGCCCTATCATCTACTAAAAGGGTGGTTGAACCAATGTCCTTCCACTCATATACCCTAAACTAGTAGAGAATGATTCTCCTACCATCAACACCATCTAACATCAAGATGATGATTTTATTATTACCTACCTCAATATGGGGGATTCTTCTATCCACAAATCCCTTCCTCTTGATGTCTTTAGCATGTCAAATGAATCCACCATGGATAAACACGGGAACTTTGGAAAACCCACACATTATCAAATTGGGCCAATCACTAAATGCTAAGGAACTTCAAGACTTCTCTTTCCTCGAAGACCACCGCATAACATCTTGGTCTTATAGCGATATGCCCAAGATTGACCCTACCATTGCTACTCATAACATAGTCATTCATCATGATGCCAAGCTTGTTAAACAAAAAATTTGATGCATGCATTCTTGCATAGCCATTTTCATCAAAGAAGAGATTTAGCATCTCCTACCTATAAACTTCATTCAACCCACTGACTACCGCTAATGGGTCTTGAATATTGTACCCATCACCAAAGTTACTAGGGGATGCCACATTTGTGTGTACTTTCATGACCTTAACCTCACCTACACCAATAATGACTTCCCTCTACCTAGCATTGACCAAAATATTAATCTTACAATTAGCCACAAGATGTTATCTCTTATGGATGGTTTTTTAGGTTATAATCAAATATTGATTTCTCTTGAAGATCATTATAAAACTACCTTTACCACCGCTCAGGGAACTTTTTGCTATAGATTCATGCCTTTTGGGTTAAATAACATTAGTGAAACCTACCAACATGTCATGACTTATATCTTCCATGATATCATCCATAAGATTTTAGAAGACTATGTGGATAACCTTCTCAAGAAATCCAAACTCTAAAAAGATAACTTGACTATTCTTATGATCATATTTGAATGTCTTGTCTATTATCATGTTTGACTTAATCCAAAAAAATGCATTTTTAGGATCCTTTTAGGAAAGCTTCTTGGCTTTATCATCTCTCTTCCTGAAATCAAAGTAGACCCTGCTAAAGTTAGAATAATTTTGGAAATGCCTCCTCTAACCAACCTTAAGCAGATCCATAACCTGTAGGGAAATCTTCAATCCATTCACCATTTCATTTCACAACTTTTAGACTGATGACAACCTAGCCATCACCTTTTGAAGAAGGATGTCTTTTTATAATGGAATAGTGATTGTCAAAATGTATTTGATTCACTCAAATAGTATCTTTTATCACCACCTATCCTCACCCCTTCTAAGGATGACCACCCCTTTTACCTATATATCTCTACCACTAACCATTCCCTAGGGTCAATGTTGGCTCACTGAGATGAACAACACAAAGAGCAAGTTGTATACTACATTAGTCATACACTTATATAATATGAGACTTGGTATACACATACTGAAAAACTATACTTAGCATTGAACTTCATGGCCACCAAACTCTGCCACTACCTTCTTAACCATAAAACCTATGTCATCAATAAAACTGACCCACTCAAATACATGCACTCTAAACCATACCAAAATCAGCATATGACTAAGTGGCTCATGTTCTTAGCTAAATTTGACCTTCAATTCCTCTAATAGAATTCAATTAAAGGGTAGGTAATTACTAACCAATTAGCTGAAGCTCCTTTACCAAACAACCAACCACCTCGTTTTGCCTTTCTAGATGAGTCTATCATGACTCTTTTTCAAGAAGATGACATAACCTACCAAATGACCATGTTATTTGATGGCTCAAAGTGTCAACAAGGAGGGTGTGCTAGATTTATTCTGATTCCTCTCAATGGAAAACCCCTACCTCTCTCCTTCAAACTTGACTTTAAATGTACCAATAATATGGCTAAGTATAAAGCCCTAGTGATAGGTCTCTGAACTGCTTTAACCTTAGGAATTAAGACAATCCATGTATCTGGTGATTTCTAGATTATGGTAAACTAAGTCAATAGATCATATCATTTTGAGAATGATGTATGGAAAAAATATAAAATTTTAGTTGACAAACTCTTAACATCATTTAAACATTCCTTGGTCTAATCCGTAACTCGATCTACTAATAAATTCATGGATTCAATAGCCTGCCTTACTTCCTAGATCCATTATTAGCCTTCTAATTCTAAAATATTTGTTGCCATTCATTTTTTTACCACTTCCTCTTATAGCCAATCTAACCTCCCCACCATTTTTAATGTAGATGAATCCACACTCAACATTTGGTATGACCAAACTCTTAACTACCTCAACCTAGGAATTGTTCCTCCTAACCTCTATAGGAATGCCCGAAGAGCCTTTGTTTAGAGTACCTCTTGTTAAACCATACTAGGGGGAATCCTTTACAAACTTGGTTTTGATGGTCTCCTTCTTTGTTGCATATGTAGCTATGAAGCTTCCCATGCCATCAAGGAAACACATGATGGGATCTGTGGGGGACACTTTAGTGGCCTAGTGGTTGATAAATGTATCCTTTGCCTTGGATATTATTGGCCCACCCTCAATTAACACTATTTTGATTATGTAAAAAAGTGTGTTAAATGTTAACAAAATGCTAATTTACATCATGCACTAGCTAATACCCTCTAGGTATCTAAGTGCTTTTGACCTTTCTCTCAATGGGGGCTCAATCTCATTAGGGAAATTAACCCCCATTCTTCACATCGACATAGCTCCATCATCAAAACCACTAAATAATTCACCAAGTAAGTGGAATATATTACTCTTATCTTGACTAAAGTAGAAAATATTTTTGACTTTATCAACCATCATATCATCTGCCACTTCATTGTTCCTCATAAGATCATCACCAATAATGGAAAATCATTCAAAAATAAGAAAATCCAAGGTTTATGTGATGTATTTAACATCAATTTAACCTTTTACTCACCTTATGATCCATAAGTAAATGGACAATAAGAGGCCTATAATAAAACCTTCAACAAAATATTAACCAAATTTGTTAGTGTTTTAGGTCAGGATTGGCACTTGTACATCCCATTCACTATATGGGCCTATCACACTAGCATTAAAACTTATATGGGTTCTACCTCTTTCTCTCTATTCTTTGGAGCAAATGAAATCTTTCCTTTTGAATTCCAAATCCCCTCTCTTTGCATATCTTTGCAAGAGATTATTTCTAAGGAATATTTACATCAACATCGTTAAGCTCAACTTAAGCTACTTGAAGAGTGTCATTTAGTATCCCTCACCCACCTTGTATCTATCAAGAGCATATAAAATGTGCTTATAAAAAGTACCTCAAACAATGGAAATTCAATATTAGAGACCTCATCCTAAAGGAAAACAAACATGTGACCAATATGGAGAAGAGTAAACAAGGTAAGTTTTCTTTTAATTGGATTAGACCCTATATCATTACCCATAAGTATGGATTAAGAGATTATCATTTGTCCTCTCTTGAAGGCAAACCAAAACTTGAACCCCTCAATGCTTTACATCTACTTCTATTTTTCTATTAAAGAAAGATCAAGCTCAATCCTTTTGTCTAACTTAAGTTCATTCCTTGATTATAAGATTTTAACCTTCACCCATATTTATCCTCTCCTTTTGAGGATAATTGATTATAATATAGAACCATGTGATTAAATATCATAGTCATAGCTTAATCCTAAATGTGGGTACCACGACTCTACCCATAGCATGGTTCTCAAGGATACTTTTTGTCTCTAACAAGATGGAATCCCATGGTCATTATCTCTCAAAAAACCCTACCTTTTCATATCATTAACCTTCTTATATTAAAATTTTTCCCTCATAAAGGTAAACATATAAACCTGATCAGATTGTTCCCCTAAAGGAAAGCTACCCAAAAACAAAATAAAAATTGCCAATATAAGTTAGACTTCTCCTGTAAAGGATAGCTATCAAGAGCATTAAAAAAGCCAATAAGCTTAGACCACTCCCTTAAAGGATGGCTAAGTTAAATTTGTTAAAATCAGAGCATTTTATTGAAATATTCCCATATTGATCATCTTCCCACATAAAAAAAATAAATCAAAATACCCACTATCACAACAAAATCTAAAACCACAATCAGCTCCCAAGTAGCATGATAAGTTGGAATCCACATTCAGCATTCACATTAAAACTTCCTGCATTGATCAGTCTACATCTATAATATGACATAGACTTGTCTATTACCATTATTATGTCACCTATTGAAAGGGAAAACTAATTCACGTGAGTTTATCATACATATCACCCATTACCCTTCACACCACCTATCACCCATCTTCCCTTTAGACTATCTATAAATCAAAAGATTTAGAGCTTACTTGACATCCTGTGATCAAGAAACCTTTTTTTATCGACTAATGATCACTCATGCATATAATTTGAAGGTATTATATTCATTAATTTGACCCACTTTGGGTCTATTTTTAGTCTTTCTCAAAAATAAATCATCATGCCCTATACTTAATGTGCTTGGTCGATGTTTTCATCATAACTTTTACCATCTAGTGTTATAACAACAATAATATTTCTTTTTACATTAAGAGATATTAGAAAAACCATAACCATACCAATCATAACCATAATAATAACCATAACATTAATAAGTATCCACACAACCTTAAGCATGATAATATTTGACCAATGACATCCAACACATTTTGCACATGTTTATAACAAATTGTGTAATATTTTATTTACAGCACGAAGAGACACACATCACATACAAAGTTATCAAACTATCCACACTTCACCTAAAACCCCTACATACATTATTTTTCTACCTAATAACTAGGATGATTATTTGGTGACTTTGGATTTATGTTAAACCATCCTTCTACTTGATTTCTCCTTAAACTAACATCTATAACATTTCCTATCTCAGTGGTTGCTAAAGGGTGTACTCTATTTTCTTCTTTTACATTCTACCCATAGGGTGAGAATCATATTCTAATATATGTCTTTCACCCTACTCACCTATCACAACTATTACATTCCTCTACTCTAGTTGTTCTACTCGCATAGGTACCACTGGTTATTGCCTCAATGTACATCCCCTTGGATAGTGAGTGTTCCTTCTATAGACAAGCTAGTGGTCATGTTCTCTAGCCCTGCATCTTGCACAGTAAATTTTTTGCCCTTTTCATTGTTGTAGAGGTAAGATTTTAGGTTTAAGCTCAGACCATGGGTGTCTTTCCTCTTATTATTGATCTAGTAGTACTTCCATTATCACCATTACTTGTAGTATCTAATAGATCCATATATTCACCATATTGATTAATTTAGGTCATGGAAGTTGATGATTATCTCCACCATTATTCCCATTATTCACCATATTCAACCTTATGTAGTTATATGCACTCTCTATAACCTACAAAACCAAATAACTCAATGATAGACATTTGTACTTATCATGATTCTTTAAATAAAATACTTTCCCATTCTTCCTTGCCGATATAACTCTCCATTCCACTGATGAGGATGGTCATATGATGTCATTTATTCCCTTGAACAATCTTCCCACTTGAAATGTTCATGTCTGCTTTCCTTTCGTGTAGACACATACCCCTTGATCCACCTAGCCATTTTAATAAAGTTATCATTTGCCATCATGATTTCCATTTGTCACCCTTGTCATCAAATCTATCTCTGATGTCTTTAATTTTTTTTCATCTTGTGATACTTATGGGATTGATCATTGTCACCTTTACCTTGGTTAACATAAATTGGCTTTTAGCAATATGCCGACACAATGGTCATGCCTCCAAAATTTCTACTATTGCTAGTAATGGTAGCTTCTAAATCCTTACCACTATAGAAACTCTTCTATTAGAGGTAGGCCACCATGAATTCAAAATAATACATTTACCTTACTATCCCCTCTACCCTCCTATTACTACTAGCCCATTACCATAGGCTTTGAATGTCAGAGCCCAATCATTGACAATACCTACTCAAACATAATAGTATTTTTTATGTTCCAGCTGAGAGTTAACCAATATCTTGGGCCATGTAGCTTCTTTTATTTAGGATAGACCTAGTGGAACCCCAAGTCATTAGTTCCAAGGAACTAGGATAGAGGATGTAGACATGGCCACCTTTCATCTAGCCTACCCATGCAACTCTTGGGTTAGGCACAATCTATCCTCTATCATTCACCACCCTAAAATTTTTCTACCTTGTATATTCAACTTGACCATCAAATAAATTATTTACAAGTTATCACATCACCACTACCATTAAAAATCATCTCGTAGTGATGATGACCTTTCACCAACATGACTATACAGGTCATGATAGACACCCACCTCCTAAACTCAGCTCATAATGATAGCTACCAACACTATGCTTATACCTTCACATAATTTTAGAAGGTACAACCTCTTTACAAAGGCACCTCTTATTTAGATTAGCTCCATTGAAGGTCATTTGTGGTGATTAACATTGTGTTCCTTTCTTATTTATCCTACCTTACTCATTCATGTCTCTCATCCTAATAAATATGTGATCATTATGGTAACTCTTCACCAATCTATACCATATGCTTCCACCATCACCTTCACCAAAACCACTATTTTAAAAAACCTTCTCCATTATCCAAACCAACCCATGTGGTCAATCAAATTGGGGCAGCCAATTTGAACACCACTCACCCAAACCTTGTTAAACTACATTGGCTTGATGAAAATTGACTATGTAGGTGTTGTTTGAATTCTAAGGGTAGTTTGGTCACTAACAAATAATTACCCTTCCCTTTTCCTTCTCATTAAATTTAGTTGCTAACAATGCCCTCTTTCTTAGGGCATCCTATACTAGGGAAGCTTTGGATTTTTTCTAGCATCCTTGTATTTTAACATCATCTAATACTTCCTCTTTATTTTTCCCCAATTATTGGGAGAACTACATTGGCCTAAGGTATTTTTGGATTATGTAGGTAGTGCTCAGTTACTGAGGTTAGCTCAACCACATCCTTTATTTTGTTTTCCCTTCTCACTAAAATCTCTTCCTCCACTTCTCTACCTATCTCCTCACCACCTCCCTCCCTTTAGCTTGTTAATCTCTTTTAACCACTTTTCCAACTTGTCAATCTATTTTAACACAAGGATCGATAGCCTTCTTCATTTATGCCTCTTATCTCCCATAAATTCACCACCTACTCTGCTTCACTAATCTCCTCATCACCTTTCCTTGTGAAGGCTTTGCAACTCTCTTTCTCACCCATGTTTCATGTATTTTGTCCCTCTCTTCCTTTATAACCAACCTTTCCATTTATACCCTTTATCTTCTTTCATCATCCTCATCATCTCCCCTTACCCTTGGCTATTTTTTTACCCTCTTTATCACTCTCTTTTCCTCACTAATTACACATCATATTGTGCATCTTCCAAGCTTTCTATTTCTTCTATTAATGCACTTTTTCCTTACAAGTACCATCATTCTCTATCATTTTACCACTCTTCCCATGTTTCCCATTTTCCATTCTTCTTATTTGCTTTATTTTCATCCTTTCATCCCTTTTGTATTATTTTCTTTCCCTCCACAACTAGTTTCTACTTGGGTATTTATCCTTTGAGAAACCTTCTATAATTTCCCTATTTCTTCTTATTAGTTCTTGCCTTTTGCCTTTGTATCTATGTGAGTGTATGTGACTTATATCCCTACTTCAATTATTCCTTTTTATTTTTATCATCCTTGATCTTCATCCCTTATTTTCATCTCATGCCCTTTCATTGTGTTCCCCTATTTCTTCATCACCTCACCCCTTTTTGGCTTGTCAACCTCTTCTAACAAGCTAAATAATTCATAACTTATCTCTTCATCTTCTTATTCACCCATCTTTCACTTCCCCTTGTTTTTATTAACCCATTTCCTATTTTCCATCCCATTATCATCTCCAAAACCACCATCTACTTTGGTTCATTTCTCCTCTCCTTATTTATTATCATCCATGCTTTCTTAGTCAAGATACCACCTACTTCTTCACTCTCCTATCATCCTATTTGTGTCCTTATTTCACTCCTTTTTTATCCTATTTACTTTTCTTTGATGTATATCCTTGTTTTTTATTTTCATCATCAAATTATTTTCTCCTTGGTCTTTTTTTTCAAACCTTTCATGGCCTCCCATATTTATCATCCTCCCCTTACCCTTAAAAATTGTTACACTTATCTTCCCATCATTTTTAATTTTCCAATCTATCATTATTTTGTGCATCTCTCACCCAACATCTTCTACATTTTATTTTTCTTCTCTTTTCTCTATTTCATTTCATTTTTTCATCTCTTTTGATGACATTCCTTGTTCTTCTTGACCTATATGTCCATGCCTAGCTCCTTCCATCCTTATCCACGTTCATCTTTATCTATGGCCTCATTATTTTCTGTATCTATCTATTCATCTACCTCCTAATATTACTACACCTCATACCTTGTTAGATCTCCCTTATTTTCTCACATTCAACCTCCAATTCCTCATAGTGCAGTCACTAGTTGTACTAATTTAACGTACATCTCCTTGTTTACTTCTGCATGTCCTCCACACCCTTACCTTAATGAATGAAATTTGGTTAAGTTCATTACTTCAGGTGCATCCCTTTCTTCCTTTAATTCCTTTTCATGTTGAGCCTAGATCCTCTTTTTTATTCCTCTTCAGCTGCTCCCTTCACCCTACCTATCTCCTTTTACACTTTTAAACCCTCTACCCATTTTAATATTATATGATCACAACACATAACATGATATAGACTCAAAGGTATTTCATTTTACTTTGGTTTACTATAAGATATATACCAATCATATGGCTCTATACCATAATTGGTTAAGCCTGTAAGCTCATACGACTAACAAGCAAGCTTGAGCACTGTTAAGCCATCAAGATGAATATTCCTTCCACACCCTTCTGGTCCTACCTATTTAAAACCCATTTTACTCTAAATTTCAAAGATGTTAGAATCAAAACTAAAACCACCTTCAATTTGAAAATTTGGTTTACCCATGTGTGGGTGTTGGCTATACCCTCTCACATGGCCTACCTCCCAACCAATAATTTCCCTTGATTCTCCCTACTTGAGCTATATCCTCCTATACAATGTAATATTCTTGATCTTTAATCACATTCCACCTAGTAACCTTTTCTCTAAATTGCCTCTTCCACCAAACTATTTTCTTCTTGAACTTATTTTTCACACTTTCCTTTTCAACTCCCTAATCTGTTTATCTATGTACATCCTTCATCTATTTTCGCTCTTGATTTTACATTTATTTTCATTCCTATTTCAACCTAATCCCACATTTAATTAATATTATTATTATTCACCTCACTCCATATTACAAAACCCCTTGGAGTCTTTCTCTGAATTCCCTCAAAACTCAATGCTTACTTATTTTGGGGCCCCACTAGCTCAAAGGTCAAGGATTAGAATCTTTGCCACTTCTCATTTACCCACTCTACTAATTTGATTCCTTGAATCATTGAATAACACCCTTCTATAGACTAATAACACCATTATTATGGAGTGCATATAATGTCAACTTATTTGGATGGTGATGAAAGAACCTATTGGGTCATCATAGTAATTTGAGTAGTGTTACATTTTCTAAAGCCCGATAAAGCATATTTATCCATTTTTAAAAATGGTGGCATAAATTTCACACTTAAACCTACTTATCCATGGTTATAAATTACTTTTACATAGTTGAAACAATCATCTAATTGCATCTTAAGTAGTCTCATCCACCATTTCTACCAAACCAATTAGAAAACTATTTGATACCCATATTTTCCACACTTTAGAGATTCTCTTTCTCCAACATCCTTCAATCAAACCTAATTGAATGATATCAAATTGGGGAAACCAAGTTAACTAACACTCCCCACCTCAGAATAACTATATTAGTCTTAAATTTCATTTTGGACATTATATCTATGGAACTATGTAGGTATCATCCACTTGCCTAGTACATATGGAGTCTACTCAACCACCCCATTCCAACCCACCAACCCAATTCCCCATGTCTAACTCAATGTTGGCCATTTTTAAATCTAACTTCTTCACATGTTTTGTGATGACCTTACCTTGGTCCTTTTGACCATACCAATTACACATATTGTGTTGAAATTTTTATGCCGTACCTCATATGAACCATACCATTTGTATTATTTTGGAGGAGCACTTCCTACCCTAGATACCTATGAACAATATTGAACTTGTCTAGATGACTCAATAAGCTTAATTTGATCAATTATGACTAACATTATGGATTGGTTACCCTATCATATGTCCATCTAGAACCTAACCTTATTTTTATCAACATTGGTAGCTTTAGTCTCTTTACAATCTTGACTATTGTGCTTAGTCACATTTTTAAAACCCATTATCATTTCACATGCCTAGATACCTTTTGGTACCACCTAATTCCTCCCCAATAACTACTTATCAAACCTACACCCAATTCAACCTTTCCTCATTGACTCTTAGTTTGAGGGGAACACCTCCTCCCATACTCAAGGTACCCTGACCTTCAACCAAGTGATTCATTTGTTTTTGTATCTTGTTAATTCAAAGTTACATAACAAAAATTAGAAAAATGTAGACACTAAAAAATGCACACTTATAATTTTTGATGACTAAATGCCTCAAGACCCTCTAAAACTTCTTAACCCTTAACCAAACCTTCTCAACCTAAACAAATCAATATTATCCTATTCAAAAATACTATTTAAAAGTACTATTCACTATCACTATTCATTATGGGACCCACTATCACTATTCATGATGATATGGCATGTGACATGGCAAGTGACATGGTATGTGCCAAGAAAGTGACATGGAAAAGTGACATCAAAGGTGATATGGAAAGTGACATGGATTAAAAGTGATGTGGATTGATGTGGGACATCATACCCCACCTAAAACCCTTTCCCAAGGTGCTTAATGACCTCATTTAAGCATCACAAGCCCCCCCCTAAAAATATGGTGAATTTCCCCTTAAGGGGCCATCATTCAACATGTATTTTTCCTTCATACATTAAATTGGCCTTTAAAATGAGATACTTACCTCTTTAGTGCTTTGGAAAAGATAAAGGGAACATATTTTTGATTTTTTAACCCAAATGGGAGACTCACCAACCCAAATGGGAATCCTCACCAAGCTCATATTTGACTCATTCATGCACTACATGGAAAATGGCACCAAATTTTATGTGCCATCTCTTTAAGTGCTTGGATGAAGACAAGAAAGGGTGGTGAAAAGTCTTTAACCTCATTTAGACCAATGTGAATTATTACCATTTAATTTTGGACTCATGTGCAATTTTGGAGACTCACCAAACTAAATGGAAATCCCCACCAACCTCATATTTGACTCATTCATTCACCACATGGAAAATGGTGCCATACTTCTACTATTACCTCTTTTGGCATGTTTCTTAACAACAAATGCTATAAATATCCCCCCTCTCCTTCACCAAAGGTTAAGTTGGAAGTTAGTCTTTGGTTATTAACATCCTATTGTAGGTCTTTAAAGGAGGTCATCATTTTGGAGGTCATACACATCTTTGAGGAAAATAATTCAAATTAACGAAGCTCTGATAAAATTGCCATGAGATTTCTTCATCACATCATCAATAATATCAACCACATCAACAAACCTCAAGGTAAACTTATTTATTTTTAAGTTATTTACTTAAGTTCTTCCTTTTATTACATTGAAATTTACCCATTAATCCACTTTCCATCTTCATCCATTGAACTCCTTTACCACCTTTTCCATTGTTATTCCATTTACCTCCTTTGCCCTCTTGGCACCTTTGCCACCTCCACCCTCTTTACTCCCTCATCCTTTTGCTACCCTAGTTACTTTTTGGTGTATATTTTTCAACCATCCATCCCTATAATTTTATTATCTCAATCAACCCTAGCCAAACCAATATTTTTACCCTCATCAAATTACCAAACCAAAAATCACAACCTTGCCTTAACTAATTTTCAGCATTAGTATAATCAAACTAATTGCTTCATTTTAGTTAAATTAGTAAATAATATATTTTTCTCAATTAATTTGTTGTCATTTGTTGTATTTTATTTCAGTTTTATATTCATTTAAGGAAAATATATTTATTTTATCATTTCAACTTAAGTGTTAAAATTAGATAGATTGACAACCTCTTAGAAATCTTTCACTTTTAGGATCTAGCTCGCACTAGGCAATCCACCTAAATACTTGTCTAATTAAAAAAGTTTTGTGGTAGTGATTTTTTATTTTAGGTCATTTATCCCTATCCAAATAGGTGTTTTCAAAAAGCTTAGATTCAACACACGTGCATTCAATAGGTATTCTTTGACACACCCTTAACTAGTTTCTTCTTTTCACACTTAAGAAAAATTGAAAATTAGGTAGAAATAACTACATCAAGACCAAATATCATGCAAGTAGTGTGCATAATTTAAAGATTTTAAGCTACTACCAAAGAATCACATGTTAATGTAGTGAAAATGATTTTTAGATATATCAAGAGTATAATTGGCATGGCCTATGGTATATTAAAGATGAGGATTTCACTTTAACAAAATATACATATGTTGATTAGGTAGGAAGTGTGGATGATAGAAGAAGCACTAGTGGTGGATCATTTCTCCTTTGAAATAAAATTGTTTCATGGTTGAGAAAAAATAAAGAGTTAGTTACTCTTTCTACAGCTGAAGTAGAGTATGTATCCGTAGTGTCATGTTGCACTCAAGTCTTGTAGATGAAGAAAACAATCAAAGACATCAATATAGAATAAAAATCACCTATCTCTATTGTTTATGACAATTAAAGTGATATTAATATATCAAAGAATCCAATGATGAATTCTCTAACTAAGTACCTATCAATCAAGTATCACTTATTAAGAGAAAAGGTTGTAGATTAATAGGTTACAATGGAAAATGGGCCAGCTCAAGATCAAGTTAAATATATATTCACCAAACCTCAAGGAAAATTTTGATTATTTTAGAAGTTTTATTAATCCTTGGAAGAAGAGATAAAAGGTAACTTAGCTATGCATATTTTTAACATGTCAAAATTAGTTGAGAGTGAATGCTTGAGTGCCAAGTGTTACAAGTATGGGGACTAATAATGTGTAATATAACATGAAATTCCAAGTGTTAAAAGCACAGGGATAGAAATTAAAGTGCTTAGAAGGCACATGAGATTGCCAAATGTAGAAGTGTGTGGACTGATAGTGTGCATAAGGCATGCAAGAGTGATAAGTGTTACAAGCACATGCACTAAGAATGATGTGCAAAAATCATGTGAGAGTACCAAGTGTCATATTCAAGGGATCTTATTAGATAGAGATCCAATGATCATATCAATCTATCAGATGATCTAAATGTGAGCATGTGATTATGGTATGAAGATCAATAGAGTGCATGGATTCAAAGAGTTCAAAGTGTCTGATGTTTAATGATATATATAGGTTATGTCCATAATACTTTTGAAGATCTGATGGCATATGGGAGCTTAGATCAAAATATAAACAAATGCACTTAAAATATCTAAATGTTAAAGTTTGTAAGCTCATAAATATATAGCATAACATGTGAACCTGTCAGAGCTTGATCTAATGGTTACATTTTAAAGTTGGGAAAATTAAATGAGAATCATTAGATCATGATAAGAAACCTAAAATAAATGGTAAATAATTAAAGATATGTTCATCTCAATGGCCAAGTGACTCAACATCCAAGAAATATACATTATATGAAACAAACAATGAAAAGATCATTATGATTGATCTAAATTGTGTAATATGGCATGTGCATCAAAAACTAGAGCCTAATATATGCTAAATATAGTAAAAGGTGGAAAATTATGATGGTGGTGCATGAATTCAAGAAGAAAGAAACTTGCAGGAGTGTGATATGTTAACAACCAAGTGTGAACACAAAAAAGATGTGAGACCTAGATCTAATTCATACATGTCATCTAGGATACACACTAAGTGTGGTGTATAGTGTACAAAGAGTTGAATTAAAAAATAGAGAGAAAGAGGGGAAGAGAGATGTAGAGTAGAGTATGAACAGTTTTAGAATAGGTCTATAACACAAAATTGGATTCATTTATGACTCAATTTTTTAATCTAGAGTTGTAACTCCATAATAGATCTGATTGATATGTGCTATTAGAAGAGTTTAGTTAGGGAGTAGGTTATTATTTAGAGTATGTGCTCTTAAATAAGGGGATTAGTGTCTCTTTAGGGTCGCTACCCTTAAATATTGTAACTAGTGAGGTTTTGATTATGAGGCTAGATTAGAATAATAGATTCTAGAAGCTATTCTCACCATGGTTTTTCCCATATTGGGTTTTCCATGTACATTGAGTGTTGTGACTATTTATGTGTGTTTTATCTTTGCATATGACTTATAATTTGTATTAAAATAATTAAAAGATTAATTTTAATCAATCTACTCATTCACCCCCTCTCAGTAGATAGTTGTGTTTTAATAATTGGCATCCAAGCCATGGTTTCTTAGAATGGAATAATATTTATCTTCATTAGGGTTTGATTTATTTATGTCTATTGTAAATGGATATATAATGCATACTATAAATCCTATTGATCAAGTTACCAAGAAATCATATGAGATCAATTCCAAGGAAAAGAATTTTATCCTTTATATATTGTCTAATTTAGAGTTTGTTAAGGTCATACATTTTCAAATAGAACATGATGTATGGAACAAGTTGAAGATCATATATGAAGGTGATGATAAGGTAAAGTAGAATAAGATATAAACATACAAAGGTATGTTTAGAATTCTAAAAATTAATGAAGAAGGGAAAATTGTAAACTACATCCTCAGAGTAGGTGAAATAGTTAATACAATTAGAGGCATTGGAGAAGAGATGAATTATTTAGTTATTATTAAAAATGTCTTAAGATATCTGCCATCTAGGTATGATTCTAAAATCTTTGTAATAGAGGAAGCAAGAGATTTAGATAAGCTCACAGTTGATGAGTTGCATAGAACCGGCATAGCCAATGAGATGAGAATAGAAGAAGTAGATACTTTAAAGAGAGAAGCTACATTCAAAGCATCTAAACAATTAAAATCAAAATCACTTACATCTAGATCTAAGGATACTGATGAAGAATAATCCAACTTTGTCATAAAATTAAGAATAGGATCTATAAAATATAAATTTAAGTTACCCTTTAAATGTTTTAACTATGGTAAGGTAGGAAATTTCGCTAATAAATGCCCTTATAACAAAAAAGATAAATTTGAGCAAGAAGAGGATAGTAAAAATATGAAACCTCACTACTCTAATAATAATAAACACTTTAAAATTAATAAGGGCTTGCACATAAAAGAATATAGTGATTCATTGGATGAGTGTGACAACTCAGATGATGACCATGATTATACATTTGTGGCTGAGGGAAATGAGCTCTTATTCATGACATTAGAATCACCTTATTTGGATCAAGAAAAAGAAGAAGTTTAAGACTCACATGAAGAAGAGTAATGAGAAGTGGATCTAGATGGTTAACTCATTTATAATCTACATGAAATTGAAAAACTGAGAAAAGAGAACTCAAAGTAGAATAAGTAAGCACAAAAGGAGATTGAAAAAGTATCCAAAAGTCTTGAAAATTTTGATTAGATGGTAGTTATCCTAAAGACCCAAGTTGAAGAGGCTAAAATAATAGAAGATGTCAAATTTTAAATACAATCTAAATATGATGAATGCTTAAAGTTAGAAGTAGAGATAGTGGCTTTGAGGAAAGAACTTGAAAAATCTAAAGAACAAATAGACAAAAATTTGAAGCTAATAGAAGGTTCATAAATTCTTGATAAGTTAATCAAATCTCAAAACAAAAGAAAGAACTAGTCTTGGTTTTGAAAAAGGGAAAATTACCATAACCAATACATCTACAAACTTATATGATAACTTCGTAGTGGAAGGAGAATCAGGAACAAAGAATGAAAAATATTACAAAAATGCCTCTAGAGAAAGATAAACAAAAGCATTGATGATATGTAGAAAGTTAAAGGAGAAAAAAATCTTAAAGAAAAGAAGAACAATGAGTCAATCTCTATAAACTCAAAAAGGATATAAAAGACAAAGGTAGCTGATGTATATGGTTACATAAGGGTGAGATACTTAAATAAGTTAGAGTTAATAAGACATCCTCATCATGCACAAAGAAATGCTATGACTCGGTATTCTTCATTTTCTATGGCTATTGTTATACCTATAAACAGTTTGGTCATAGGGCTAGTGAATGTAGGGTTATACCTAAAAGGAGAACAAACTTTGTAAGAAAAAATTCATTTTCCCCCTTGTTAGATACAAATGTAATATGCTATAATTGTAATAATCTTGGTCACATAACTAAATAATGTAGAACAAAATTTATAAGATGAAAAATACAAAGTAAAAGGAAAATCATGCCTCCCAATGCGAAAAAAGGTTCACAAGTATCTAACAAAGAGAAATATAAGCCAAACAAGAAACCTAAGGATGTGTTGAAAGTAAAAGATCATAAAGTTGCACAATCTATGATTACTCAAACTTCACTCCATGTTAAGGAATATAATTTGTGGGTTATAGATAGTGGTATCTCAAATCACGACTGGTGGTAAGAGCAAGTTCATAAAACTAAGTAAATTTAAGGAAGGATCTATTAGTTTGGGAGATAATATTGCATTAAATATCCATGGTAAAGGAACCTTGAATATAGATGAAAAAATGCCTACACATGATGTCCTTTATGTTGAAGGATTGAAACATAATCTGCTAAGTAATAACCAAATGTGTGATAATGGATATAAGGTCACATTTAATGTAGAAGGTTGTAATATAAGGAGGTCTAGAATATTACTCACAAAAGGGATAATAAATGAAAGAAATATCTATAATATTAGTGAAGTAAATGGTAATAGCTACCTGATAAGAAAGATTGATGAGATTTGGTTATTGCATATAAGAATCAGTCATGTCAACTTTGATAACCTAGTAAAAGTGAGCTCAAATAAGTATGTTAGACATATGCCTAAGATAACAAAAATTGTAGACAATACTTTCAAGGAATGTCAACAAGGCAAGCAAATAAGGGTCAAATTTCAAATAAAGGCGTATGTAACTATAAAGCCTATAGAGTTAGTTCATATTGATCTTTGTGGTCTTACTAAGGTAATAAGATCTAAAGGATAAAGATACTTAATGTTACTAGTTTATGACTTCTCAAAAATGACATGGGTAACCTTTTTGAAGGACAAGTCTTAGGAATTTGAAAGATTCAAGATCTTTAAGGCCTACTAGAGAGTTGTCATGATGATGTCATCATTGTGTCATAGAGATGATCTGGTGAGTGGATGATGTTCTTTGATAGCCTAAGTGATAATGAAAAAGTGTGCAAGGTTCTTGTTCTTGTATGCTTGAAGGTGGCTTGGTTTATCTTTAATGTTGACATGATTAGAGAGGTTTAAGGATGAGTATGGTGATTTGAGAATGAGAAAGGGGTCATATCAAAAGTCAATAATGATTTGAGTTCTTATTTCCATAAGTGGAATTCATCTGGTTGATCATACCTTTCATCTAGACACTTTAGGTCTAGTGGCCAAAAATCTAAGTAGGTTATTTGGTGATGTCACCATTGCCACATGGGAATGAGTCAAGGGGAGATGGTCATATGGTTGGGATCACATTAGTACCTAATTGATATCCACTAAATCTTAATTCATGCACTAAATCAAGGTCAAGGATATGAGGGTACAAAGTTGGTTTCTTAGTCAAAATTCATTATTTTCCCATACTTAGCCAAATTTGCAATGTGGCTAGAAAGAGCTAAGTAATCATGTTGATTAGGTCAACATTCACATGCATCGAATTATCAAGATAAAATGATCATATGGGTTTATTTATGTTTATTCATAGTTTATTTTCACTAATTTTTAGATCATGCAATATAGTGTATTGAAAGATATGCATGTGAAAAGTTGGGTTCCCAAGTAGATTGACTCTATTTTTCAATACTTAGCTAGTTTTACAATGTGGTAAGAAGAGTCGAGTGGTAATTTTTATGGTGTTATATCTTGCATGTGTGAAGATGTCAAGAGAAACTAATCATATATATTTGTTTAGTTTTGAGCATAGTTGATTTGTGCTAGTTTTGATATCATCCACTGAAGTGTGTCAAACATTATGCATTCTCAAAGTTGGCCTCTTAGGCAAGTTTTGACATACTTAGCTCTGTGATAGAAGATTTTGAGAAGTCAGTTTAATGACATTATATATCACATGAATAATGTTTTTAGGAGTTGTTTGTCATATGGTTGGATTCTCCTATGTGAGGATATCATCTAGTCCAAATTTGAAAAGTTATTATGGTACAAAAATGGTTACTTAGGCATATTGAAAGAGTCCCCATAGTCATTTTTGAAAGTGTTAAGGCTCGATCAAGATCGGTGATGCGCGTTGATCTAAAAAGTTAGGAAGTATAAAGATGAAGATAGGTGCATGATGTTTAATGAATAATTAAAGGTAAAATATAAAGATCAGATGATGATAAGGTATTAATAAAAATTAATCTAACAATGAGTGTTGATCATTAAAGACCTAGTTTATCCACATAGATCAATGAAGTGCATTGAGTGGAAGTTCCTAGATTGCATGAGATGAGGTCAGCATGACTGAAGTTTAAACATATAATCATTGGTTCTTGTGAATTAAAGATTATAATATATTGATGGTGAATATTTGATCTAAGCAATGAGGACACAAGATGATTGCAAAGTGGTTAAATTTAAACTATGACCATTTGCATTTGAATATTTGAATTTACAAAATAAAAACTAATGTCTAGTTTTTGGACCATATCTTTTGATAGAAGATGAATTTACAAAATAAAAATTAGTGTCTGGTTGTAGTAAAAATCAAAGTTATAGAGGAATCCAAGATACATATAGCTATATATATTTTAAGATATGAAAGTGAGTACAATCAAAGATATTGATATTATAAGTTGATTATGTTCATGCTTATTTTGCAAGTGATCAGAGAAACATATTTTAGATTGTGTTGATGTTTTATCGATGTATCATAATGAATTGGATATTATGTAGTGTTTTATACTCTATGATGATTCTCAATGAGTATTTTAGAGGTGTGATAAATATATCTTGATTATTAAAAATGCATAATAAGTTAACTGTATGTTTGATATTGGTGTTCCTGTGTATAAAGTATTTGTTTGATTTTTTTGAGTATATAAAGGGGTGAGCTATGTTGATTGTGAACATTTGAAGATGTCTTTGGGGACATAAGGATTGGACCTATGTATTTTAAAGTGGTCTTGTGTTCTTTTTTCACTTGAGAGTGTGCTAAATGGGTGAATATGTCTCCATGATACCTATACCAACTACAAGCGCCTTATTAAAAGGTGTAACTAATTAAGTGTGACCCATAGATGATATGGCCAACCTATGAATATTTTATTGAGTTATATATTAATGTGAGATATGACTTAAAGGATAATTGATGCCTAATGACCTACCAAGGTTTTGATTATCATGATTACTCTATAAATGGTAGAACCAAAGATGATGGGTTCTAGACTTTGTAAGAGAAACTAAGGAGCAATCAGATATAGGTTTGAGTGTGTGTTTTATGGAGTGATGGAGGGGTAGAGTGCCCTAAGTATGAGTTGAAGAGTATAATAGATTGAGTAGTATTTGTATGATCTATTAGTCATAATTATGTTGGTAGATTAGTGTGTTTGTTGTTTGAGTGTGAGCAAAGGTGAAGTGTGATAAACAAAAGTCCATCATCAGGTGTTGTTGACATCAACTCATAGGTGGATGTGTACATAGGTGTTTTTGTGGAAGCTAAGAATCTAAGGTGGTTGTAGCCTCTTTGAAAGGTAAAACTTGCTAAAAGGTCTGGTTGTTGTTATAACTCAACTAGATAGGTGTGACAACATCTTGTGGGATTGTAGTCTCACTAAATGGGGATTATAGTTCCTTGATCATTTTTATATGGTATAAATTTGATCTTATTATTATAGGACAATAGTTCAATTGAAGATTATAGTGGGTTTTATTCCCCAAGAGGATTTCCCATGTATGTCATGTGTTTTGTGATTGATCTTACATTGTCTCTCTTATTCATTGATGTGAATGTTGTATATGCTTCACGAATGCTTGTGGTAACTAATTAAGTGTTTGTAAAGATAATAATTTAAGTTAGATTATTTACGTTCACTAATTCACCCCCTATCAGTGATTCTACCTCTAATAATTGGTATCAAAGTAGGTCCTTTGGTAAAGACTTAACACCTTGAAGGTGATCTAAAGTACAATATGGGTAGTCATAAAAGAGGTTTCTCTATTAAGTAAGCATCAATGTTAAATATATCTAATTATGTTTTTTGGAGTGCAAGGATGAGGATATATATTATATGCCTAGGGTTTGATGTATGACAATCTATTTTAGATGGTTATGTTGCTCCTATTACTCCTCCATCTAGTTCTATAGACAAGAAGCTATTTGAGAACAATTCTAAGGTGATGAATGCTATTACTTGTGGTATTTTAGAGACTAAATACACTAAGGTAATCCATTATAATTATACTAAAGAGATATTGGAAAAAATGAAGATAATTTTTGAAGGAGATTCTAAAGTCAAGCTTGCTAAGTTATAGACTCATAGAAAGCAATTTGAAAGTCTCAAGATAAAGGAGAAGGATTTCATGGCATCCTTTCTATAGAAAGTTGATGAGATTGTAAAAATCATCAAAGGTCCTAGATAGAATCTTGAATAAGTAACTATAGTCAAAAAGGTATTTAGGTCTCTATCACTCAAGATTTATCCAAAAGTATCTACTATAGAAGAGATTCATGATCTTACTTAGTTAAAGATGGATCAATTGCATGTCACCCTTACTACATATGAGATGAGGATAAATGATGATATACCTCCAAAGAAGGAATCTGATTTTAAGATAGAGATGAAGTATAAGAAGAAGTTCCAATTTAAGAAATCCAAAAAGGATGATTTTTTTTATATTGATGAGGATGAACTAATTTCTTTGATTGCTAGGATATTTAACACTAGCTTAGGGAAGTATAAGGGTAAGCTACCATTCAAATGTTTCAACTGTGGAGAGATAAGACATTTTTTTCATAAGTTCCCTCATAATTTTGAGAAGAAAGATGATGATGGGCATGGTAAAGGACAAGAGGATGAAAAAATACATACATAAAGAAAGGATATCAAAAGTATAACAAAAAAAGAGATCCATCAAGAACAAGAAGAGTTTTTACACTAAAGAATATTACAGTGCATCAGATAAGAGTGAAGATAATGATTTATAATATGATCATGAATATGGTGGTCCTACTAAGGATGAAGCCTTATTCATGGCTGAGGAAGGAAGTTGATCACATCAGAATGAGTCTACATATAGTTATTCAGATGATGATGAAGATGAAGTAGATTGTGAGACTATTTTTATGAATACTCTTAAATAATTGAAGATAAAAAAGAAGATCAATAAGAACATGAAATCTAATCTCAAGGACTATGAGGAGAAATTCAATGTGTATGAGGAAAGATTGAATGAAAATGCTAAGGAACATGAAGATATAATCAAGTATCTCAGTTATCAATTGGAAATTATGTCTACAAGCCTAAAAGCTAAAGAAGATGAATGTTCAAGGTATGTTTTTGAAAATGAACATTTGAAATCTAAGATAGAAAATACAACTAGTAATATGGAGACATTTTTTAATTTTTGAAAAGAGATCATGTGATCTAGACAAAATTTTGAGTTGTCAAAAGCATGCTAGTGATAGAACTGGTCTTGGATATGAAGAAGAATAAAAGATTGTTACTCAAGACAAGATGAGGTTTAATATGAACTAGGACAATCATACTTTGAAGATAAATCATCAAACAAGGATTGAAGGTGCTGATAGAGTAAAGACAAATCAGATCAAATAGTGAAATGCCATGAGGTATACAAGATTCAATGGTTACTATATCACATGCAATCAATTTGGTCATAGTTCTAGAGAATGTAAGAGACCTATTAGAAATGAGTTTGCATGGAACTATTATGGGGGTCATCAGTCAAAAGGTATGAATAGATTTAAGTGCTTTAATTATCATGACATAAGACATGTTGAAAATTTATATCCAAATAAGGTAAGGAAAGATACATTTCTTGAAAAAGTTTTGGTGTTCTACAATTGTGAACAAAGAGGTCACATTGTTAGGTTCTACAAGTAAAGGGCTAAAAGATAGAATAAATTTAATCAGGATGCTAGAGTTCAAAGAAGAAGGCATGTTAACACATGGAATCCAAAGGTGAAAAGTGTGAGTCATGATGAGACTATAGGTCCAAATAATTTGTTTGCTATAATAGAGAATGCTTCAAAAATTGAAGAGTACTAAGAGGTATCATTGTCTACTCATGTTGAGAATGAAGAGATAAAACTCAAAGAGAATACCAAGGTCTTGATTAAGGCCAATATTGAGGTATGTATGGATCAAAGTGAACATCTTGTTGTTGATGAGCATGTATCATGTAAACAACATCAATTGTCTATGCCTAATGATGAGATTTTAAGTTATAAGGTAGATTATTCAGATCAAAAGGTATGTAATGAATCTATGTTATCTCCATGTATTGTTAATTAAATCATAGAATAAAAGGATAATGTTGTAGTTGATGAAGAAGTTGTTTCTCCTAATCCAAATATGAAGAATAAAAGGAACTAAAAATATCAGATCAACAAGGAGGTGATGGAATATGAGGAGTTGTTTTTGTTTTAGATCATTGAGGTATAGAAGGTGTCTTTGTCTATGCTTATTAAGATACCCCTTTTATTTTAAAATCATGTATGTGTTCTAAAGATGATAATTCCAATTAAAGAAGGTATTTTGCTAAGGTGGAATAACACATTCTTGATTCTATTTTAGAGGTTTGTGAAGGAGCTATAGTACAAAGTCAAAATGGGTGGTTTCAGGTGGATTAATGAGTTTTATGAAAATATCAAGAAGTGTTTGGTGCTCATAAATGTATATGCATTTATTTTTGGTGTTCTCTAAGTGTTTTTGAGGTCCAAATGTATGTATGTGCTAATTGAAGATTTTTGATTGCTCTTAGTTTTCTCAGTTTTTGGCTTTAGGGCAAGCATGCCTAAAATTGGTTATAATATATATGTGTTACCAAAGGTATGGAAGCCCATATCCTAGTATATAAGTGTGTGATGGGTGTCTATAGGTGTGTAACTATTTTTGAAGGTGTGAGTTGACCCAAAGGAGGTTTTTTTACCCTCCTTATTTTTAAGATTCCAGGGTTTTGGGCCATGCTATAAAAGTGGTTTACCTTGTGAATTGTGGTCTAAGGCTTCTTAATATGTTAAATGGGATAAATGGGTGGTCAAATAAATCTTCATGGAGAACTTAAGGTTTGTTTTTCTCAAGTGATTAAACATTTTGTCAATATGGAGGGATAATTAGCTAGTAGGTTTGTGAAGGAAGTATGTTTCAAAAGATGATCTTGGTGATGAAAATTGGTGTGATTAATGAAACATATGAGAGTGATTAATATATGAAGTTAAATGTCTTGATTTTATGTCTACTAAAAATTATGGGATCTACAAGTTTTAGGTAGGGCTACAAAGGAGGCTAGATATGCCTAGTTTGAAGAAGAGTGTTTTTTACTCAATTTCTACAAAATAACAAGGTATGTGTTTCGTGTTGAGTTCTCAAGTTATTTTAGTGAATGTTTCCTATTTGGTGAGTGGCATGAATTTATTTTGGTGGTCCTTATGATAGCTTGAAAGAGAAGGCTAGTAAACATATGTGGTGATACTTTATGACTTGTGGAGATCTGAAGATGTTAAAAAGTTGAAATTGCTCAGATTTCTTAAGGGGATTCCCTCTCAAATGTTTCTTGATGTTTTCCATCAGATTTATATGGTTTTATGTTTTCTTTCTTCATTAGTTATAGTGCTTTATTGAAGAGAGTGTTGACATGAAGTAAGAGGATATTGTTAAGGCAAGCTAAAGAAGGCTCAATGTAAGGGGGAGTTTGTATCATCTATCTAAGATGGTCATTTCCTATTTGATATTATTTTTAGGTCCTAAATATTAAACTATCCCCACTTTGTCATTACGTCAAAGGGGGAAAATTTTCCAATTAGGGAGAAAGTTCTTATTGTGGGAGTGCTTTGAAGAGATAGAAGGTGAGATATATATTTCTATATTGATGGGTGTTGACATCAATGACAAAGGGAGAGATTGTTATATATTTTTCATTATGATGTCATGGTGGTATCATGGATATGCTCTAGTCAGTGGATGAAGTGCTTTGATAGATTAAGAAATAATGACAAAGTGTGCAAGGTACTTATTCTTATATGCTTGAAGGTGGCTTGGTTTATCTTCAATGTTGATATGATTTGACCATGAGAAAGGGGTCCTATCAAAAGTAAAAAATTCTTTGAGTTTTTATCTATATAAGTTAAATTCATCTGGTTGATCATAATTTTAATTTAGAAACTTTGGGTCCAGTGGTAAAAAATCTAAGTAGGCTATTTGGTGATGTCACCATTTCCATATGGGAATGAGTCAAAGGGAGATGGTCATATGGTTGTGATAACATTAGTCCCTAGTTGATATATGCTAAATATCAAGTAATTCATCAAAGTGAGGCCAAATTTATGAGGGTGCAAAGTTGGCTTCTCAGTTAGAATTCATTATTTTCTGATACTTTATCCAAATTTTCAATGTGGCTAAAAATAGCTAAGTAAGCATGTTGATGAGGTTAGAATTTGCATGTGTGGAGGTGTTAGGATAAAATTATCATATGGATTTATTCATTTTTGTTCCTAGTTTATTGTGTTAATTTTTAGATCATGTAAGATAGCACATCAAAAGATATGCATATATATAGTTGGGCTCCTAGGTAGTTTGACTTCATTTTCCCATACTTGGCCAATTTTGGAATGTGGCAAGAAGAGCCAAGTGAAAATTTTTATGGTATTATATCTTGCACATGTGAAGATGTCAAGAGAAACTAATCATTTGGATTTATTTAATTTTGAGCATAGATAATTTGTGTTAATTTTGAGATCATTCATTTAAATGCATCAAAAGTTTTGCATGCTCAAATTTGGCCTCTTAGGTAGGTTTTGACATAGTTGGCTCTATCATAGAATATTTTGATAAGGAAATTTAATGTATTTATATCTCACACATGTGAGGGTTCTGGTAGTTATTTATCACATGGTTAGATTATCCTATGTGAGGAGATCATCTGGTCCAAATTTGTGATCGTGTGAGTAAGAGTAGAAGAAGTTATTGAGGTGTAAAAATGGATACTCAAGAATATAGAAAGAGTCCCCATACTTAACCATTTTTGAAAGTGTTAAAGTTCAAACAAGATCGATGGTGTGAGTTACTCTAAGAAGTCAAGAAGCATCAAGATGAAGATAGGTACATGATGTTTAAAGAAGAATAAAAGGTATAGGATAAGGATCCAATGATGATCAGGTGTTTGTATAAATTAATCGAATGGTGAGAGTTGATCATTAAATACCTAGTTGATCCATAAAGATTAATGGAGCACATTGAGTCAAAGTTCCTAGATTGAATGAGATGAAGTCAACATGACTAAAATTTAAACATATAAGCATTAGCACTTATGTGTTAAATATCAAAATATATTTATGATGTCTATTAAATTTGAGTAATGATGAGATGAGATGATTAAAAAGTGGTTAAAGTTTAACTTTGATCATTTGCATTTGAATGTTTGAATTTGTAAAGGAAAAACTAGTGTCTAGTTTTTGGACCATATATTTTGATAGAAGATGAATTTACTCATGTAGTAAAAGGAAAAGTGGTAGAGGAATCCAAGGCACATCTAGCTATATATATTTTAAGATATATAACTGGGTATAGTCAGATATATTGAGACTATAATTTGACTGTGTGTTCATGCTTGTTCTACAAATGATCTGAGAAGGATATTTGAGCTTGTGTTGATGTTATTTCGATGTCTCATGATGAATTAGTTATTAGAGAGTGTTTTAAACTCCATGAAGATGATCTAATTGTATTTTAGAGGTGTGATCAATATATCTTGAGTATGAATAATGCTTAAGAAGTTGATTGTATGTTTGATATTGGTGTTCCTATGTATAAGGTCTCTATTTGAGTTGTTTGAGCATATGCAGAGGTGATCTATGTTGAATATGATCATTTAAGGATGTCTTAGGGAACATAAGGAGTGGATATATTTATTTTAAAGTGGTCATGTGTTCTTATTCTACTTGAGGGTGTGTTAAATGGGTGAATAGGTCTCCATGAGACCTATAATATCTATAAGGGCCTTATTAAAAGGTGTAAGTTATTAGGGGCGACCCATAGATGCTATGGTCAACCTATGAAGATTGTTTTGAGCCATGTATTTATGTGAGAGATGCCTTAAGGGATAATGCATGCCTAATGGTTGACCAAGGTTTTGATTATCATGATTACTCTATAAATAGTGGAACCAAAGATGATGGGTTTTATAATTTGTAAGAGAGACTAAGGAGTGATTAAAGAGAGGCTTGGGTGTTTTTATTGTGGAATGAAGAAGGGGTAGAGTGACTTGAGGATGAGTTGAAAAGTATAATATATTAATGGCTATTTGTATGACCTATTGGTCAAAATTTTATTAGTAAAATAGTACACTTACTATTTGAGTGTGAGCAAAGGTGAAGTGTGATAAGAAGATGTCCATCATTAGGTGTTGTTGATATCATATCAGAGGTGGATGTGTTCATAGGTTTTTTTGTGTCATATTATCATATAAGGCATTTTAAGCTTCATTACAAGGTAAAACTTGCTAAAAGGTCTGGTTTTTATTGTAGCTTAGCTAGACAGGTGTGGTAACACCTTGTGGGATTGTAGTCCCACTAAATAGGGATTGTAGTTCCTTGATCATTTGTATATGTTATAAGTTGGATCTTGTTATTATAGGGTAGTAGTATAATTGAAAATTCTATTGGGTTTTATTTCCTAAGAGGGTTTCCCACATATGTGTTGTGTTATGTGATTGATCTTACATTGTCTCTCTTGATCATTAATGTGAATGTTGTGTATGATTCATGAATTCGTATGGTAACTAATTACATGTTTTCAAATATCAAAATTTATGTTGGATTATTTGGGCTCACTGATTCACCCCCTCCCTCTTAGTGATTATACCTCTAACAGGGCCATGGTAGAGAATGAGATTGGATGAAAAATCAAATGCTTAATATCTGATAGATATGGTGAATTCACCTCAAATGATTTCATAGAATAATGTGAGAAGAATGGAATCAAAATGAATTACTCTTCATCAAGGACTCCACATCATAATGGAGTTGTTCAAATAAATAATAAAATAGTCAAGGATATGGCTAGAACAATTCTAAAAGAGGCCAAGTTACCTGATGGATATTGAAGAGAAGAAGTAAAAACAATAATATATATATTATATAGACTTCAACTGAGGTTAAATAATGATAAAACTCCTGTGAACTATGGTATGGAAAACCTACCTTTGTTAACTATTTTAAAGTGATTGGTAGAAAATGTTACATTAGGAAAAAAGAAGATAAGCTAGGAAGCTTTGAATCAGGATGTGATGAAGGAATATTTCTTGGTTATTCCACCCAAATCAAAGCCTACATTTGTTATAAAAAATACTACAAAATATTATGTGAAATTATAAATTTCAAGGTTGAAGAAGGATTGAAACATGTTAAACTTAACAAAGACATATCTGAAGAAGGATTAGAGTCTAAAGAGGAAGTAGCTAATGAAGAGCCTAAGGAAATAAATGAAAAAACACCTAAAAGATTTGTTTAAAAGGATCGTCCTATAGAGTAGATCATTGGCAATAAAAATTAAGGATTTCATATAAGGAGAAGAGTTGCAATGAAAATAGAGCAAGTATGTTTTTCTCTAATATCTAAAAGTGAGCCTAAGAACTATGTTAAAGCTATCAAGGATGAGAATTGGCTAAAATCCATGGAAGAAGAACTAAGCCAAATTGAAAATAAAAAAATGTGGGAATTAGTTCCAAGACCTTTAGACAAGAATGTAATAGGTACAAAGTGGGCCTTTAGAAACAAACTCAATGAGGATGAAAATGACATAAGGAATAATGCTAGATTAGTGTGCAAATGATATGCATAATTTGAAGGCATATATTTTGAGGAAACATTTGCTCTAGTTGTTAGATTGGAATCCATGAGAATGTTTCTATCATTCTCTATTTATAATAAATTTAAAGTCTATCAAATAGATGTCAAGTCTACTTTCTTGAATGGGAACCTAGAAGAGGAAGTCTACATAGAACAATCTAATGTTTTTCAGTTGTCAGAAGAAGAAGATTATGTTTGTAGACTAAAGAAATATCTATATGGTCTAAAATAGGCACCTAGAGCATGGTATTAAAGATTTTACTAGTACCTAAAATAGTAAATATTTAATAAATGTTGTGTAGATAGTAATTTTCACTTTAAATTAGAAGGTGAGGATATGTTAATTATTGTTGTATATGTATATGATATCATATTTTATGGTAGAAACAATATACTATGAAAAGAATTTTCTACTCAGATGCAAAATGAGTTTGATATGTCTATGCTTGGAGAACTTTATTCCTTCTTTGGTCTATAGATAGAAAAAAATGATAAAGGGATGTTTATATCCCAAACTAAGTATGTTAAGGAAATTCTCATTAAGTTTGGAATGGAAGATAGAAAATTGGTAGGTACTCCAATGATAAATAGTTGTAAGTTGAGGAAAAAGGATGAATCCCTTTATGCAAATCAGACTTTGTATAGATCAATAATAGGTAGTTTATTATACCTAGATGCATCAAGACTAGATATCATGAAAGTAGTGTGCATGGTTACAAGATTTCAAGCTTCTCCCAAAGAATCACATATTAATGTAGTGAAAAGGATCTTTAGATATATCAAGAGTACAATTGACTATGGCCTATGGTATCCTAAAGATGAGTATTTAACTTTAACAACATATATAGATGTTGATTGGGTAGGAAGTGTGGATGATAGAAGAAGCACTAGTGGTGGTGAATTTTTACATGGAAACAAACTTGTTTCATAACTAAGAAAAAGTAGGAGTTAGTTACTCTTTCTATAGTTGAAGCATAGTATGTTGCAGTAGTGGCATGTTGCACTCAAGTATTGTGGATGAAGAAAAAACTCAAAGACGTCAAGGTAGAATACAAATCACCCATCTCTATTCTTTGTGAAAGTTTAAGTGATATTAATATATCAAATGATCTAGTGATGCATTCCATAACTAAGCACATATCAATCAAGTATCACCTCTTAATAGAAAAGGTTTTATATCAAGAGGTCATAATGGAATATGTGCCAACTTAGGATCAAGTTGTAGACATATTCACCAAACCTCTTACTAAAGAACAATTTGAGTATCTAAGATATAAATTGGGAGTGTTGACTCCTATATCACATCATTATATCCTATTAATAAGGTATGAGTCTAGGGGGAGAATCATAAAATCTTTGTTAATCCCTAGAAGAAGAGAGAAAAGGAAACTTAGCTATGAATATTTTTGCAAATTTATAATGAGTTAATGGTTGTATATTATTGAATAAAATCATTTATCTAATAAAGTGGGATAAAAATTTGGACAAATAGTGAGAAAGTTATGTTCCAATTCCTTTAAATTTGGAGTCCCTTTGCCATTGATGTCAACGAGGGAGAAAAAGTGAAAATTCTTAGTAAAATCTTTATGTTTATCAAAGGAGTAGAGAATTTATTTAGCCAATGCCTAAGGGGGATAAACTTTTGTTATGAATATCTTCAAATAACATTCATTGAAAGTTAATACAAGAACTACAAGTATAATCAATTCTAGAGAAGAAGCAAAGTATGAATTACAAGATTAGAGAATTAATTTTTCCAGCAATGAAAAAGGGGGATATTTATGGCAATATGATTGCCATTGATGCCAAAAGAGAGATAGTTAACACTATGGATGCCATTGATGTCAAGATAATCAGTCAAAGATAAGATTAATGGAGAGAAGACCATGTTTACAATTGAATAAGTTATAATATTGTCATACATGGTTGTCATGCTTTTATACAGATTATTTCTTGATGTTTGTAGAGAAATTGATAAAATATGCTTTATGGTTTTTTCAAGTGCATCTCATATATATGGTCCACAGGTTTAGATGAATAGAAATGAGCTCATAAATGATTTATCTTTGTTTTCGTCCATTACTAGGGTTTCTTAGTAAAACCCTAAGGTTTTTTGTCATGGTGTTCATAGGTACTTCAATTTTTATTTTGAATGGATATAGGTGGGAACCAGTTTCTTAAGTTATAAGTTATGCTTTCATCATCATTATGAACCTAGCCCCTTTGACCTAGGAATTACTAGCTTGGAGCAGTGATCAAAAACTTTAATATTTCCTAAGTCCTCCACTTAAGACTTGTTCAATCTTGATCAATGGCTAGTGCTAAATCATAGGATGAATATCTAATGGTGCACAACAAAGTTAATATGTCAAAGGTACCTAAGAGTGAACATGCAAGTGTCAAGTGTCATAAGTGTAGGGATTGGCAATGTGTATTAAGAACATGCAAGTGCCAAGTGTCACAAGCATGGGGATAGATAGTAAAGTTATCAGAAGGCATGTGAGAGTGCCAAGTTTCATAAGCATGGGCAATAAAAACAATGTGTAGAAGGAATGTAAGAGTGCCAAATGTCACATTTAATGGATCTTATCAGACAAATATATAATGAGCATATTAATATGTCAGAGATATAATGGTGAGCACATGATTGTGCAATAAAGATCAATAGAGTGCATGGAGTCAAAGAGGTTAAAGTGTCTAATGTTTAATGATAGACATAGGTAAAATCCATTGATACTTTTAAAGATATAATGGCATGTGGAATCTTGGATCAAAATATGAATAAATACGCTTTAAAGATTGAAATGTTAATGTTCAGAAGCTCACAAAGATCTAATAGAGTATGTGAACCTTTTAGAGCTTGATCTAATGGTTGAATTTTAAAGTTGGGATAATTTAATGAGAATTATTATATCATGGTGTAAAATGTAAGATTAATAGTTAGAATTTAAATATATTTTCATCTCAATGATCAAGTGATGGAACATCCAAGAAAGATGCATTATATGACATAAAGAATAAAATAGATCACTATGATTGATTTAAATTATGTAATATGGCATGTAAATCAAAACTAGAGCCTGATCTATGATAAATATAGTAAAAGATAGATAATTATGGTGGTGATGCATGAATTCATGAAGTGGGAAACTTGCAGGAGCATGATGTGTTAACATCCAAGTGTGAACATAAAAACATGTGAGACCTAGAGATAATGCATACATGTTATCTAGGATACACACTAAATGTGGTATAGAGTGTACAAAGAGTTGAATTGAGAGGCACAGATAAAGAGGGGAAGAGATATGCAAATCAGAGCATGAACAATTACCAAATAGGTTTGTAACATAGAACTATATTCATTTATGAATCAATTCTATAATTTAGAGTTGTAGCTTCATAATAGATATAATTGGTAGGTGGCATTAGAAGAGCTGAGTTGGTGCTCAATTAGGGAGTAGGTGATTCCTTAGATTAGGTACTCTTAAATCAAGGGATTGGTGTCTCCTTAGATTCAGTGCCCTTAAATATCATAACCAGTGAGGGTTTGATTGTTAGGATGGATTAGAAGAGTAAATTCTAGTAGCTATTCTCACTATGGTCTTTCCCATATTGGGTTTTTGATGTATAGTTGTGTTTATTTATGTGTGTGTGGTCTCTGCATATGCTTTATAATTTGTATTAAAAACATTAAAGGTCTAATTTTAATCAATCTGCTAATTCACCCTCCCCCACATCAGTAGATAGTTATGTTATAATAGTATGAGCTACCAATATTTGAAATCCAAAGATGAAATTGAATTTGAGTGTAATATCAGCCCCAAAAGGCAATTGATTTATAAGTATTCTTATTGGCCATACCAACCAAAAACCTATTGACCAATTTCATGTGCATGGTGGAATGATGGGAGAGCATAAAGGTTTTGGCCCATTTTTGGCACTTCCAAATAATCTAAAATGTGGAAATGAGTTTGAGGAAGTTGAAGATCCATCCCAAAACCTTTTTCCATGTGACACACACACACACTCTCTCTCTCTCTCATAGGCTATACACCTTTAAAACTCCTTTTGGACATGTTTTCTTAGATTTTAATTATCACCTAAAAGTTTTTAGTTAGAAAATAGCATGTATAATAGGGACTTACATATTGGATATTGAGGAATAGTTTGGAATGCATCAACACAACTCAAAACCATACGCCTTGCATTTAATGCTTATTTTTAACCCCTAAGTGGCTCAAGATGACATAATGACTAAATAGACCATGACCAAGGCTAAAATGACATCAAATCAAATTTAATTAACTATGAAATACCCTATAACATTATATTAGACCCCTATATAATTTTTTGACTATAGGGGGGTTGACCCATTTTGACTTATGGTCAAAATGGTCAACATTCTTGGAGATTTCCCAAGGGTGGTATGCTTGTTATGCCATGACTAGTTACCTAATCCTTTATATTGGCCCATGTATTTACCTATATACTACATTGACACACAAATTTACTTTGAAATCACACCAAACACAAAGGAAAGATACATAAAAATAAGACACACTCAAAATAAACACACGTGTTTAACTAGAACACTTATGGAACACAACACAACTAAAATAAAACCATACACACCTATTCTACTAGTTATAAAACCTTATTCTTGAGGTGAAACATCTGATCATACCTTGACTAGGATAAAAATTAGTCCCCCTTATTTCTTTATCACTCTATGAGGGTATCCTAGCATGAGGAGGATGCTCATCACCAATCACTTGCATATGTAGGTGATCAAGAGTATTATCACCCTCTAGATCTTCTTATGCCTGCAAGTGGATTATTTGAAACCTTCATGAGTGATATTTATTGATATTTAAGATATTGATTAGGGATGTAAC
Source organism: Torreya grandis (assembly GCA_037957365.1). Lineage (NCBI taxonomy): Eukaryota > Viridiplantae > Streptophyta > Pinopsida > Cupressales > Taxaceae > Torreya > Torreya grandis. Next base: position 5,839,689 of record JARHVA010000327.1, read on the forward strand.
TACTATTATCTCTATCATATCCATTGGATAATCTCTAAAAAAATGTAGATTAGAGTGTATGATAGCCATCTCATCTTTGTGCTCTTCTAGGTAGACATTTTATTGATGTTTGGGAGTATCAATATCATCTTATTTATGATATAATACTTCTAAAAATGGTTCAATCTCAGATGGAGCTCCTAAGTATCCTTGAATCACCTCAACTTTTACCTTAACCTCATCCTCCATGTTCACAACCTCTTGGATATGAACTACATCAAGCTCTTTCATGACTGTAGATCCTTGATCATAAAAAAGACATTCACCTTCATTTTTTGGAGGACACTTGAAAACATGATCATTAGTCTCATTAGCAACCTCAAAATTAGATATACAATCTCTTTAGAAAAAAAGAGACTTACCCAACTTGTCAAATTCTTTGCATATGGAATTGAGACTTTGCCATAGTTCCTCTTCATTCGTAACATGAAACTCTTCTCCATGATGGTTGAGACAATTAAAATCATGTTTGTTAGAATCATTAACCAAATCAAATTTGGACTTATTTATAGGAGAAGTAACATTACCAAGCTAATCAAACTCTTGACATATGATGCCAAACCTTTACCATAAGTCATTCTCATCTAACTCATAAGTGTCATCATCCAAGGAATTATCATCAATATAAAGAATAAATACATCATTGTTTCTACTATGGTGCTCAACTTGAATCATCAACCTATCATTATTATACTCATGAATCATGTAGTTACCTTTAGTAGCATGAGAATGTTTGATACTTATCTCAATTCCTTCAAATGGCTCTTCATGCATGATATAAGTACCAAGGTCAATTTGATCAAAGTATGCATAAGTATCATGCCCATAAGAATATACACCATTATAATCAAATAAAAAATCAAAAATACCTTGAATTTTATAGGATCCATCATCCACATTAGGCTCCTCTTTCTCTTGGACAACATAATTCATGTTAGAACTAGTTTCAATGTGAAACCTTGTAAGAGGCTAAGTTCTAATGGTCACCTTGGTTCCATTCCTTGTCCTAAAGGCCAAGAAGTACCAATAATATAATAAATAGCCACCTATATTGGCTGTAAAGCCTCTTGAAAGGTAGAATGCAAAGTGAGATGGGAGGTCAACAATAACTATGTCTTGAAAGATGGGAAAACTAAGACAATTACGCAAGAAGACCTTCAATTATTTGATCAGACATATTGTTTTAATAGGTGTAAAATATATTTTTATCAATCCTTTTCTATGAGGCTCATATTTTAGGCCAAACTTATCATTTACAACTTTGGGCATGATTGAAATAGAGGTTCCACTATCAACTATGAAATTGTGTACCAATTTGTCACCCACTATGAGAGTGAGGTAGAATGGTATAGGTTTCTCATCTTTATTAGATAGTTAAAAAATTACATTAGGGAAATTTTCAAGGAAAAAATGTCTATGACCTTGAATTGGAGGTGAAGGACTAGTAAGGATAGTAGACAACTTCTTTTGTAATAACTTTTTTGGCCAGGCATGTGAAAGACATCCCATAAGGAGATATATACTTTAGCACTTTTCAAAGAATACACTATGTTGATGGTATTATTAATAAACTTATATTGAGTCCTTTAAGGAAAATAATTGATTTTAACCTAAGTAATATAGACATCTTGAGCAATTTTTTCAATTTTTTGACTTGAAGGAGGTGTAGGAGCTTTTGGAGCCGCCATGCTTGTAGGCATGATTTACTACCTTGGAGGAGGATTGGATGATCTTGTAGGAATGATAATGTCACCTCATAAATCCATACTCTTTTAATTTGTATTGTACACAATAGAAGCTCCTTGATTGACTATAAAAGTGTCTTCTACTAAGAATTTGGTGAAGCTTTCCCCTTAAGGCTATCATGCCTCATTTCCTTCCATCATGACTTCATCTTCAGATGATAGGATAAGAGTGAATCTTCCTTGAGAAATAAGATCTTGATCTCCACCTTCATTAGTATCCATAAATTGGCCTTATTTTTAATATTCTCTTTGCACTAATTTACTATGCACTGGTTCTATCTCTCTTGCATTGGTGGTGGAGTTTGAATTATAGATAGTGGCAAGCCTATTGAAGTTAGGATGCCCTTGACCTCTTCCTCTCCCAAATTGTTGGACATATTGTTGTTTATAGGGGTAATTATTTTATAAGAACCCTTTTTCATTCTTTCTTCCCTAATCCCATTTTCTAAGTCTTGAATTCTTACTTATGTATTAGGTTCATCTACCTTTTTAAGAGCATTCCTAGGCTTGGTATTAGAATTAGGATAGTATTATTAGAAGTATAAGTGTTGTCATAAATTAAATATTAAATTATTATAGTTAGTTTGATGATCAATTACATAGCACCAATTAGATGTTTAGATGGTAGGTTAGGTGATTAGGTAGAATATAATTAGGTAATTGTTATACAGTTGTTGATAATGGCTACAAGACTACAGTTTTGTTAACTAATTTTTCCATTATATATATTCAGCTAATATTGATAAATAAACATTGAAGTATTTTGAATAATTCAATCTTTAATTTCCTTCATTTGGTATTAGAGTGGTGATCCTCAAATGGAAGCACAATAACTCTTTAAGGGGTAGATGTATTGTTGCTCTACCATCTATGAATAAAAAAATAGTTTATTTGATCTAATTTTATGACCAAATAGATATGCACTAAAGGGTTTCATGGCAAGAGAATAAAGTGTTGAAAGTGAATAAATGCCAATCATGTAGAAAAAAATAGTATCTTTCATAGAAGTAAGATGGTGGAGATAATCAAAAACATTCTATGGCCTCAATCCCCATGACCTATGTAATGTAGCAGTAGAGAAATAGTGGCCATGCCAAAAGAAGTCCAACCAAAGGAAGCTTGAAAATTATGACACTAGAAGTGTGCAAAGGAAGCACATACAAGCATCGCTCATATCTTTTATACTTGATAAAGCTGTCTCTTATCGCTATAATCTTCATTGTTTATATTTGATAGAAAAATATTCATATTGGATGAATTACTCAAATTTGAAATTTTATTGCAATATTTATTATTTAAAATTATGATCAAAAGGTGTAGTCCAACGTATACATTATCCAATTAAATATTCTAATATTATTAACATTATCAACATAGTCATACATGTAATAAATCACCATTTTCTAAAAAATTATTCACTATACCATTAAGGTGGTGAACTAGTGGTCTTTTCATGCCATACACATTCTAGTAGTTTCATCCATGATTTTTTATTTATTTAAAATCTATCCATAGGTCATTAAGTTCAAGTATTATAATTCAAAGTTTGTTTGAGTGTGTTGGGTGAATATTTTGTCATCAACTAACTGATGACAAAATGGGGATATCAGCCACAGCATAAGGGAGATTTACACCACGAAGAGTGTGGCTTTACCAGATCTAGACGAGGTAAATCTCTCCTCTCATCAAGGGGAGGTTCCCTATCAATATTTACGTGCTATAAGCATATATATAATTAAGCAGTAAATAACACATGGGGGGTAGAACATCATCTACTTCTCTTTTTTTAGAAGTAATGTATAAAGAACAAAAGAGGAAAAATCCCTGGTCTAAAGGTAACAACACTCCTCTTCTTTCAGGAATGGTGTTAAACAAAGAGCAAGAGATTACCTGAAGTAACAAAGGTCATAAGAACGGTCACTCAAGCACAAAATCTTCCGTAGCTTCTCTACAAATACAGAACAAGTACAACCATAGAGTACAGTGAAGCACAAAGTCTTCACCTAAAACTACAAAAGATAAAAGAATCTCAAAGGTAAAAGCAGCACAAATTCTATCTTCTACCCTCAAGAAGTGCCCTCAGATAATAATAACACACCCACTTTGCTTACCAAATCAGATGAATAAGATATTACTTAGGAAAGAGACACAAGAACTACTTCCCAAACAACACAGATAATCTCAACACAAAGTTCAAAATAACCTGCTCCTCATTCATTCAACAAAATATGATTTACAAGTTTGAGCACAAAGTCTCAAAAGTTGCTTCAATTTCAGCAGAGTATTTTCTATTTAATTTTCCAAGCCCTTTTTACAAATGAGGTCTCCATTATATATAAGGAGAAAATCCTCAAAAATAGAAAAATAATAAAATATACAGTATCATGGTCAAAGATGACTCATATTTGACTTTTAGATATTTTCCAAAATATTTTATTCATAATTACATATTACAAAATTTGCATGCATTTTGCACAAAACAAAAATGCATAAGGATAGAAGAAGAGAGAAAGAGAGAGAGAGTGTCAATTCTTGCCGCCAAACTTCTTTAAATGAGCATCGTACATGGTGATCGATGCCTGAATTCCTACGTTGTCCAGTGCAATTGCATTTTTAGAGACGACCCTTGATCTGATTAGTGCATCTTTCAATGCTGTGATGGCCTTAGAGTGGCTAGTTAACCTGGATTTTAAATTCTCCAAAGTTAACAGAGCATCTAGAATGTTGTCCACTGAAGTTATTGAGAAAGACACCCCTTTGAAATCCTTCCAGATCATCCCTTCAAAATTCTGAATCATTTCATCTGCTGGAAGGAACTGATGATCCTTGGAGGTCAAGTCGCAAGGTAGCTCTTCTAATTTGTTTAACAAGCTCAGGTCACTTTTATCACCAGCTTCCTTGAAAGCTTTGAGATCATCAATTAGATCTTTGAGTACCTGAATCCTGAAGATCATCGACTCCTTGATCTCAACATAAGAATCTTTGTTGAGGATGACACTGATAGATATCAGGGTACTCTTTTTTAGATCTTTCATTTCCTTCCATCTATTGAGATCCTTCTCCAAGCCATCAATTTCTTGAGAGAGATGGGAGACAAAATTGTCTACCTGAGCTTTCAACTTCTTCATTTTCCCTGTTCTTTCTGCAACCTTAGACAACAGAGAGATTCCTTGGTTGTGCATTTTGTCAATATATTCCTCCATTACTTTCCCCTTTAAATAAGTCTTTTCAGCTTTTTGAATGACTGAATCATCCACAGAAAAAGCCTATGGAGTCGTTGGTTCAGGTGGGATAGTGAATCTCTTGATTACTGCCGTTAACTGCTCAGCCTTGGCTTTATAAAAATCCTTCATCTCTTTTTCCTTGTCAAACTTTTGGACCATAATGTCCATTGCTGCCTGAAGGTCACTCTTTGCCCCTTCGTGAGTAACTTTTCCAAGTTCAACACGAGAGAGGGAATAACTACTCATCCCAAAACCTTCAAGGGCTGCGTCCTGAGGAGGTTTGGCAATTTCTAGAAATTTTTGTCCCTTCTCTTCGACTAGCCTAGAGAGGATTTTTGGCCTTTTAGGAGCCTTTGCTTTTGTTGGTATGATCTTACCAAAGTCAAATTCATCTAGGGAGATGGCCATTTTCTTTCTTTTAGGTGTGAAAGCAGACATCCATGGTGGGAGAGAAGTACCTGTTACAACAATAGTCGCCCCTGTTGGTGTCGTTGTAGCAGCATCCACACTACTAGTGGTGATAGTAGTCATGGTTGGAGTGACTGGAAAAACTGTACCAACTGCTAATTCTGGATCAGGTGCAGGGCTTGGTGGTAGGTTAAAAGATGGAGATGATAAACCTGGAATGGATGTAGAAGAGCGAGGTGAACCTGTTGAAGGATCTTGAGGATCACCAAAAACAACTTTGGAAGGGGAAGTGGGTCCAAAAGAGGGAACACTAATGGGAGAGATAGGAGAAGTGGGCACTGTAGGAGATTGAGGAGGAGGAGAGGAGCTCTGGATCAGCCGTGCTTGCCTCGGTGAGGTTAGAGACCCAACACCTGGTCATTCTGAAGGTTGATCCGTTGTCCCCATTGGTTGAGCTGCCTGTACCCTGGGGCTTTGTTCTTTGGTTCCTTCGGCTGCTGCCTCAGGCTCTTGTGCTGACCTAGGCTTGTGAGGTCTATAAGATGAAGGAATGTCATCTTTGTTTTTGGTTTGGCTTTCTGCCTTTCTCTTTATCTCTGCTTGGTATTCAGCCTCTGACCCTGTGATGAACTCTTTTAGGGTGATCCCCTTTGCTACCAACCAACTATTGGTGTTAGCCAATATTGGTTTGAATCTTTTTCTTAGAGAGGTCAATTCTTTTTGAGACCAGTTAACTGGAGGAAGAGGGGAACCAACGACCTTTTCTATTAGATATCTGCTGTTCACAACATTCCCATCATCAATCAACCCTGAAAGGACCTCAGCAAGCCCGAGTTACTCTATCTGCTCTAGCGTGAGATGGCAATAGTCCATCTTCCTTATCTCTTCAGCCATCCTTATATCCACCCAGATGTCCTCAATCATGGGCTCATGGAACTGAGTCTTCCTTCGGATCATCTCTCTGACTCCCCTATAATCAAAATTTTCCCGTCTTTTGAATAATTTGATGGTAATCATCTGCATCTCTATTTCCATAACCCTGGCTTTAGTCAATGTAGCAACTAAAAATCTGCCAATCTGGATAAGAAACTTGAAACTAGGTCTCTTGAGCTCCATCTATTTTGAGTGCACGACGGCCAGTTGTCGGCAAAGCTCCATTCAGACCAATTTGTCTGAAGGGAATCTAGGGAGCATATAAGGGTATCCTTGGTAGAAACCTACCCAAAGATAAGAAAATGTAGAGAACTGAAGGAACATGAAGCCAAAACTATTCACTACTGTCTAGGCCTCGTCTGATATTCTCTTCTGCTCTAGTTGAGGATCGAAGAGACATAGGAATACGACAAAGAATGCATCATTCACTTGTCTAAAATGACATGTTGACTCCTAAAGTGTTAGCTGTAGATAGTATGAACAGACTAGGGTGGTCTTCCTATCTCCTTCTATTGTTAAACTTGGGAAAGATCGCATGGCAATAGCTATGTAGACCAGGTACGAGGTCATGTAGAATTTTAAGGAGGTTTGTACCCTGGTCAGTTGCTCGTGAATAGCGTTGCTGATCTCTTTCCCCCAGAAGATGGCCTGTTTGCCTTGCAGGATGATCTTAATGAATGGATACATCCATTCATGGAATTGTGAAGAGGATGGGAGGCCCTGTACTCTGCTGAGGAGGGTGATTAAGTCACCAACTTCTTCAATGAAGTCACTTCTAGGGAAGCTTTTCGGCCATCTGGATAGACTGGCCCTTGGGGTTTTTAACCATTTATGGTTTATGACCTTCTTTGCCCTCTCAGGGTCTTTGTTGTACTCCCTTTGTGCGTTCTCGAAGTCAATTTGGGTTACTTCAGTGGCTGGTGGACATAGGAAAACTTTGTCGATAAATTCAGGGTCCAACCGAATGATCATGCTACCACTGGCATCTGAGACCGATCTGGTCTCTTTGTCATAAAAGTGCACGCATTGAAGGATGAACTCTGCATGATGTGCTGCTACTGGGAAGGCAACCACCAGGTAGATGTTGCTCTCAATAATTCTCTTTATCCCAGTGCTGGGATTTATTGCTTTGGTTCATCTCAGGAATTCGGCCATATCTACGTGGCCGATCTCGATGTCTCGAATGTCATCGACATTCGAGGTGACCGCTGTGAGCGAGAAGACGCCCTGGTACTTGTATTTCATCATCTTCACCTTTGAAGGAGATGCTTCCATCATAGGGGACGATCTTGTTTGGACGGGAGCAGGCATGTAGGAGCTCGCTGAAGGTGCTGCAGCCATAGTCGAAAGGAGAGTGAGAGAGAGGGGGAGAGCAATTTAAGTGACATAGGTTACTGGAGGTCACAAAAAAAAGTCCAAAACAGGCAAAGGGATGGAAAATGAGGAAGAAAAAGCTTGAAAAAGACAACCCAGAAAAAATCTGAGAGTTAGCTGAAAAAAAGAAGGAAAATGTAGGGGCGGTGATTTTCGCCGCCCTTGCATAAGGAATGTAGGGGTGGCAATTTTTGCCGCCTTTGCATAAGGAATGTAGGGGCGGCGATTTTTGCCGCCCTTGCATAAGGAATGTAGGGGCAGCGATTTTTGCTGCCCTTGCATAAGGAATGGTGCAAGAGTAGAGGTGGTGATGTTCGACGCCCTCACATTTTGACAAGCTTGGTGGAGGGGCATCAAATTTTTCCGCCTCTACACGAAAGATAAAAAAGAGGGGGAGGGACGGAGGCAAAGAAATGCCACCCTTATGAGGTCGTGGGTGGGAGAAAAGGCTATGGGTAGGAGAGGGAGAGAGGAAAGAAACAACAACAAAAGAAAAACAAACAAATAAAGAATGACTAGGCTAGGAAGAAGAGGAAACAATAAAAATAAAACTAAAAATAAACCCTACCTAGAAAATGCATGCGCCACGAAGTTGGATCCACGAGCTGGTATTTCAAAAAGTCCCTTGGAGCACTCAGGTGCAAGAGGCAGGAGGAGAGGAGGAAGAAGTGAGAAGAAATGAGGCCCAAACTAGATTATATAGGGTGAAAAACCAACCCCAACAACCCACCGCACAGGGCCATTAATGCCTTGCATGGAAACTGAGACATGCAAGGGTGGTGAAAATCACTGCCCTTGCATGGAAAAATGTAGGGGTGGCAAAAATCACCGCCCTTGCATGGAAAAACAAGAGATAAGCATGGGCGACAAAAATCGCCGCCCTTACAGGGAAAATGCAAAAGAGACTAACTCCAGAAAGAGGAGAAGAAGGAAAAGGGGAAGGGAAAACTTGGCCTTGACGGGGTAGTAACCACTTCCCAATCTGACCAAGATGAAAACAAACTATAGAATTCGTATCAAAAAATGAACTTAGAGAAACAAGACGAAACAGACAAGTTTCGTAGGGGGTTGCTTCCAAAATGAGATAAGCTGATTTTGGGAATAACAGTTGGCTCCTGTTGGGGAACTTCCACTTAATCAAAATGATTAGCAGAAGTAGAATCTAGTCTCTAAGTGCCTTCATCCAAGCCATTGGGCTATGGAGTCGAGCGAAAAACAAGAAAGAAAGACAAACAAAATATAATAACTGTACATACTTTACAAATGGACTCATCCGAGCTTCAAGGGTTGAAAAGCTTTAGATGCTGCCCATTGTGAGGTAGTGTAAATGGTGTTCCATCTTTATACTCTAGCAAAAAGCTGGCTTCACCATAGAGTTGTCGAATGGTGAATGGACCTCTCCATAGAGAGTCAAATTTGCCATGCATCCCTTTTGGTTCATGCCACTTGTCCCATAATAAGACTTGATCTCTGACTTGGAACTCACGTGCTTTAGCTTTTTTATCAAAAAGCGCCTTCACCCAGTTCTGATATTCTTTGATCCGATCCACCACCATAACTCATTTTTCGTTCAGCTCAGTCAGACACATGATCTGCTTGTCAACTGAGCTTCCAAAGGTTGAGTTTTTGATTGCTCTGGTTAATCTGAGTGCTGGTAGTTCAAGGGTGATGGGGATTTCTGCATTTCATCCATATAGGAGTTGGAAAGGTGACATACCTATAGCTCTTTTGGGTGTTATTCTGTCGGCCCATAAAGCATCATATAAAGCTTTGTGCCATGTTCTCTGATTGTCATCCACCAACTTCCTGATAATGGTGACCAGGTTCTTGTTACTTGATTCTGCTTGTCCATTTCCCTGAGAGAAATAATCTGAAGTGTGAGACAAGGTAATCCCATAATGGAAGCAAAATTGAGTGATTTCATGTGACGAAAAGCAGGCTGCATTATCTGTCACAATTTTTAGTGGAACCCCAAACTTGGAGATGATATTTTCTTTGAGGAAGGTGCATACTACTTCAGATGTAGCATGCTTAGTTGGTTTGGCCTCCACCCACTTAGTAAAATAGTCTGTCGCAGTGAGGACATAATCATGCCCGACACTTGAAGATGGGTTAACTACGCCAATGAAATCAATACCCCACTGCTGAAATGGTTCATCGATCACAACTGGCTTGAGGGGCAAAGCAGGTAGCTTAGGCTTTCTGACGAATTGCTGACACAGCTCACACTTACGCACCCATTTGTAAGCATCCTGAAAAAGAGTGGGCCAGTAGTACCTTGCTCAAAAAATTTTATGTGCCATCACCAGTGCAGAGAAATGTCTTCCATAGGCCAAATTGTGGAAAGATTCTAAAAGTCTTCCTTGTTGAGCCTTGTCAACACAACGAAGAAATGCCCTGTCCAGGTTTCTATTATAAAGACCATTGTCCCACAGAACATATCCAACTGCTTTTAATTTAACATTCCATTTTTCTTTAAAAGAAAGATGAGGAGGACATTTGCCATATGTTAGGAAATAAGCAATGTTAGAAAACCACTCATCAGTAGTGGCGACAAAGAGAACTATGGGCACGCTTTCAATATCTTGATCTTCATTTTTTAATTCATCTGGAATGTTGTTGGTGATCAATTGGCAGAGGCCCCATCCCTGTACGAGCTTGGTTGGTTTGATGTCCAGATTGAATTTCTAAATTTTGGCAATCCAGTTACCCCTCTTTGTACCGAACTCTTGCTGAGTCAAAATAGATTTTATTGTTGTATCCGGTACGAGAACTTCGGTGTGAGAATTCAGGATATAAAACTTGAACTGCTTTACAGCCTTGACTACGGCGTAAGCATGTTTCTCCATAAGGGAATATTTTAATTCATGATTTTTGAGTGGGTAACTCATGAATGAAATAGGAGATTCCATATTTTTTGAATTTGGTTGAACCAAAATAGCTAACAGTGTATGCTCAGAGGCGTAACTATATATCTTAAAACCTTTAGTATAGTCCAGACAGACCAAAACTGGTGCCCGAGCGATTGCTTCCTTAATTTCTTTGAACGTTGTTTTTCCCTCGACAGTCCACCTGAATATGGCATTGCTTTTCATCATGCTGACATTATGACCGGTTTTCTTGGCAAATTCCAGAACGAACCTCCTAAGAAAATTCACTTTTCCAAAGAAAGAGTGGACTGTGGTCTTGCTGGTAGGCAGAGTAAGTTCTTGGATGGAGCTAACTCTTTCTGAATCAATCCTGATGCCTTCTCGGGACACTATGTGTCTGAGAAGTTTCCCTTTAGTTACTCTGAAGATGGATTTCTTTGGATTTAACGAGATGCCATTTTGACGGCAGCGTTCCAGGATCTTTTGCAAATGGTGAACATGTTCAGAGTGTTGTTTTGAAAATACCTTCAAATCGTCTAAGTATACTACAATGAATTTTCCCATAACATCTTTGAAAGCGAGATCCATGGCCCTTTGGAAAGTAGCGCCTGCATTTATCAGACCGAAAGGCATCCTGCGGTAAGCAAAAGTGCCCCAGGGCATGGTGAACGCTGTCTTGTGTTGATCTGCTTTCCCGACGTCAACTTGATTGTAACCCAAAAAACTGTCAAGCATTGATAACATTTCTGAACTTGTTACCATCTGTAGGACTTGATCCATGATGGAAAGGGGGTAGTTATCTTTTAAGGACAACTGATTCAAGTTCCTGAAATCTACACAGATTCGAATCTCACCATTTTTCTTTCTAATGGGTACTATGTTGGCAACCCATGTTGAGTGATGGATTGGAAAAATTATCTGAGCATCCAGCATCTTTTGTATCTCAGCTAAAATAGTGTCTGAGATTTTTGGATTATATTGCCTGGATTTCTGTTTGTAAGGCACAAAGTTGGCTTTTAGAGGGATGTCATGATGAATGTCATGTGGCCTGAGAGATTTCAAGTCATCATAAGAGTAAGCCAATACGTCCCTATATTGGCAGAGTAAACTAGCAAGCTCAAACCTTTCTTTGGAAGTGCAGCATTTTCCAATGTTTACCATCTTAGGGTCATTCTTAGTTCCCAAGTTGACTTGATCAAAATCTTGAGAAGAATTTGAATCTGTTTGTTGCTATTTGATGAACCTGTCATGGTTATCAAACAACTTCTCTAGGGAAACCAAACCTTTGGAAATTTTATTCCCCTTTAGCTATAGAAAATCTTCACCTGTATGGGTCTGGGTTTTAGGGGTCAGTCCGCACTCCCGGGGCTCACTACCTTCAAAATGCAATTGTTTTAAAGTGTCATTTTGTTCCAAGAAGGTGATGATTTGATCATCATTGTTAAACACCTGCCAGTGGTTGAGATTGTCTGGTACACTTGGTTAGAAAACTAGCTCAATAGTATACTTATCTCCATTAAAATTTGGGTGGGTAATCAGGAGGGTGGCAGAAATAGCCAACTGCTCGATCATTGAATTCTCTCGGAACGGCAGAGATATTGAAGGCGTCAAAATTTTTGATTTGATCCCATACTAGATTGTGGTAATGGCGCAACCTCTCATGCTTGGTCTGATAGAGGTTCCTTACCTGATAGACTATCAACTCAGCATCTCCTTTAGCATGGAGTTTCTTAATGCCCTTTTCTTTGGCAGCTTGTAGTCCGAGCAACAGGGATTCATATTCGGCTGTGTTGTTAGTATTATTGAATTATAATTTGTAGGAAAAAGGGGTAATCTCTCCTTTAGGGGATACCAACACCACTCCTGCTCCAGATCCAATAGAAGAACAACTACCGTCGAACTCCAAAGTCCACAGCTCATCAGGTATTACTTTTTCCATAAAAACTTTTCTATTTTGGGGAAAAGATTGTTTTATGTGTTCATTTTGCTTGGGCATCCCATCCTTCGCGTCAGCTAAAACCAAAATCAAATCATCACCCACAGGAGTTTCATCTAATGCACCGTGGATCTCGTCTGTGGATAAGAAATAAGTGCCCATGCCTGATGACTCAAATAAAATCTGAGCTTCAAGGGTTGTGGAACAGGTAACTACATACCTAGCTTCCTTTTTAGGAAGCAATATTTTCATGACGCCTTGAACCGAAATCATTGCTTCAGATAGGTCCATGCTTAACTCGCCTCCAACATCTTTACAAAAATTTTGCCCAAGCAAGATGCCGTAAGATGCTGGAACATCCGCTACTAGAACCGTCATTTTAATTCACTTTTCTGGAAAAGCTGCGAAGGCATATTGGGCATCTTTTATTTGGCCAAGGAGGGGAACTTGCTTGTTTTCCATGGAAAAACACCTCCCAAAAGTTTTGGTTAAAGTTAAGCTGAGAGAATCTGCCACTTTTGCAAGCATGACGTTATCTGAAGCCCTGGAGTCTATAATGCAGTTACTTAGTTTGTAACCATTTATAAGCAGAGAGACATAGAAAGGTTCTATTTTTCCGAGAGCGACGGGAGGGGTCACAACCAGATTATTTTGGACTGGTTTGTCTTTGGGGAGATCAGGAACAACTTTCAAAGGATCTTGTCCTACAGGGACAACTTTATTTTTAACATACTCTGCTAACCTATCAAACTGCTCTGGGTTAGCTCTTAAATACTCAACCTCTGTCATTTGAATCTTAGTCTTTCTAGCATGATCAATAATATCAAATAATTGAAAAGTGGTTGCAATAGAAGAAGAAGAAGTCCCCTCATCAGAGGCTTTGATAGGTACTTCGCCGGCCTGAGTAGTAGGAGAGGGGGATATTGAGTGACTGGGAGTAGTTACTCTTTTATGAGTTACCTGATCTTTTGATTGCGGAGGTAATGGAGTCCCGCGTTGGGCAATAGAAACTACTGGCCGGGGCTCGTCATCTGCTTTCCCTTTGTCAGCGCGTGAAGCCGACTGATTTTGAGATCTGGTAAAAATATCATAAGCTCCCTCTGAATCTTCCCCTTTACCTCTGGCTTCATCTTGATAATCCAGGAAACTGATATTGGAGTCACCAGCTAATTCCTCACCCTGTTCATCAAAGAGGTTAGCACTTTCTGATTGATCTAGCTGCGGCTGAAGGAGTTGTCATGCTCAGCTTCTAGATATCCAACCACTAAATTTTTAAGTGCTACTTCAATGGCTAATCTTCCTAAAGGGGGAGGTAGGCGGTTTGATTGTCCTTGGGTTTGAGCAGTATTACCTTGATATGGCTGATTCTGAAATGTCCTCCTAGGTGCATCTCGATAGGTAGGGGCAGATGCACCTTGAGCAATTTGTCTTTTCAAATCTATCAATTCATTTGTTAATTTTTGCACCATAGGATCAGTAGTGCCCGTGGAAGAGCTTTCAGCAGGTGAGGGGTATTTATTTTTACCAAAATCTTTCTTGATTTTGCCTGTCAGGATAAGATCATCTTCAATCTCGGTGGCCAATCCTTGAGCCAAGGCTAGGTCCATAGGGCCAACTCATCTCAACAAAAAACTTACTTCAGGGAGCTGTGAGTTGATAAAAAAGTATTGGAGATTCTCTGGCGTGGGTTGAGCCACAGTAGAAATTCGATTTCTTAATTTGTTGAACTTAGCTTTGAAATCCCTCATGGGTTCCTGGGATTCTTTTTTCATCTGTGTTAGCTGAGCTAACAACGCATGTGCATCTTCAGCGGGTTTAAATCGAGCTTCAAAAATGGACTTTAGTGTATTCCAGTCAGTTACTAACCCGACTTGCAAGTGATAGAACCAATCTGCAGCGGCACCTTGTAAAGTCTCCACAAAAAGTCTCACTGCCACATCTTCAAATTCAACCCCTATTACGCCACATGCTATGGAGAAAGCGGCAATATGCTCGTCGGGATGAACCTTTCCATCACCAAAAAACTTAGGAAAATTTTTCCTAGAACTACGAGGTAGTTCATGCAGAGGTGGGGTTAAATTAAGAGGACCGAAAGAATTACCCCACGGGCCTTGAGCCATTATGATAAGGGGATGAAAAGATGGGATAACAAACCTTGGTAGAGTGTTTATAGATAGGTGGTGATTGACAGTGGGAAAAGGATTTCTACCTTGTGTTGGTGGCCTGACAAGGCTAGAAGGAACACTCCTAGACCGTCGAAGAGAAGTTGATGGGGGAAACAGATCAAAATTACTCTGTTGCACCAACTCAAACACAGGGTCAACAACACCCTTAGATCTCTGACCTCTAGTGTAACGTGGGGTTGCCAGGTTTTTAAAACAAAATTGGGACCAAAACAACTTCAAGTTGAAGCTTGAGGCTCCAAGATGTGTGTTCTTCCCAGTAGCTCTGGTTTTGCAGACTAGATAATATGATGGAGGTAGTTGGTAAGGCTAAAATGATAATGGGTAAGACATGAAACGGAGTCACCAGATTACGTAATGGGTAAGGGCATGGACTGCTTCAACCTAAAACTTGAGGTTTCAGACTGCACATTTGAGTCCCTAGCCGAGTCACCAAAAAACTGTTGGGTGAATATTTTGTCATCAACTAACTGATGGCAAAATGGGGATACCAGCCACAACATAAGGGAGATTTACACCACGAAGAGTGCGGCTTTACCAGATCTAGACAAGGTAAATCTCTCCTCTCATCAAGGGGAGGTTCCCTATCAATATTTACGTGCTATAAGCATATATATAATTAAGCAGTAAATAACACATGGGGGGTTGAACAACATCTACTTCTCTTTTTTCAGAAGTAATGTATAAAGAACAAAAGAGGAAAAATCTCTAGTCTAAAGGTAACAACACTCCTCTTCTTTCAGGAATGGTGTTAAACGAAGAGCAAGAGATTACCTGAAGTAACAAAGGTCATAAGAATGCTCACGCAAGCACAAAATCTTCCATAGCTTCTCTATAAATCTGGAACAAGTACAACCATAGAGTACAGTGAAGCACAAAGTCTTCACCTGAAACTACAAAAGATAAAAGAATTTCAAAGGTAAAAGCAACACAAAGTCTATCTTCTACCCTCAAGAAGTGCCCTCAGATAATAATAACACACCCACTTTGCTTACTAAATTAGATGAATAAGATATTACTTAGGAAAGAGACATAAGAACTACTTCCCAAACAACATAGATAATCTCAACACAAAGTTCAAAATAACCTGCTCCTCATTCATTCAACAGAATATGATTTACAAGTTTGAGCACAAAGTCTCAAAAGTTGCTTCAATTTCAGTAGAGTATTTGCTATTTAATTTTCCAAGCCCTTTTTACAAATGAGGTCTCCATTATATATAAGGAGAAAATCCTCAAAAATAGAAAAACAATAAAATATACAATATCATGGTCAAAGATGACTCATCTTTGACTTTTAGATATTTTCCAAAATATTTTATTCATAATTACATATTACAAAATTTGCATGCATTCTGCACAAAACAAAAATGCATAATGATAGAAGAAGAGAGAAAGAGAGAGAGAGAGTGTCAATTCTTGCCGCCGGACTTCTTCAAATGAGCATCGTACATGGTGATCAATGCCTGAATTCCTACGCTGTCTGGTGCAACTGCATTTTTAGAGATGACCCTTAATCTGATTAGTGCATCTTTCAATGCTGTGATGGCCTTAGAGTGGCCAGTTAACCTAGATTTTAAATTCTCCAAAGTTAACTGAGCATCTAGAATGCTGTCCACTGAAGTTATTGAGGAAGACACCCCTTTGAAATCCTTCCAGATCATCCCTTCAAAAATTGGAATCATTTCATCTACTGGAAGGAACTGATGATCCTTGGAGGTCAAGTCGCAAGGCAGCTCTTCTAATTTGTTTAACAAGCTCAAGTCACTTTTATCACCAGCTTCCTTGAAAGCTTTGAGATCATCAATTAGATCTTTGAGTACCTGAATCCTGAAGATCATCGACTCCTTGATCTCAACATAAGAATCTTTGTTGGGGATGACACCGATAGATATCAGGGTACTCTTTTTTAGATCTTTCATTTCCTTCCATCTATCGAGATCCTTCTCCAAGCCATCAATTTCCTGAGAGAGATGGGAGACAAAATTGTCTACCTGAGCTTTCAACTTCTTCATTTTCCCTGTTCTTTCTGCAACCTCAGACAGTAGAGAGATTCCTTGGTTGTGCATTTTGTCAATATATTCCTCCATTACTTTCCCCTTCAAATAAGTCTTTTCAGCATTTTGAATGACTGAATCATCCATAGAAATAGGCTCTGGAGTCGTTGCTTCAGGTGGGATAGTGAATCTCCTGATTATTGCCGTTAACTGCTCAGCCTTGGCTTTATAAAAATCCTTCATCTCTTTTTCCTTGTCAAACTTTTGGACCATAATGTCCATTGCTGCTTGAAGGTCACTCTTTGCCCCTTTGTGAGTAACTTTTCCAAGTTCAACATGAGAGAGGGAATAACTACTCATCCCAAAACCTTCAAGGGCTGCGTCCTGAGGAGGTTTAGCAATTTCTAGAAATTTTTGTCCCTTCTCTTCGACTAGCCTGGAGAGGATTTTTGGCCTTTTAGGAGCCTTTGCTTTTGCTGGTATGATCTTACCAAAGTCAAATTCATCTAGAGAGATGGCCATTTTCTTTCTTTTAGGTGTGAAAGTAGACATCCATAGTGGGAGAGAAGTACCTGTTGCAACAATAGTCACCCTTGCTGGTGTCGTTGTAGCAGCTTCCACACTACTGGTGGTGATAGTAGTCGTGGTTGGAGTGACTAGCGAAACTGTACCAACTGTTGATTCTGGATCAGGTGTAGGGCTTGGTGGCAGGGTAAAAGATGGAGATGATAAACTTGGAATGGATGCAAAAGAGCGAGGTGAACCTGCTGAAGGATCTTGAGGATCACCAAAAACAACTTTGGAAGGGGAAGTGGGTCCAGAAGAGGGAACACTGATGGGAGAGATAGGAAAAGTGGGCACTGTAGGAGATTGAGGAGGAGGAGAGGAGCTCTGGATCGGCTGTGCTTGCCTCGACGAGGTTGGAGACCCAACACCTGGTCGTTCTGAAGGTTGATCCGCTGTCCCCATTGGTTGAGCTGCCTGTACCCCAGGGCTTTGTTCTTTGGTTCCTTCGGCTGCTGCCTCAGGCTCTTGTGCTGACCTAGGCTTTTTGGATACAAAGACGATCCTAGGCTTGTGAGGTTTAGAAGATGAAGGAACGTCATCTTTGTTTTTGGTTCAACTTTTTGCCTTTCTCGTCATCTCTGCTTGGTATTCAGCCTCTGACCCTGTGATGAACTCTTTTAGGGTGATCCCCTTTGCTGCCAACCAACTATTGGTGTTAGCAAATATTGGTTCAAATCTTTTCCTTAGAGAGGTCAATTCTTTTTGAGACCAGTTAACTGGAGGAAGAGGGGAACCAACGACCTTTTCTGTCAGATATCTACTGTTCATGACATTCCCATCATCAATCAACCCTGAAGGGACCTCAGCAAGCCCGAGGTACTCTATCTACTCTAGCGTGAGACGACAATAGTCCATCTTCCTCATCTCTTCAGCCATCCTTATATCCACCCAGATGTCCTCAATCATGGGCTTGTGGAACTGAGTCTTCCTTTAGATCGTCTCTCTGACTCCCCTGTAATCAAATTTTTCCCATCTTTTGAATAATTTGATGGTAACCATTTGCATCTCTGTTTCCATAACCCTATCTTTAGTTGATGTAGCAACTGAAAATCTGCCAATCTGGATAGGAAACTTGAAACTGAGTCTCTTGAGCTCCATCTGTTTTGAGTGCACGATGGCCAGTTGTCGACAAAGCTCTATTAGGACCAACCTGTCTGAAGGGAATCTAGGGAGCATGTAAGAGTATCCTTGGTAGAAACCCACCTGAGAATAAGAAAATGTAGAGAATTGAAGGAACATGCAGCCAAAACTGTTCACTACTGTCTAGGCCTCGTCTGATATTCTCTTTTGCTCCAGTTAAGGATCAAAGAGACATAAGAATATGGCAAAGAACACGTCATTCACTCATCTGAAATGACGTGTTGACTCCTGAAGTGTTAGCTACGGATAGTATGAATAGACCGGGGTGGTCTTCCTATCTCCTTCTATTGTTAAACTTGGGAAAGATCGCATGGCAGCAGCTATGTAGACTAGGTACGAGGTCATGTAGAATTTGAAAGAGGTTTGTACCCTGGTCAATTGCTCATGAATAGCGTTGCTAATCTATTCCCCTTAGAAGATGGCCTGCTTGCCTTGCAAGATGATCTTAATGAATGGATACATCTATTCATGGAATTGTGAAGAGGACGGGAGGCCCTGTACTCTGCTGAGGAGGGTGATTAAGTCACCAATTTCTTCAATGAAGTCACTTCTGGGGAAGCTTTTCGACCATCTGGATAGACTAGCCCTTAGGGTTTTTAACCATTTATGGTTTATGACCTTCTTTGCCCTCTTGGGGTCTTTGTCATACTCCCTTTGTGCATTCTCAAAGTCAATTTGGGTTACTTCGATGGCTGGTGGACATAGGAAAACTTTGTCGATAAATTTAGGGTCCAATTGAATGATCATGCTGCCACTGGCGTCTGAGACCAATCTAGTCTCTTTGTCATAAAAGTGCGTGCATTGAAGGACAAACTTCGTATGATGTACTGCTATTGAGAAGGCAGCCACCAGGTGGATGTTACTCTCAATAATTCTCTTTATCCCAGTGCTGAGATTTATTGCTTTGGTTTGTCCCATGAATTTGGCCATATCTACGTGGCTGATCTCGGTGTCTCGAATGTCATCGACATTTGAGGTGACCGCTGTGAGTGGAAAGACACCTTGGTACTTGTATTTCATCATCTTCACCTTTGAAGGAGATGCTTCCATCATAGGGGATGATCTTGTTTGGACGGGAGCAGGCATGCAGGAGCTCACTGAAGGTGCTGCAGCCATAGTCAAAAGGAGAGTGAGAGAGAGGGGGAGAGAAATTTAAGTGACATAGGTTACTAGAGGTCACAAAAAAAAAGGCTAGGACGGGCAAAGGGATAGAAAATGAGGAAGAAAAAGTTTGAAAAAGACAACCCAGAAAAAATCTGGGAGTTAGCTGAAAAAAGGAAGGAAAATGTAGGGGCGGTGATTTTTGCCGCCCTTGCACAAGGAATGCAGGGGCGGCGATTTTCGCCGCCTTTGCATAGGAATGCAGGGGCGGCGATTTTTTCCGCCCTTGCATAAGGAATGCAGGGGCAGCGATTTTCACTGCCCTTGCATAAGGAATGCAGGGGCGGAGATTTTCGCTGCCGTTGCATAAGGAATGGTGCAAGAGTGGAGGCGGTGATGTTCGCCGCCCTCACATTTTAACAAGTTTGGTGGAGGGGCGGAGAATTTCGCCGCCTCTACACGAAAGATAGAAAAGAGGGGGAGGGACGGCGACAAGGAAATGCCGCCCTTACGAGGCCGCGGGTGGGAGAAAAGGCCGTGGGTAGGAGAGGGAGAGAGGAAAGAAACAACAACAAAAGAAAAATAAACAAATAAAGAATGACTAGGCTAGGAAGAAGAGGAAACAATAAAAACAAAACTAAAAACAAATCCTACCTGGAAAATGCACTCGCCACGAAGTTGGATCCGCGAGCTGGTACTTCAAAAAGTCCCTTGGAGTGCTCAGGTGCAAGAGGCAGGAGGAGAGGAGGAAGAAGTGAGAAGAAATGAGGCCCAAACCAGATTATATAGGGTGAAAAACCAACCCCAACAACCTGCCGCACAGGGCCATTAATGCCTTGCACAGAAACTAAGACGTGTAGGGCTGGCAAAAATCACTGCTCTTGCATGGAGAAATGCAGGGGCGGCGAAAATCGCTGCCCTTACATAGAAAAATGCAGGGGCGGTGAAAATCGCTGCCCTTACATGGAAAATGTAGGGGCAGTGAAAATTGCCGCCCTTGCATGGAAAAATGTAGGGGCGGCGAAAATCGCCGCCCTTGCATGGAAAATGCAGGGGTGGCAAAAATCACCACCCTTGCATGGAAAAATAAGAGATAAGCATGGGCAGCAAAAATCGCCGCCCTTACAGGGAAAATGCAAAAGAGACTAACTCCAGAAAGAGGAGAAGAAGGAAAAGGGGAAGGGAAAACTTGGCCTTAACGGGGTAGTAACCACTTCTCGATCCGACCAAGATGAAAACGAACTACAAAATTCGTATCAAAAATGAACTTAGAGAGACAAGATGAAATAGACAAGTTTCGTAGGGGGTTGCTTCCAAAATGAGATAAGCTAATTTTGGGAACAACAGAGTGCTTTAGTGTTTAATGTTTAATGTGGAGTTCATAAGTTTCTAATGTCTTATTTTTATTTATTTTGTCCTATTAGGAGTCATATGTTATATGAGTTGGTCAATATTCAAATTATTAAAGTGTCTCATTTTTGAATCCTTGTAATAGTAAAAGTCTTTTTGATATAGGTTTGTTAAAAATACAAAAGTGTCAAGATATTAAGAGTCAAGTTTCCTTTTGTAAAAGTATTTTTGTATATTAAAAGTAAAAGAGTCCAAAATTTAAAAACGTGTCAAAAAAAAGTTAGTTTTAGTCAAAGTGTCATATTTATGAGTCAAAATTCATGTCATCTAGAGTCAGTATTATTTTGGGTCCATTATCAATATGATATTGTTAAAAATCAATAAATATCTTTTATAAATGCATTATCAGGTGAACCTAATGTCCTGAGTCATATGTGTTAGTGGGAGAGTTTTGCCCTCATAAATGACATACATATGAGCTTCATCAAGACATTGGCTAAGTGAAGTAGATTTATTTACCAGAGGCTAGAGGATACATAGAAGCTAGAGGACATTTGGTGTCCTCTCATGAGTCACCTATAATGGGGTTACAACATTGTTATGGTGATAAATTTTGGTGTGTTTGTTTATGTTTTGTAGTATGTTTTCCAATAAAGTATTGAGCATTATTTTCTAGTTTGGTACCTCTTGAAAAAGAACATTGTGGAGAATAAAAGCACTAAAGTAGTGCTTGGTTCTTAGAAAAGGGATTGTGGTAATATGAGAAACCACCAAAGTGTAGTAGAAACATCCTATAATGCTCCAGGTTCATGGTCAACCTACAACAAAAAACTATATGGGTTTGTGGTAATCCTTGTAATCTAAGAAACTGTTGAAGTTGTTAATAGAGAGAAGTGTTCCTATCATATCCATGTTTTTGGTAATCTTGTAAGGAAAAACCAAGGTGACACCAAGACCTTGAAGCCACAAATATGGAATGCCACCTTAGAAAGTGAGCAGGCTACGTGGAGAGTGTAAATCTTTTTACAGTGTTTGTAATAAAGGGGGGACCACTATTAGGAAATATGATGTTTGTAAAAACAATGTAGTAAAGTGGGGAATGTTTGCATAAATTAAATACTACATTGTTATAGTTAGTTTGATGATCAGTTATATAGCACTGATTAGATGTTTAGATGGTAGGTTAGGTGATTAGGTAGAATATAATTAGATATTCATTATATAGTTGATAACGGTTACAAGATTATGGTTTTGTTAAATGATTTTTCCATTGTATATATTCAACTACTATTGATCAATAAAAATTGAAGTATTCTAAATAATTCAGTCTTTATTTTCCTTCATTAATAAAATAGATTCATAAAAACTTTAGGAGGGAGTTTTATATCTTGAATGATACCATTTTCATCTTTGATAGCAAGTTCATATGCTTTAAGAAGTGCTACACCCCTAACCTATCACATGTATTAGGATAGGAATATCTGACTTATGGCTTACTTATCCCTCTTTAATGTTATATCGTATTTCTCTATGCATTTATTTGGTTAGTAGGTCAGCCTATAGAGTAACCATGGCTTGGATAGACTATATATAAGAGGTAGTGGGTAATTGTTTATCATCATATTGTGAATTCTACTCTTATTGAAACTTGTGGAGGTTGCCCCCTCAAAGTGGCTTATCTATTATCATATATTTTAATATATTTCAATCATATTTGGATCTATTTCTTATAGTCTACTTTATTTTTGAAGTAATTTTATTACAAGTGGTATCAAAACTATGATTCATGCAATCTTGTGGGTGAAACCCTAATTTTTTAAATTTGGATATATATAAAAAAGATTATGAATTTATCTATAATTGTTTTAATGGAGGTGATAAATAATTAAATTAATCTTCCATCAAAATTTCAGCTCATTTGGATATGTTTTACAAAAGTTATCACCATTTTAGGGTTTTTCATAAAATTGCTCTATAATGTGAAATTCAAAGAGTTTTTATGAGTTATTTACATTTTTGGAAAGCTTAGAGAAATTTGGATAGGGTGTGTTATTTGTATTTTTTAATTTGAATTTGACATAATTCCAAAATTTCTTGGTCAAAGTTGGGTCAAAAGTGCCAATCAGGGTTGACATCGTAAAGCCCTTTTATGGTAGGTCTATAAACTCGGGGCTAAGGAAAGGGTGCTAAAACTCTAGGTAAAACTCCTAACAAGGAAGAGATGGATTTAGAAGGGGGATGTACTAGATAATTTGTATCAGGGTTCTCTGATATACATCATAAAGTGAGCCAACTTGACTATATTGTGCAAGGCATTCAAAGTGAGGTGCAAGGCATACAATATAATATGAAATCCATACAAGATAGTTTGGTAGATATCATGATGGCTTTGAAAAATAATTATTCAAATCATATAGCTATCACTACTACACAACCCCACCAGGGTGGTTATCCCAAATAATCTACTTCAAATCCAACTACATTACCATAGAGGAACATGTTACCAAAGGTGGATATGTGAAAATTTGATGGAAAAGATCCACTCAATTAGATCAACCAAATGGATAATTTTTTTGATCTACATCAGATCCTAGGTGGATAGAAGGTCACCATGGCATCCTTGTATCTTAAAGCTAATCAATTCATTTGTTATTGATGGTTGTGTGCTCAAAATAAAAAGATGCCTCTCAGTGTCACCTGGTTAGTATTTACAAAGGAGCTACAATTACACTATGAAAATAGTCTGATAGAGAATTACTTTAGCCAACTAGAAAAATTGTGATAGACTAGCTCCATCAAGGATTATATTCATCATTTTCAGAACCTATCCTTATGTGTGGAGACAATTTCTAAGGAAAACTTGAATGATCTATTTTTGGGTGGACTCAAAGACCACATTCAACATGAGGTACACATGTTTAAACCACTTAAGATTTTTGATTATATTATCATGGCACACAAAGTTGAGGAAAAATTCATAGCCGATAAGAAGCAGCCATTCACTCACTTCAAATATAGTAGCATATCGACACCAACATTTCTTCCACCTATTAGATTGACCCCTTAGTAAATTGAAGAGAAGCATATAAAAGGATTATGTTTCAGTTGTTACATCAAGTGGAGCAAAGGACAAATATGTGTTGAAAAGAATTTATTCTACATTGAAGGATCTAATGAAGATGAAGAAGAAGATGATGCCTCTAATGATGATGATGAAGAGATAGAGGAGGTACCTAAAGATTCCCAACTTACAATCTCTTGTCATGCACTTACAAGTATTAGCACTTGACAAACTCTTAAGGTGGTGGGTTTCCTCAAGAAATAAAAGGTGACAATGTTGATTGATTTGGGGAACACATATAACTTCATCAACTATAAGTTGGCCAATTGATTAAACTATTTCATCTACCCAACACCAAAATTTTAAGTCACGATTGTAGATGGTGGCACAATTAATTGTTTAGGTAAATGCCATAGTATTAAGCTTGCAATGGGTGAGTACAATCTTGATACTCCTATGTTTTCTATTCCCATGGGTAGTACATACTTTTTTTGGGAGTCCAATGGCTCACAACCTTGGGTACCATTGAGATTAACTTCCAAGAACTATTCATGCACTTTCATTCTAAAGGTAGGAAAATTGAACTACATGGATTACAGGCAAAATATCCATAATTGATTAGTTCACATTAGATGACCAAGATGCTAAAAAAGGGGGTAGAGGGAATTATTGCATGATTATGTTCCATAAAAATTCAAACCACATAGGAATCTACAAATCTTAATCTATAGATGATTCTTGATGACCAACCATCTATTTTTGGGGCCATGCCAAAAACTCTCAAAAACCTCTGAGGGTTCCTAAGACTAACAAGTTACTACCAAAGATTTGTGAAAGGTTATGGTAGCATAGATGATTTAATCACTGCATTTCTAAATAAGGATTCATTCCATTGTAATGATTCCACCACCAAAGCATTTGAGAAACTAAAAGTATCTATGTGCACCACTCTAGTTTTGGCTACTCCAGACTTCTCAAAGACATTCACTGTTGAATGTGATACTTCTAGATCTGGGTTGGGAGTAGTACCTAACATAGGAAGGAAGATCCATTACATTTGAGAGTCATCAATTCAAAGGTAATAATATACAAAAACCTATCTATGAGAAATAAATTATGGCTATTCTTCATGTAGTTAAACAATGGAGGCCCTATCTAATGGGTAGACACTTTAAGGTGAAAATGGATCCCTATAGTCTCAAATACTTTTTGGAGCAAAGATTATCATCTAAGGAAAAACAAAAGCGGGTAACCAAAATGTTTGGTTATGATTTTGAAATCATCTACAAAAAGGGTAATGATAATGTAGTAGTAGATGCACTATCCAGATGGGATACATCCATAGAAGCATTACTTTGTGCAATGTCCATGTTGCAAGTAGATTGGGTGGATGAAGCCAAGTTAGAATGGGAGAAAGACAAGGATACATAGGTTCCGATTTAGAATCTCCAACAAGGTACTTTAGCCTTTAAAAAATTTGAATGGAAAGGTAATGTCTTATGGCATAAGGGTAGGTTATACTTATGTAAAGATTCAGAGCTTAAGCATAAGATTCTTGCAGAGTTTCATATATCTCCAATAGGGGGACACTCAGGGTTCTTGAAAACTTATCATAGAATTAAGAAAGAATTATTTTGGGAAGGAATCAATGGATATGTACAAAAGTCTGTTGCAGAATGCTTGATATGCCAATAGAATAAAGGTGAGACAATTAAGACCCTAGGTCTGTTACAACCATTAGCAATTCATAGTCAAAGTGGGAGGAGGTTTCC
This sequence comes from Torreya grandis, assembly GCA_037957365.1. Taxonomy (NCBI): domain Eukaryota; kingdom Viridiplantae; phylum Streptophyta; class Pinopsida; order Cupressales; family Taxaceae; genus Torreya; species Torreya grandis. The sequence continues at coordinate 5,865,388 of JARHVA010000327.1, forward strand.
ATGCATTTCATCATAGGGTTTCCTTGTTCTGAAGTTAATAATGTTATCTTGGTCATTATGGATAGGCTTACAAAATATGCCCATTTTTGCACTCTCTCACACCCATTTTTAGCAAGTATAGTAGAAGCTATTTTTATGGAGGCAGTTATAAAATTACATACAACTCTAAAAATAATTGTAAGTGATCATGATCTTATTTTCACTAGTAATTTTTGGACTGAACTATTTTCCTATTTGGGTACTTAGCCAGCTCATATCTCATCTTACCACCCCCAATCTAATAGATGAATAGAAGTGGTTAACAAATATTTAGAGGGGTATCTCCATTATTTTGTATTAGATAAATAGGAAAATTGGGTTAAATGGCTACCACTTGTAGAATGGTGGTATAACACATCTTTCCATACCTCTTCTAAAATGTCTCCATTTCTATCACTATATGGTACCATCCACCTTCCATCACTTCTTCATTAAAGGTTTAAACCAAGGTTTGAGATGTGGAGGAACGCATTCAACATCAATAAGAGGTTTTGGCTAGTTTGAGAGAGAATTTGACCTTGGCATAAAATAGGATGAAGCAACAAGCAAACCAACACCATAGTGAGCAAAATTTTGAGGTGGGTGACTAGGTATTTGTACATTTGCAACCGTATAAGCAGATATCCTTAAACAAACTTGCTTCTAAGTATTATGGCCCTTATTAGGTTCTATATAAAATTGGAAGTGTGGCTTACAAGCTCAAATTACCTCATTCATCTTGCATAGACCCAATATTTCATATTTCCTATTTGAATAAGGTCATTGGATAGAAAATTTTAGCCTAGATAGAGCTCCCAGAACTAGATGAAGAAGGATGAGTCATTTTAGAACTAGATAAGATCCTCCAAACACGTACTAAGAGGTTAAGAACAAGAGATATTAGGGAATATATGATCAAGTGGAAGAACCTGAGTAGTGAAGATGTATCTTGGGAAGGTGAATATTGTCTACAACAACATCTAGATTTGTTCAACATTGAGGACAATATTGGTTTAAAGGGTAAGGGCATGCTATGCCCCTAACCTATCACATGTATTAGGATAGGAATAACTAACTTGTGGCTTACTTATCCCTATTTAATTCTATAGCACACTTATTTATGCATTCATTTGGTTAGTAGGTTAGCCTATGGAGTAACTATGGCCTAGATAAACTATATATAGGAGGTAGTGGGTAATTTTTTATCATCATATTGTGAATTCTGATATTATTAAAACTTGTGGAGGTTTCCCCCTCAAAGTGGCTCGTCTACTATCATATATTCTAATATATTTCAGTCATATTTGGATCTATTTCTGATATTGTACTTTATTTTTGAAGTAATTTCACTAAAAAAAGAGTGGATCCACCCATGGATTGAAGCATGATAGAAATTTTGGTACCAGTGACTCTCAAGTAGGTATGAAACACAAAATTAGTAGGTGGCCTCATGGGAGTAGGAAATATATACCAAGTATTTTAAAACCTCTCATTGAAGTCATGCATTATTTCCTTGGATACTCTTTTGATCACATTGAGCTGATGTATGAGAAAATCATGGTCACTTTCGTTTTCAAAACTTGAGGTTAAAAACACCCTAAAGTCATCCCATGATGTAGTGAATCCGCCTTCTAAGTCATATACCAATCAAGATATTTCCTTCTAAGGGACATGGTAAGGATTCTAATGGAAATTTTACCTTGAGTGACATTTTTGAAGCTACAAAACTTAGATATATCCCTAATGTGCTCACTAGGTGTAACATGACTCTCACCATTGAATGTGGGCACACTCTTTGTGGCATTAGCAGGAATGACATCATATTCTTAAAGGTGAATTGGATTTTCAGTATTAAAGATAGGAAAGTCATGAGGCCTATCCAATTTTTATTAATATCTTAAATTTCTTCCACCTCTTCACTTCATTGTCTAGAAAAATTTTCTTGGTCTTCAAAGGGTAGGTTAGGATGAGGGTATTGAATTTCAAGTGGAAGTTTAGGATGAATAGGTGGAGTAATGGGGTTGAAAACTCTACTAGATGATGACCTAGTAATAACCATGAATAATTAGATAAATTTTATGAAAAAATAGTATCCTTAAACTATATTTTACCTTTAATGGAGTCACCAAATGTTGAGTAACACACCAATTTGTAGATGATGTTGTCGAGATTAACATTCACCTTGACAAGTTATCTTGAAAATAATGTGTCCCACCAAGCATGAAAAAAATATTTTCACCAAATATTTCACCTTAGAAGAGGGTGTTAAAGCCTATTTTATGTTTTGGAAACATGGTAATACTTCTAGGTGTGTGGGTGTGCCTATGGTGAAAGGAAGCCTCTAGATTTAACAACCAGCTCCTTCAATGTATCTTAAAATGTGTATCTCATAAAATAGTGTTTTTTTGTATCAAAAATATTTATAAAATTGAATTAAATGGTACTATTATAATATGGTGATACACAAATATTATTTCCACATGACCATCATATTCTTATGATAATGAAACAAGGCATACAAACTAGCTTCAAAGTCCTAAAGGATTCTAGCATCAATGTTTCAATATAGATGTGAGATGCATGAAGAAACATAAGGTAAATGGAATATAGGGAGGATTTAACACTTGAATAATATTTTTAAACTTTCAATGAGCCTAACACACTTTAATACACTCTATATGACCTATTATAATATGAATTATTGCATAAACATGAGAGGATAAGGGAAGAAAGGATAGAGGATTATCACTTTGCATCACCATAAATCATTTTTCACACTTACAAAATTGTTAATGAACTCAAAAATAGAATTTTATTTATTTTTTAAAGGTAAAATAAAATGTCATTCCATAAGGGCTTTGACATACATGGTGTGGTATTAGCTTACAAGAGCCACAATGGCTACTACTTATATAATTTGAGAGAGAGGAGAAGAGAATGAAGTCAAAGAGTAACTAGTACATATGTCATGATAATAAAATGAGTTTAAAATGTATGATAATTAAGTGTGATATGTAAAATTAAAGTTATGATGGGATAGATGGCCCTTAAATGCATGAAACTCTTGAAATGTGGTGTATGACTCCTCATTATTTTCTCAAAAAATTGCCTTTAACATTTGGCCCTTTTAGAACGTCCAAAAATTTATTAGGAATATAATTGATGATTTAAATAATGGATAAGGGTTTTTTAAATTATCTAACATGAATTGGTTGCATCCCTAATCATCAATATTCTTTTGTAGATGATATATCACTGCCTATAGTCTAAATAACTCCTCTTTCACTCACCCCTCACACTTGGCCTCAAAATTATCTTTAGTTTTCAATGAAAATAAATATATAGGATTAATTACACATTTACAGACCTAAAATATGCTTATATTCATTAGTTAGACCTTAAAGTGCCTCCCATTTAAATTTCTCACCCTTCTCACTATCTTGATCACTATGTCAATTTTGACTAGCTGAGATGGAGGTACTTTCATAAGTACTTAAGAGTTTTTTTAAATAATTAAATGGTAATTGTGATTTATTTTAAGTCTTGAAACTTCTATCAATTTTGATTTCATATCTTTACATCTTTCCATACCTACACAAAACTAAAATAGTCAAGAAAACGTCATTTACCCCCTATTCGTAAAAGTAGGGAATACCTCAAGTGAGTGGAAAGGATATATAAAAAGTTGTGTAAAAGGTTAAAACATTTAACAAGACATTTAATTTCATATATATATATATATATATATATATCACTCTTACTTCATTTTCTCGATCGGGTCATGAATCCAGGTTTTGGACGGTTTTAGGCTCTTTTCACCTTTAGCCTTTCTTCATAGAGTTATGAAATTTAAATTAAAAACCAATCTAAGAAAATTATTTATCAATAAACCCTCCAACTTGTCAAATATCCTTGAGCTCCCATGAAATTCATCTAATAATATCTGAGCATTTCAAATTTCCTACTTGAGACTTTTTCTTCCATTTCTTGTAGGCATAATGGGGTCTTAATCCAAAAAGTGGTTTTCATGTGGTTTCCTTTTCATGATTACAGATTTAACATGCTTTATAAATACCTAAAAACATGTTTCAAGTCTTTTAAATGTCTATTAAACACTAGAGATGTAATTGACCCCCTCATTAGACTTTAGACCTAGTTGAGACCTAATAGGTCTACCTATTCTCATATGAGTTTTGAATACCCTAATTGGTCTTAGCCACCTATGCATGATTTTACATGTTTAAAATTATATATCACAACTTCTTGAACTTTATTTCAAGGTATCACTACTATCTAGTCCACATTGTCATCTTCTTTCTAAAAACCTATGGGATTTGCATCTTAGGGAAGTACCCTCTGTCTAAGAAAAAATATAAGGTGCTTCCCCTATTGTCCCCAAAAAATTAAATTTTTGGTGAGCGTATCAAAGTTATGGATATGATATTCATAAGTTTTTAGAACATTAACACATGGATAGCTTCCTTAATGCATCAAAACCTAAAACAAGCTTATGGGAAAGCTCATTGTCTATAGGGTCTTAATGTAGACTATGTGTTGCTCTATTAGATCCATTATTTGCATGGTTTCCATATGATAATATCATATTGATACCAATATTATCATGATGAATGTGATACAAATCTATTTATCACTTCAACCTTCCACATACTTCCTCATACAACTTTCCCCTTGACTGGTCTAGACTGAGTATAAATGTTGACTATGTTTTCTACTTGAAAGGGAACTTATAGGTGTATTTTCATAGTTTAAGTCTAGAAAAAAATGTAAAAGAACTTATTTAAACTTTTTAAAGTTATTTTACAATCATATGGTCATTTCACATAATGATTTGGCTATTGCAATAATCAATAACATCATCTTTTTGCTCAATGCCCACTACAATCAACTATAATTGATTGACTAGGGGTCTTATAGGTCTACATAATATTTGAAACCCATGTCACATGACTTTGATATTCATATTAGGGCCTCAGAATAATTTATTAACATGTGTGTGTCTTTATCCACTAGGTTTTCATGTATTGATTTTTGCCATAGATTATAGATGCCTCTTATGAACAAAAGAAAAGTAGTAGGTATGCCTATTAGGCCCAAAACTTAGTACTCAAAATTTCATTGGTTCCCTTTGAATAATTTAAGTTATTTAAAAATATTTAGGACCACTCAATCATGGAGACATACTCTTTTATTACAAATTTGGGTGTGAAGGTCATTTGACACTCAAATCCTACATATATCACTATTTGAACTTAGTAAACAAAAGTACATCTTTGAACCCTCCTAGTAAGAAAACCAATTAAAAAAATTACTTACTTCCTTTTGAAATTTGTTACCTAGTAGAGGTATATAATATCAATACATTTGGATTGGTTAATACCCCATGTGACATCAACATACATTAACCCCAAAAGTGTTAGGTGCTCTATTTTTATGTTTTAGGGAAACTTGTCCCTGAGTTCACATTCTTAACTTTTGATCATGACTCCTCACTTGGATTTACAACTTAAGGATTCAAACATTCCTTTCATAGTCTCCCCAAAATATTGAGACTTTAATGGGGATATCAAATCATGTCATATACCTCCAAATAATACTATTAGAACCCTATGAAAGCCACCTGTAGGTGTGCAGTTACAGGTTATAAGGTAGTGGGCATATACATGAATAATAATCATGATGTTTGGTTCTTACAATCAGTCTTATACCTTTCCAAGTTACTCAAATATATTATTATAACCTAAATGACTTTGAAACAAGCTTCAAAACTCCCATTTCAATATCTTTAGCCTCTTGTGGGTGTTGATTTAGTTATGGTATACATGTAGTGAATGGAAATATGAGGAATACACATGGTGTAGTAGTATTTTAATGAGTCTTATATCATATAAACCTCATTAAATTAAGTTCACAAAATTTAAAGGCTTAAAGAAAGATCAACTATCCTTGTTCCAATGTGATACCCTCTGGAGATAACATATAGGTGCACATCCATGGCTGACTATATGTTTATTGTAGCATTGAATATCACCACAACCATTATTGTGATATTTATAGGATATTTCTTGATTATTCATGTTTAAAGGATATATCCAACATCTCTTGAATGTTTTCAACCTTAAGACACCATGACTATAGTTGGGAGCAAGTAGAAAGTTGATTGTGAGCTTAATATAACTGAGTGTTTGATCAATGCATGATGTTATAAGACCAAACATGGAAATAAGGTAATTATTATGGAATTAAAAAATGGATCACATCATATCCCATCCATATTAAACCGTTATAAATAACCAAACCTTCTATAAGTAGTGAAACTGACTGCAACTTCACCTAGAACATCAACTTGAAACCTTAAACTATTTGACCTGTGAAAAAATTTAAAAACATGGAAAAAAGCATGGGAAGCATTAAAGGACATATCCAAAAACTTTTGGAAGTTAATTTAGTAGTTGAAATATATGGACTAGGTCAAATAAGAGCAAAACATGTAGGGTGTGGGAAATAATAAGCAAAAAAACATAATCGACTTCTTAGAGATGGTTCAAAAATTATGAACCACCATTAATTAAACTCCAAACATGAAATTTAATCTAACTTAGTGTGATATCACCCCCCAAAGTAATTATATCTAGAAGTCTTCCTATTGTTTGTACCAACCAAAAACCTATTGACTAGTTTCATGTGCATGGTGGAGTGATGGGAGAGTAGAACATTTTTGGCCCATTTTTAGCACTTAAAAAGAATTTAGACATTTTACGAGTCTAATTAAGTTAAATTCCCATCCTAAAACCTTATCACATGTGACACTCTCTCTCATAGATTGCACACCTTTGAAACTCATTCTTTTGGAACTAATTTCTTGGTTTTCAATTATCACCCACAAGTTTTTAGTTAGAAACCAAATTTTGATAGGTAATGACATACTAGAAATTTTGGAGGATTTTGAAACACATATAAATAACTCAAAATCATACCACTTGCATTTAATGCTCATTTATGTCTCCTAAGTGACTCAAAATGATATAAATATTAATTATACCATGACCAAGGCTAAAATGACATAAAATCACATTTAATTAACTATGCCACACTATGAAATTATATTATACCCATATATAAGTTTTTGACTATAGGGTGGTTGACCCATTTTGACTTGTGGTTAAAATGGTCAACAATACCCACATTTCCAAAACCAAGGTTACTATTAATGGAATAATCAATAGGGATTCATACAACAAGGTGAAAACATGTGACCTAGGGATTAAAAACCCAAAATATATTTCCTCTTTAATATATTCATAGGCCATGACACTTGAAGCTTCTAAGAATATAACAAATTCCTACAAAGGATCCTATAAGGTTGGAGGCAAACATTTGTGGATATGTTCTTAGGAAGCACACATGCAAACACACAAAACTTTCTAAATAGTCTCATTTATCCTTGAACTATAACCTATAAATCTATCACAACCCATTTAAAAACCATAAAAAATGCATTACTCAAGGCCAACATTAAGGTAACCCATAAGGCTACCTTTCTTCAAAATAACCAATCCATGATGATGGGAAATCATGATGCTGAAGCCTATACTTATGGGATGGTAAACACCAATGTGGATCCTTAATTGGGTGTTTAAGGAAATACTTAGCTGATATGAGTCATATAATTAGAATTAAAATAAGAAGAAAACATTTTAACTCATTCTACAAAGTACCAACCCATGACCCTCCATCCATGAAACATCCTCAAAATAGATTCCATTCCCTCACAATCTCTCACATTTAACTATGACTTGATCTTTGACTTAACAAAGACATTCTCTCACATTTAATTTTCATATTTCTTTAGAAAATAACTTTATCACTAGTTGGCCTTGATTGATTCCCTATGGATAAGTCACCTATCTAGTGTCATCCACCCTCCACAATCTTAAATCAGCCACATTGATTTAGACATGTTCCTACCTGGTTAGGAATCACACAACCCTAGATAATTATTTGACTTATTAATTATCCCACTTGACTCTTAGTTATCTATAAGGAGAAATATGGCCCTATTTATGAAAGAATGTATATATAATGACTATGTGAAAAGAGCCATGGTTGATGTTGCAGTGGTAGTCAACATTGTCCACTTATCTTTCTTAAAAAACTTGGTTATGGGGAAACCAATTATTACACAACACATAATACTCTTCATGGATATGATAGCCTCAAGTCAACTTCCATAAGAACCATTGTACTCCTAATCACTTTGGGCCTTAATATAGTCCTAACTAAGTTTTACAATATAGATAAGGACATCAATTACAACATGATCTTAGGACACCCTTAGATATATAAGATGCAAACTATTCCATCTACCATATTCCAAAAAAATTAGTTCTTACACATGGGAAAGGTTTTCATAGCCCAAGGGAATCTTAAACCATTCGATATGATATAAGTTATCATGAACAAGTAGTTAGGGTTAAACAATGAATACCACCTACCTACCAATGGGGTTACAAAACCCCCCATAATTATTTGATGTCATTAAGTCCCGAAATCCTAAGTTATTCATCCTAAGAAAATGGTAGACAATGCCCCAAACCTTGATAAAATTTAAAATATACAAAAAAAACATACCAATACCCAAAAATATCCTTGACTCAGAACTAGTCACTGGTACCATGGTTTACACTCTATTTGCCATAAAAATCATCAGTCTCATGGAGAAAGATACTCCCCTAGTTCTTCCATTCAATATAAGAGGGGTGGGAACCTATAGATTCTATGGATCTCAAGGCCAACAACCCCATAAGGAGTTGTATTACTTTGATGACCTTTGTATGGTGGAAGTTCCTAATATAGTAATACATCCCTTCATAACAATAATTTGAGTAACTTTCTACGTGGTTGTCTGGTGTTTAACCACATAGAGGCAAGCTACAATACAAATTATACTCTTATCTCTTATAAACACCTTTAGAGTATATTTACTAATCATGATATGATGGGATCATATTAATTGTTTATAATCCATGAACCATAAATATTACTATATATAGATATGTCAACCATCTTACATCAGCTCGTACCTAATTACATTTCTCCTTGCATTCTAATTCCATCGATGATTGATCATAATTCTTCCCTTTTGTCAGTCACCTCAACACCTAAAGAGAGTATTCATATTATGAAAAATGGTAGGATATAAATTGACATCATAACTCATATTTACCTCTATATTCCTAAGGATGGACTCTTCTCTCCCATAATTTAGGAGAAGGTCCCCAATAAGTCACTCACCAAATTCCTACAATATTTTCCCCACATAAGAATGGATCAAGGAGTGTTACCCATTTCCTCTCCATAGTATTTAAAGTTACATGAATAAACCTCACCACATCTTCCACCTAAAAAGTATTCTAATTATGTATAACTACTCCTAACACCCAAACAAGACCCCAAATATGATGGTATTGTTCCAACCATAAAGATAAAGCCAAAAAAACAATCTTTCACATTTATATAGGTAATCACCTACCTCAAATCAAACCTTAAGATATGTCCTTTTGAGCTTCTAGAGGTTATTCCCTTCCTCCATTCACAACATAAGACTAAATTTTCTATACCTTCATAAACCCTCTTGTTTGTTTTTCATGATGCTCATTACTTTCCCAATCCTCAATTATAGAGACCTAGAGAGGGATTACTCAACATATTATACATCCATTTGATATAAATATAAAAGTTTGATGGGGTATCCATTGACTTATTGTGCCATTACCATCATTACCATCTAACACTTAGTCATGTAATGATAGGTAATAGTTCAAGTTTCTTCATCAATTTTAGGCCACTTATTTAAGACATTTACCTTCTCCTAGTCATGCCCATGCCTAAGGAAGGGTGTCACACCCTAATGATTAGGATCATCATTATATAAATTTATCCCCATGATTAACCAAGTGTTCTCATAGTCAAGCATCTTCCCCATCCTATAAAATTAATCAACCTTAGACCATATCTTGATAAGCTACCATAGGCACACTATAACTTAACATTAAAATGGAAAAAATGGCCATATATTACCACTAATTTTTAGGCTAAAATATTGTCTTAAAATGTTCCCTACACCAAGAGAGACTTGTGGAAAGTAAGTTTTTGAATTGTTAGAAGTGCCTATCTGTGTATTGTTGAATGTCATGATCAGACAATAATAATTAGTTATACCTCACCGATGATATTATGAGTTCCATAATTATCCCTACAAGAACCCAATTTATGTTAGGGACCTTGTTCTTAGGATTGATAGTCAAATTGACAAAAAGGAAGGAAAGGGTTAAAAATTTAGACCCAACTAGTTGGGTCCCTACCTAATAAAAAAGGATTTCAATAATGGGGCTTATCAATTATATAATTTTTAGGGAAAATATTTTGGTGTGTATATGAACTATTTGCATCTAAAACATTTATAAGTATAGTTCCCACATATCAACCCATTTCCACCTGCATTGCATTTTCGTATATCACATATATGCTAGCATAATAGAGGTGTTGTTTTATGATTTTTTAGTTTGTTACTTTACATAATATAGAAAATTTAAAAATTAATCACATCACATTTACACTTTCTCACATCTCCTTATCAATCTATAGAATAGGTATTCTGAAAATAAACATTTCACATTGGGTTTTTCCCTTAGTTATTAGAAGTAGAGTGCACCTTTTCATTACATTTTCTTGAACAACTTAGAAAAATGATAGCCTATGGTAGACTCTATAAACTTGTATATCGTAGAGTCCATCTTCATGGTTACTTTACAATAAAAAAATTAGCACACCTAAAATAAAATAACTTTACCTTTCTACCTTAGTCCTTAGTGATGAGACCTTGCATCTTAATAGTTGTGTGGGGCCAAGGTTTGGGGGTGAATGCCTTAAAAAAAAAGAGATACACTCCTATGAAAACTAGAATCTTATGAAAATGAAAAATTCAAAATTCCCCACCTCTCACCCTTGTTAACATTTAGTGTTGAGCCCCTGCATCTTCCTAGTTTCATGGGGTTAACATTAGGTAGAGGTTCCCTTACTCACTTACATCTAGCCTTTGGTGATGAGCCCATGTGTTTTCCTTGTCACATGAGACTAAATGTAGGGGGTCACAAAGATAAGTAAAATATTAATGTATAAGAATTATTAAATTAGAAATTGTTCAGTTAAAACTTTATTCCAAAAAGGGTTATCTATGTGTTTACGTTTAAAGGTAACCTTTTCCCATTCACTGGTTATATCAGGGTAAGTTATCTCTAGATGAGTCTAATAAATTCATTATTTTATAAGTTTATCAATAAGTACATATCCTAATTTTCTCATAAGGATTAGGTCATCTTCCTTTTTCTTAAGAAATTTTGAGTTATGATTCACCCCACTTCTATTCTATTGTTACCCTTTCATCCCTTGCTATATATTAAAAGTAACATATTATGGGAATAAAGTAATTAAATAACCATCTATAAGATAAATTATAGCATATTTGTAGTCACATATATACATAAATCATCATAAAACATCTACATACATTTTAATTACACATATTATAAACATTTTTCCTATAGTAGCATATCAAAAACAAAAAAAGGATAAACATATGCATACATTATTACATATATAGTCCTCTAAAGTGCATAAACTAAGAATCTGGTAAGAAAATAAAATAATTACATCACATAACGATCAATAATATATATGACAAAACATCTATATGTGTGTGTGTGCGTCTGTACATGTATATATGTCTGTCTGTATGTATGTATGTAGTATGTATATATGTATGTATGTATATACCATGTGAGATATTGAGTTTATATAATAAATATGTTTGATACAAATGCCTCCATAGAGGGTCAATGTGACTTGAAGCATGCAAAAAATAATCAATATACACATCAATATATCCAACACATATACAATAAAAATACTCAAGGGTCTATCATCCTCCTCTAGGATGGAGTTGAGGTAGAAGAGTGTTTGGGGCTTAGGCTCTAATGATGTCTCCTACTCATGCCTTCCTCTAATGTTACCTACCTATCTGTAGGTCACTATTTGAGAGGATGATCCTTGCTTAAACCTCAATGTGATACATTACTTCATATCTTATGACTAAAGGATCTATCACCTCTTCCTCACATAGGGTATTTACCAAGGCCTCTACTCTCCTTGCCCTACCCAAAAAAGTGTTTTTATTGGTCCTCAAATTTTTCATCATCACTAAAACATGGTATGTTAGGGAAAAAACATGTGTATGTCACCTAATTCTCACAAGAATGCTATGATCTACCAATAAATGGAGTCACATCCATCCAATGATTAACTAAAATAAGTTAATCAGAGTGTCCCTATTCACCCTCCTCCATACACCCATAGTGTCTATAATCATAGGGTACACAACATAAAATTATATCTGATTGACATGAGAAAATATAATTCATGTGGTAAAATGAATAAATAACTATAAGAAATCAAAATGTTAGTTGTAATCATGAAAGAACAAAATCAATAATTTACCTAGTGTAAACACCCTAATTGTTCAAATAACCACAAGTATTATGTAAATTGTTTTCTTTTCACATGACGGTCTTAGTGATGAATATAGTCATTATTCACATGGTCATTTTGAGTCTTTTAATCTTTATCAAGTCTTATTTTCCTTATTCTTGATACTCTCAATAATCACATGTCACCTTTTGCTACTCAAAAGGGCCCTTAGCCTATCTTACCTGATTTTATTTCTATTTTAGGTCTTAATACACTAGTGCCACTTTCAGGATAGTAGTCCCACATGGTGTTATTATCCACTAATGGATCTAGGTTTTTATAGTCCCTTTTTCCTATGTTTGAGTATTAATCCCTCGATGAGCCTTCTCTTATGTTTTTATCCCTCTTTTATGACTTATTAGATAGTGAATAAGGTATTATATTCAAAACAAAGATCCTTCTATATGAAGAGACTCACAAGTCATTTTACATAGAGTACTTACTATTTTGGCACATATTTACATAAAATAAATTAATAATACAACTTAATAATTTACATACTACTCAGTATTCACACCTAGGCATTGCATTCTTGATCAAAGAAGGTCCTAAAAAAATCATTCTAATAGATCATGCAAGTTTATGGTGCACGTTCCTTAACGGATAACTACATGTTATCTAAAACCCCTATCATTTAGATTAATGTAGGTAGTGGCTAGGACAATAAGGGTTTTACTTAGTATGATCATATAATCCTAAAACCCAAAATTTCCTTTATTTTTGAATTTAATCCATTTATTATTTCATGTGTATAGGCATTCATTAGGGTTTAGAATGAGATTTAGCCGAAACAATGACATAGATGAGCCCTTAAATGACACAAAACTGCCTATAGGACCTCCAAATCCTCCCTTAAATTTATTGATAGTTTAATATAGTCTTTATAGGAAGGAAATTAGCAATATAATTAAACACTAACACCACATGGTGATATTTTCTTGATAGGGGCACTAATGTCCTAAGCCATATCTCAATAAATAGTCAAAAGATGAAAGATTCTTGTGTGTCTACTTAGTCATTTATAGTACCCTGATCCATGTAAAACTCTATTTATCTTTAGATATGTTATTTTTATCCTATCAATTGTTATTTTTAGAAAGTTTAATTAAATCAATAATTTCTATTTTTATCCCAGATTAGAAACATACTTAGTCTTTGAACTATAGGGGTTCTACTCTATGTGATCATAACATCCCACAACCCAATTTTTTCTTTCCTTTTTTCATTTGATCTATTTATCATTTCATGTGTGTAGGTATTCATTAGGGGTTTAGAGGATATTTAACTAAAACAATGACACTGACAATCCTTTGAATGACATAGAACCACCCATAACTTCCCTGAGAGTTTTAGATAGTCTCTAACGAAAGGACATTAGCACCAAAATTGGACACTAGTGCCCCATGGTTCTATTATCCATATAGGGGTGGTATTGTCCTTAGCTATATCTTAACAATTATTCAAAATATGAAAGATTAATGTGTGTCTACTCAATCATTTCTATTTACCTGATCCACATAAAACTCTATTTATCTTTAGATAAGTTCCTTTTCTCTACTCACTTTCTATTTTGGGAAAGTTTAATTAAATCGATAATTTATAGTTTTATCCTAGATTAGAATTATACTTAATCCTTTAACTACATAGGAATTACACTAGTAAAACCCTAAAAGGTTAAAAATTTGGTGAACCCACCTTACTTTGAATATTGCTTAAAGTCCTAATTTTTTTAGGGTTTACCTTCTCCATTTTTTTGCATTAAATTAGGGTTACAAAATTTTGTTTTTATATTTTTTTGGCATAACCTAGCTAATTCAATCAATATTAAATTATTTTTTCATTTAATTTATGTAATTTAAATTTATGTAACACAAACATAAGTTAAAACCCTATATCCACATACTAGGTCCCTATACATACCACTATTAGAAATTAGGGTTTCTATTACAAATCCTATTTTCTATTACACACTTTGTCTAAAATAACTCAATTTTCACATATACTTATGTTATATTATATTCTACCCCTTGTGTGTTTTTTTATTCTTTATTTACATTATTTTATTTGGCAAGTTTAAAATGGCATCTAAAAAGTCTTCTACCCCTCGACCAATCGATGCACTCTTAAATTTATATCATGACTGTAACAATGAATGGACTAATTTTCAATATTATACATTAGAGCATAATAAGGACTTAATTTATAATGATGATTATGACTATTGTTATAATTATGGATATGAAGATTAATATGATCATGACAATGAAAATTAACATCAATATATATTAGATACACCATCTTCTCTTTACTATCACCCTTATCTTACTCCTCAAAATTAAACTATCAATATATTTCAAAAGTAACCTCTCATTGTTAGTTATTTATTCCAACGTGATCCTAATTTTTCAACTATTTTTGTTACCTAATTATTAAAATTAAATCAATATAAGTGTAATACATGAAAAACATTTTTGAATGATTCAATTAAAGTAGATAAGAATAAGGAATCTTCTTTACCCTTCTTAGTTACATCTAAAAAATCAAGTACCAATGATATTACACCTTTTAGCAATGCAAAAACTATGGTAGATGAAATTATTTTATCACCTTCCTTCAGATTCCAAGGTCAATGTAATGATTATTTAGAATACTTTGATATTGTAAATGTATCTGACTCTTCTCCTATATGTCATAATATGCAAAAATTAAAACATGGTTGTTACTTCTCCTACCATTGATTCCAAAATTGAAATTGATAGTCATGCTTGCATTACACAAATAGCTGGTGAACAAATGCCTTGCATTACACCTATATATGATGTCACATTGCATAGTAGAAATGTGTTAAAATATTCCCCTTCTTTATCTTCTTAATGATCATGTGGATGATACTTCTTTTACTCTTACTTACGCAAATGAATTAAATTTTGATTTTGATGAATCGAGGGATAATAATGACTATTGTGATTATGATGAAGATGAAATATAATCTACACCTTTTACTTCTTCTCTTACCTCACCTATATTTCTTTTTCAATAAAACACTATTTCACATATAAAAAGGTGCACGCACGCACGCACGCACACACACACACACACACTCTCTCTCTCTCTCTCTCTCTCTCTCTCATGTTTATAATTTACATTTATTAGAGAATAAAGTATCTTCTTTTAAGTAACATGTGATACTTCTTTACAACTTAAAAATATAATATATATCATTGACTTATTTCTACCCATGGTCTTAGAAAGGGGTAAACCTATGCCCATGAGTACCTAATCTCAACCTTGGTCACCCTCTTATGTCTCTTTAAGTGTCAAGGTAGTTCAAAATGGGATCACTTATCATCAAGTTAGATAATAGCATGTTCAAAGGGTCACATGTCAAGGAGTGTCATGGGGTCATCTTTTATCACCCTTATAAACTTATGTCAAATATTCTCTTTAATTTATCTATGTATAAGGGTTCTTAATAGGTCTTGAGGTGATCTTAATTATCTAAAATCACTCTTATTGAAGGTGACTCAAATATTGTAGTTCATGGCTTGTTATGAATTCATATAAATATGTTAAGAGACTACAAGGTATGGAAAGATGATAAGGCTAATAATGTTATAAGAATAATGTGGTAACCTTATTTAGGTCCTTAGCATGTTTTAAGGTCTTTTAGTAGATATTAAGGTAACCTCTATTTGAATTTTCACTTGCGATCATGTACATTACCTTCAAAAGGGATGTTTAATCATGAGAACAATGTTATTTTAGTCTTAAAAACACCACTAAGACCATAATTATGCTTTAAAAGGTCTCTATTATCACCATAATCCCATGACGAAATGGTTCCATATGTAAAAGGGTGCCATTTTCTAGGTTAAACACTTTTATTTACCACTAAAGGGGCCCACACATGGGAAATAATAAATTTTAAACTTCCCTCCACCTGTACTCCCTATTTTGAATGCATTTTGACTCCTCATTTCCCTCTTCCTACCCACCAATAGCATTTAAAGATCTAAAAGCCTAAGAAAATGTAGGAAAGTGGTGTTTTATAGGTGTTTTCAAGCATGTACAATATAGTCATGGTAAGAAAAGGTCAAGGATATGTAGAGGGAACTAATTTTAGGCATAATGTAAGATAATACATTAATTTAAAGTCAAAAAAGGTCAAAATTTGACCCTTCCTTTTCATCATCCTCCTTGGTAGCCTTAGATATCCTTTTAGGTGGTTTTTTAGTATAGATAAGAGAGAGAAAATGGTGACCTAAGATATTAGATAGATAAAGGGAGTATAATGGCATTTTAATCCTTAGAATTAGTTTTCAATATAATTATCCATGCTTTATGAACAATGGTTAAGAACCTAAAGCAGTCAGACTAGTCTTCTACATCCACATAGGGTCAATATTAGAATAGTTTCAGTGAATTTATGACCTATTTGAATAAAATGGCAGTTGTATATGTATCTCATAAGTCTTAAAGGTCATAAAATTTAATTATCCACCCATATTTCACATGTGTGAGTCCATAGGAATGATAAACCTCCAATTTGTCACAAGTTATAGGCTGTAGGCAATGTTTTCTTGATAATGAAGGACCTTCAATGCATATATCTAGAATTGAGAAGTGGTTTGAGGTTGAATGATGATTTTATTGGAATTATTTAGGTTTATTTTCCTCCTTAACACAATGGATTTATCAATGGAGCTTAAAATTTCCTAATATTTTGTCTTCACGTAGAACTAACTATGTAATTTGAACTTCATTACAAGACAGAATATAATGTTTCATGGTGGTGGCTATTGGCGATCATTAAAATACTATGGAGAATTTTAAAGGTGATATATTAACATGGTGGAGTCCTTCTCTCATAAGGAATAGGAATAATTATGGATATTAAGGCAAATAAACCATTAACTAACTCTCAATGCTTTTATAGACCTATTTAGCAAACTTTAAGGTTCATTAGCATTGTTTAAGTTATTTGTGAAATCTTGGGTTTTAGTTTTTCCCTTCATGTGTCTATTTAACTAAATCCAAGTACCTTTCCTTATTGAGTATATGAATAAGGGTGTATAGGGTCCCCATAAATGATCTTAAACAAGAGTCAACAACCCATATAGAACCTCTCCAAGATAATTTGTTGTGTAATGGTCCCATCAAGCCATTTCACCCCATAATAGACTCTGATTTCTAAACTTATAACTCCATAGGACCCTATGACCACCACCTATAGGTTTGATCTATTATTACCAAGGTTAAGGCATTAATACAAGGTAAAATTTTGTATAATACCATTAATATCCATTGGGAATGTGATAAAAGGGTTTATTCAAGTGTTTATACTATTGAGAAACTATGACCAAGTTTAGAAGGTCAACTCAATTCCAACCTTCAAAGGGTTTACCAAAACCACCATATGGATAAACCTACACAATGCAAGGATGGGCCATATTTTATGAATTTTATTACCTCAAGAGTGTGATATAGATTCAAGGAAGGTCAATTGGGTCTCAAACACAATATAAAATATCTATTTTTTCTCATGGGCCCGTGAAAGAGCTTTATTAATAATCACACACCTAGATCACCACCTACATGGCTACAAGTAGTCTACCTTCAAAATTGGATATGATATGATATAGGAAAATGAATTATAAATATCAATCAAAGAGGTATATAATATATATCATATTATTAAAATATAAGGGGACTTACAAAAATAAGCCAAACAAGCTTACCTGGGCATGAATAGTGGCCTAAGTGCATCCAAGTATGCCAATCCAGTTAGGATGTATAACTAATGCAAATAAAAATGAAAAAAAATGTTTATATGAACCCCAAAATTTTTATGGCATTCATCATCATAAAAACCTATAAAGGAACAACCAAATTTAGTGAGTTGTTTGGTTTGGGTTAAACACTCATGATACACAGGCCTATGTGCATGACTATATAGATGAGATTTAATGGTATATTTGGGGAAGGCCAAATCCCAAAGGCTATGGTAAGATATTGAAAACATGTTACATGATCCTTAATTCCATCAATAATAAAGAATAAGAGAAGATACTACTCAGGTCTACAAAACTAACTGATCCAAGCACTTAGATTGAATAATAATGGTTAGGACATGCCTACAAGAGAAAGGGATAGAGGTGGTGATATGGAAAGCTAAGGATAAGTATAAAATAAATAAATAATATGGATAAGTGATCCAAATCTCATAATATTTTGTTGAAATAAATTCAAGAAATAAGAAAAACATAACAATAATGTTATCTCTGAGAAGAGAAGTTTTATTCATAAAAAATTGTAGATCCAAACATATGCTTATCTCTGAGAAGAGATGTCTGATTTAAATTTTAGGTTACATATTAATTTATAAAAAAAATTAAGGTAGGAGGAGGATTTTAAATGTCACCAATATCAAGGGAGATTAAGTGGTTTGACTTCCATGATTTACAACAATACAAAATTTGAGGAATTACTATTTTTAGACTGCACTACTAAAATTTAAATTTGGGGAAATTCCATTGGGTTTTCATGGGTAAAAATAAATCAAGTGTATCTAATTCCATCTCATCTCTTTATCCTCATTATTATCTTTCCAATGGTTCAAATGGTGAGTCTATTGGAGCTACGGTGTGAAAGTTATGGCTTTTAGAAGTCTTGCCATCGATTGGGGTAGAACCATCACCCGAATTATCAACTAGAATGTTAGCTAGATCAATAAGGGTGATATAATAACATTTAATCCACTAATACACATATAATTTAATCAATTTATTGAAACTTAGTTTAAGCCTTTAAGGCCTAAATCCCTCCTTGAACCCTCAAGACCCAATCTTCATATTAGTGATAGACTCAAACCACCATGGTAGGCCTAAGATCATGAAGAGGTGTATGATGATGATACAGACCATGAAGAAGGTGTTTTTGATAGAGGAAGGTATATAATTTGTTAATTTGGTCTCATTCCCCTCTTTATCTCCATTACCCTAGTCTTCTATTTTAGGATGCCAACTCCAATGCTCATATCTCACATTATATTATGAGTGGGGCCTAGTGCTCTTAAGGGGATATGAGAAACCATATGCACTTACTATCCACAGAGGAAAGATTTTCATTTAGGAAATAAAACATATGAATAATCATTAACATTTTCAACCCACTTAGAGTGCTTACTAAAGGATAAAAGGCTGCCAACTTTCACTTAGAACACATCATACAAGGTGCATGGGACTAAAAGTAGTTTGGAAGTTTTTAAGTAGTCTATGGTCTCAACATTCATGATAATAATAATTGGATTTGAGGCATATACTCTATGAACCATACTTAATATTATAGGCTACCAAAACCCTTATTAAACCTTGATAAGGACTTGATGAAGTATTTTTCCCTTAAATTCCTTCAAGTGAGGTATTTGAGTATGGAAATGCTCTTAATGGTTTTCCTAGGTCATATTAACACACAAATGGTCTATTTATTGGCAAGTGTAGATTGTATGTTGTATGGATTAGGCGTAAATAAAAATTTTACCATCCTAGAAAATAATGGTTCAAGCCTATGTATAAGAAAGTGGAAAGAGTCTATAGGTTTTACATGTTTTTGAAGAGTGATCCATGAACATGTCACAAAGGTTACACAATGATCACCTATAGGGGCCTCCATATATAATGGCCACCTATAGATGCACCTAAGTAACTAGTCAATTAATTGTGTGTGCAAAAATAAGAAGCAAGGGTCTTAAAAAAGTTGACACAAATGATATTAAGGCTCTAAGAGGTATGTTTCATACTCTTAGAGGTGGCCAAGTGCCCTCATAACTCCATTTTAAACACAAAACCTAGGAGCATTACCATTATCCCTATTGGCCTAATACCCTTCTCAAGACATGACTACTTAAATACTAAAGTTAGACGATAAGAAAGTTTGAATGGGGCCTCAAACCATAATGAAAACATAATTCAAGTAGTTTTATATGTGTAAGCAAGAATGGTTTTTATATGAAATATCATAATTGGTCATTTTGGCCTAAAACTACTTTGAAGGTGTATAGTATGCAAGATAGTCACCTAAAGAACACTTTTTTATGCCCATAACTATACAAAGGATCTACATGGGAATCCCAAATACTATGAAATGTTTGTGAGGGATGTATACTTGACTCTCTTAGCATTAGTTATGTACTTCAAGCCCTCAGGGTTATGAACAATTGCTAAGAGTCTAAACCTCTCTAAACCTCCCTAAAACGTAATAGAGACCTAATTGAGTAAAAAATGAGATAAATGCACTCAAATTTACTAGATTGGTTTAGAATATACCTATAAAACTTTGTGCATTTTGAGAGGTTCCTATTCACAACATTAATTTGTATGAACAATTATATGAAGGCATCGAAAACACTATTTTTTCAAGATTTAGTAATAATTTCAAGGTACATGGCTAGATAAATAGTTGTATATCATTAATTAGGGTGTTTTTAAGCACATTACTCATTTTAAAATAACAAACCACTCTTATTTAATCCTAAAAATTCTACTATCGGTATGATCTAAAGAGTCAGTCTATAAATGCTAAATGAGAGGTGACCTAGTCACCTAAAGGATCAAGAGTTATATGTTTACACCATTGGAAAGGCACATGTCATGGTGTAATGTTTTTTTCTAGACCTTAAAAATTCTCACTAATCCATCATTTAATGTCATATATAAGCCTCATGATCATCTAAGAAACTAACACTAAGTGACTAGGCGTAATTGCCTAGTAGGCCTATTTTGACAACAAGAAAAGATGTTTTTTTTGGAATGAGAGGATATTGAGTGAGTAAATGGAGGTATATAAACACCATTTTAAATAATAAATTAATGAAATCAGTCACACTTTATGACCATTATGGAGGATTGGGTGGTTTTAGGCCTAGTTAGCATGCACAAAGGGAAGGTAGGTTATGAAATGTTTCATGGAGGCCTATTTGGACCACATTTATAATTTTGTAACTATAATAATGATAGGTGGTTAACCAAGTTGGAATGACCATGATTTTAATGGGGCAAATCAAGGCTGAATTATCTCCTAACGATTACACTTCCATGCCCAAAATCTCATTAAAGACCACCAAACAACCAAGGCAACACATGGAAAGATCATGGGACTATTATGGATATTGTAAATATTTGTTGAGTGAATGAGGGTAATCATGACCTCTTATCCACATTACACATTATATTCTCTTCTCTTACCTTATCTATTTTTTTAATAAATTGAGGCTATAATTCTATTATAAGGATCCCTCAATGGGTGTGAAGAGATTATGCCCAAATTATATCTTACAAACCTTTTAAATGAATATAAGGATTGGTTTAGATTCACTTGATATATTAGTGTAATCTATGCTTATTTATTTTTATAAGTGATTGAGTTTCATCTTCCTTTTCAAGTCTTCATATTCAATTAGTTACTAGGAGATCATCTAAACATGTCATATTGTGTGTAGAAGTGTTGATGACTATGTTTGAAGTAGAATATGATTAGTAGTGTCAAGAGCGAATGCCTTCCATTCATCCCCAAGTTTAAGACACTTAACATAGACTCCATATGAAATATTAATGCTTAGGAGTCTCTAAGAGAGAGTGATCTAATCTCTAGTCCTTGTCTTGTTCTCAAATATTATCGAAGGATCAGTTAGAGTGGAAAAAAACATTTTGGTGCATCACCTCCCCTTAGCTTAGGTTTTGTTTCAAGCATAATCCTCTATCTCTTTTGATCACCTAGTTAGTAGTTTTAGGAATTGAACCACAATTGATGAACCAGGGGAGCTATCCCTAAAACTAGAGGTTCACCTCAATAACTAGGCCACCCAAACCTAGAGATGATCCCATTATATCAACTAGATGAGGTAGGCTTGAAACACCAATCACCCAAGGGTGAAATCTAGACTGATAACAATAATATAAGGGAAAATCATCCATTTCCAAGCAGTAGGATGTATAAAATTCCTCAAACAATTGAAACACTATATCATAAGCTGTATCATAATTAATTGTCTTAAATACTTCTCTTATTAAAATGATCACATCTCCCAAGGAAAAGGTGCAAAATAAATAATTAAAGTCATAAATAGAGAAACATTCAGAGGCAAAACTACCAAATAAAGATTAAACTCTTTTTAGAAAAGGATTTATTAATAAAATTATTTCAAAGAAAGACTTAGTATCTAAGGTCACTCCTCAAAATATGGTTATAAAATAAGACAAACTAACATTTTTCCTATCTAGAGGCTCTTGTTATAAAACCACTTATGGATGGTAAAAAATATAGAAATGTTGTGGTTAATCACGTAAAAGAAGTTAAAATATGTATCCTAACTCTTCTTATATATATATTTGATATAATAAACAACATCTAAATAAAGTTATGGAACCAAATCATTGATACAATCTATCACATCACCAGTCACTCAGTCTTAAATCATGCTCAACACTATTTCACATTGCTCCTAGTTTATAAGAATACAATGAAATCCTTTGAAGATCATGGAAAATATTAATAGGAGATACACTTAGTACTAATTATGATTAATTAACATTTTATAAAGATAGTGGGATGAACACCATTTCAAATAACATAATTACAACATAAGTGCACAAAACATGGCATAATCCATGAAGGATATCTATTACAATTATAATTGATGTGCATCATACATACCTATGATAAAATATAGTGGATCACATGGCTCTACATTAAGGCATAAAATTATAATTGGTGTATTATAAAAAAATAAAATGGGTGTATATAACCTTTATGATGGAAAACTATGGGAATTTTCCTATAATAAATTTATTGGTTAACTATTTGTATTTTCCTTTATACATAATTTTTTTTATTTTAATTTATTCCTAATTATTATAGAAATTGGATTTATTTTCACTTTGGGAAATTTCCCTATTAATTGAAAAACTAACTCGATAAATTAAAAATAATTATCTTACAATTCCTTCAATGCACATTCTTTATGACAATCCACTTTCTTAATATTACATATATATCATGGTATGGTCTCCTTTGCACTTACATGATTAAATATATTTACTCTTACATTGTCCAAGAGAAAACATAGTCTCTTACCCATTGGGGTAATGTAAATCCTTATCTATATAAATAATTTGTGTTATATTATCATGACTCATTTTA
Source organism: Torreya grandis (assembly GCA_037957365.1). Lineage (NCBI taxonomy): Eukaryota > Viridiplantae > Streptophyta > Pinopsida > Cupressales > Taxaceae > Torreya > Torreya grandis. The sequence goes on from JARHVA010000327.1 coordinate 5,889,205, forward strand.
ACATATATTGAGGGAACATTTCTTGCCTTATTTCTTTCCAAAATATGCTTTAGCACCTTATTGTGGATTTTTCAAATCCATCCCATATTATTATATTTTTTAATCCTTGTTTCTTAACACTTTTCAATTATTTTATGTTTAAATATTTAAAAAAAACATATATGTCAAAAAATAAAAAATAAAATATATTTTTTCCTAATGCCAAAAATTAAGACTATAGATACTAAAAAAAATAAATTATATAACACCTAAGTATTTTATAATTTGAAATTAATTTTCATGGTTGTACCCATTAGTTTCTATACCTTCCTACTACCAAAAGGCTCACATATGCTATCTATTGTGCCTATTTCTTATCTATTAGTCCAAACATACTATATTTTGATGATCAAGCCTTTTATGCTACTCAAAATTCTATAAACCTACTTATTATCATCCTCTATAAGTTTTGGACATATACATAGTTTATAGCTTCCTATACATTTCCATCTTAGTTATAATGCTACGTCGATGCAAGCATTATGTGACAAACTAAGTGTTCAGTTCCTTAAAGTCATCAAATTTACAATTATATCATGTCATTATGGTCAACCTCAGTATTTTAATGAAATATATTTCTTGAATGGATTGGTATATGTGTATGATCAATCCTCATTTATTTTTCACCTATACAAGACCTAGTAACTCACAAGGTAACTTACCAAAAACACTTAATCAAGAATTAAAGTGAGTAAAGCTTCGCTATTCTTTCCTTATTCAATATCATTCATATGGACAACCCATCTATAGGTCTAGAGTACTTAAGGAACATCCAGTTATCCATATTTTCTAATTTACAAGATATGTCACTATATGTACTTATTTATCACACATTTCATATTTATGCACACATAAGCCAACATGTAGGTGATAACTACATAAGACTGAGGCCCTATTTAGAGTATTAGATGTGTAGGTAATTTCCATTGACATAGGGGTCCTTTGGGAATCTAAACACTATGATATCACTAAACCAATTTCCCACAATTACTCTAAGGGTGAGGAAGCTATGGTTTCATCATTTTACAAAGAGTGATAGCCTATGTGTGATATCTAAACACACTATAGGAAGGTGACAAAAAACCTAGAAGGTTCTAAATGTTCATGCCCGTATCCAATCAATATTTTGCATTAAAAAACTACATATAAGTTAGAAATATGTATCAGCATAATTTTTTAGATCCCATATAAGTGTCCAAGGCCATAAAGTGTAAATTTATACAATCTAATGATTGATTTAGAATCCAAATCCAGTTAACTTCCAACCTGTTTCAGCCCAGATTTACATGTGCATAGTAAACTAGTTAAGCACTCTTGATTTAAATTGATTTAAATATCAATAGTTATACTTTATATTTTTATCATATATTATAATTTAAATTAAAATTATTATTTATCTAATTTTTTAATTAATTGGTTTGATTTATATATGTTTGTCACCCTTATGCTTAGTCAATCCTATATTCTTAACCGTATACTATACTGAACCATCTCAATATAGGGTTAAACAAATTTTTAACCCATATATTTATGTAAACCATATATTATCCTAGGATATTCAACCTTTTAGGGTTTTTCATTACTATTTTTTTAGTTTTATCTTTATCATTTGTATGCAACCTAGGCATAGCCCTAGATTAGCTAGTGTTATTATCGAACAACTAGAGATTCTTCATTATCCACTTAATATGGATAAAAAAATGAATAAAACAATATTATAACTAAAAAAATATGCCAATAAGGATACTAAATCATATAATAAATAGGTTATCATAGAGAATAATTGTTATCATGAAAATGATGAATTTAATGAAAATAATAAAAATGAAAAATAGACTAAGAGAAAGTAAAAGATTTTGTCATGTTTTGAGATTGTATCCATAAAAACCCATATTATATTAATGAGATCCTAAAAAGCATATTATAAAATAAAAAATCATAAATGTACAACCAGCCCCATCTATTACTCATTTTATTAGAGCTATGGGTCATCCCCATATACCAATAGCATTCCCCATGAACACATCATCACTTCATACTTATAATGGATGCATGGTATATGTGTTTACACATTTTTTCACTAAAACTAATATTGATACATATTACATGGGAAACATTAATAGTTCAACCTAATTACTAGTTTCAATGCATATATACACTCAAATTATGGGTACACCTCATTTGGTTACTTCTCAAACTTCAAACTTTAGTGACCAAGAAGTGTACGAGATCTTGTCCAAAATATAAAACTTTTACAAGATAAGGTTAAAAATATTAAATTTAATTTTATGAAATCACCTTATGTAATTGATTCATAATAATTTTTGCATAACCCTCTTACACCTAAAATATCTTTGCACTACTTGCTAACTAGATTTTTTACACCTAGGTTCACATTTCATGATGGCAAGGGTCATCTTGAACAACATATTTGATCTTTTTATGTGGCATGCCTTGATTATCCCTCTAATGATAAACTTTTGATTACATTATTTCCAAATAGACTTAATGACTATGCTCTAAGGTGTTTGTATGACTTACATATTAGAGGTATAATCACTAAGAGGGGAGGGTGAATCAGTGATGTAAGGTATTGAAAAAATTAATTGTAATTCTTTAAAACTCTTATCAAATATCATAATAATTCATAAGGAATACAAGTTATTCATAATAATGAATAATAGAGATAATGAAATATCATACACACAATGTATAAATTATATGGGAAACCCTCATGGGGAATAAAACCCACTCTCAAGCTTGCAAACACATAGACTACTTATCATATAATATGATCACCCACCCTTAATTATTAACATGCATCCACATCACAAAGAGAACCTACCCTAAGTATGAACAAACACCCACTTATTCTAGATGTTGATCACCCACACAACATCTATGAAATCAATAACTTCATAACTCTAATTTATTTTCAATCAGATGGAGAAACAATGTATAACACCTCTCTTTCAAATCATCTCACTCACTCAAACTTGCTCATACAAGCAATGCATCCAAACACTCCTTTTGGATCTCTCAAGTCTTCTTCATTCATCCTTAATCTGATATATACTTTAGTTCATCCACTAAGCACACTTATTCTGATCTCTTTCCTTTGTGTTTATCTTTTAATCTCTCAATTATTCCACATTCATGTATAGAAACCATTGCCTTGATCTCCACTATTTATAGAGTTTTCATGAATATTAAATTTTTGGTCAACCATAAGACTTTAATTAACCATTAAGACATCTTAACATGTTAGTACATATATTAAATACGTTATCATAGGTGTGTCATAGTATCTATGGGTCATACGTAAGTTGTTATGCCTTTCAATTAGGCCTTAGTTACCCTTATAGGTCTTATAGAGAACTATTCACCCATTAATCACTTCATCGAGCAAACTAATAACATAGGATCACTTTAAACTATATGGGTCCACTCCATATAATATTTAAGACATATTTAAGTGATTTTTCATACCAAAACATCCTTATGCTAAAGCACAACTACTTGAACAATATTCTATACATAGTAGCACCATGAATGAATAAATAGTCAACTTTTAAGCTCCATAACTTTGACTATACTAACATTCCAACATTATAAATATATTCTCTAGATTCACCTTGAAGTACTATACAAATTTTATTTTGAATACATCAATAAATTCATCTTGGATTAAAAGATATAGCTCAAAAACTTAACACTAGTTTTCCTTCATTAATTTGAAAAATCAAATTCCAACGATCACTGAGAGAATGTTAAACATTAGACATGTTGACCTCATCTCCTGCACCCTAGAAAATTTGAGAAAACATGATCTATAAACATCCATAGATTATATTTATCTTTATCTTTCAACACTTTCCATCAATATTAGATATTCACTTCCATGATTGTTCAACTTGGAAGCCCTACATGCCTTTTACGCATATTGACCTATTGATTCCAATGAGATTCCACCACTTGGCAGCCTCACACTTATGCTAAGAAATATTTAATAAATACACACCATTGGATCATTATCTAGTTTTATGAAATGCTCATAATTACCTCTTTATCTGATTAACACTATTCGTAGATCTTTGATATTACAAATTTGGATAAGTATGGGAATTTAGTAAATTATGTCTAAGAATCCAAATATTCACCTTAATAACTTTTGATAATCTCAACCTTATGACCTAAAATTTGAACCATAATATCTCCTCACATAGTGGAATCCATACATATATCAAATTGATCTTGAAACCTTCACACATGTGAGATATGATGTCATCAAATTGCTCACTCAACTTTATTTATCAAGATGGCTATATGAGCTTAGATAATCATATGACTAATTTGATGATTTTTTTCACTTATATAAACATTATAATCACCCATAACATTCTATAGGGTATCTAAAATATTTCCATACCATCAATATCATTCATGAATTACCTATCCAAGTCAAACACTAAAGAATCATGCAAGAACACTGAAGTACATTTAATCACACCTTCTCATTGTCATTATAGAATATATGACACCTCATCAACACCATTTATTACCTTAAATACATCATTAACAAACATCCAACAATATCCCTTTATCATTGATGTCATAACCAATATAAAGATTATGCTTTGACTCTATATCTCTCTTTAAGTATTTTCTCCCCCTTTGACACAATGACAAAGTGGGATCATATTCTAAAATTGAAGACCTACAAAGACTTAAATAACCAAAAATAGGAAAGGAATAACTTTTATAGATGATACAAACTCCCCCTAACACTATGCATACCTCTTCTTACTTTGAGCTTCTTAAATATGTTTCAAAATTATACTCTTCTTTTATCATACTTTGTTCTATGAAGACAAAACATATAAGATAAATAAAAATTGCTTGAGATTACCTTTATAATATTAAGAGAGACTCCCTCTTACATTATTTACATATCTTCAAACCTCTCAAACTATCTGAGTTAGCCCCCCTAACTCCACACTCCACCTAGATCATGATATATGAAGCATTTTACTATAGACTATTGGAGCAAGCTCATAAACCAATTTCTTCCCCTAAACCAAGAAACGTTTATTGATTTTTAGACAAGGATATGACTCCCAATCTTTATCTTATATACTCAAATTTTGCTTTTGTTAATGGTTTGATCATAATGTCTCTAAGTTTTTATTTTGTAGGCACATATTCTAACTTAACATATTGATTACTCACTTGTTCTCTCAAGAAATTATATCTAATAGGAATGCATTTATTTTTTGAGTGCATTATAAGATTATTTAAGATATTAATTCCACTAGTATTTTTACAGTAGATAAGACAAGCTTCTTTTTGCCTTACCTTATAGTTTTCTAAGGTTTACTTCATCCATATAAATTGAGTGCAACATGATATATACTTAGCTTCTACAATGGATAGGGATACTGAGGCTTGCTTCTTAATTATCTAAGATACTAAGCATTCACCCAAGAATAAAACACCACCACTAGTAATTTTCCTATCATCCACACAACTAGCCCAATCTACATTAGTGTATGTATTTAGAGTGAATTCTTTGCTCCTAGGATACCATAGACCATACTCTATGATGCCTTTAAGATATTTTAATAATATTATGACTAATTTAAAGTGATATTCTCTAGGATCAACTTGAAACCTACTAAAAATACTTATTGCTTGCATTATGTTGGGTCTAGAGGTAGTGGAGTATAAAAGACTTCCGATCATGGATCTATACAAAGTTTGATCAACCTTTGGTGATTCATCTTGCTTACTCAACTTGCAACATGTAATCATTGGTGTACTCATTAGATTAAAATCCATCATATCAATTTTATTTAGCATTTAATTGATGTATTTAGCTTGTAAAATGAATATCCCTACATCTAGTTAGTTAATTTACAATCCTAAAAAGAATGAAATCTCCCTCAACATAGACATCTCAAATTCAATCTTCATTACATCTACAAGTTTTTTACTCATATTGTAATTTTTAGAACCAAATATTATGTCATCAACATAGATAAATACAAGTAATTGACGATTACCTCCAATATTAATGTACAAATGTCTATCGGCTACCCCTATTTTGAAATCTTGACTCAAAAGATACTTGTTTAGTATATCATACCAAGCTCTAGGAGCTTGTTTAAGACCATATAAATCCTTATTTAATCTACATACATAGTCTTGATCACTTGAAAATAAAAATCCTTTAGATAACGCAATTTACACTTCTTTTTCTAAGTTTCCATTCAACAAAGTATGTTTCATGTCCATTTGGTATACCTTAAAATCTTTGAAACTAGCATATGCCAAGAAGAGTCTAATTGATTCCATAATTTCCAATAAATCAAAAGTCTCATTAAAATCTATTCCTTCAACCTGAGTATATCCTTTACACACTATTTTACCTTTATTTCTTATGACCTCTCCTTTCTCATTCATCTTATTTATGAAGACCCACTTAGTACCTATCACATTCTTGGTTTTTGGTCTAAGAAATAGATCCCATGTTTCATTATTTACTATTTAATCAAGTTATTCATCCATAACACATATTCAAATTTCATCTTTGCTAGCTTCCAAGAAAGTTTTGGGTTTAACTAGTGACAACAAGATAGTTTTTTATTGATTCTGATTGATTGACATTTTTATTCTAGTTTACAAGCTTACATTCATATTACCAATTACTTGAGAGGCAAGATGATCCTTTTATATTATCTTAGATGAAGCTTTAGTTTCAAGTCTTTCTTCTTCCTCTTCATCTTCATCATCTATTTGAATAGATATCTCATCCTTATTTGGAAAAGAATTATGAATAGTATCACTTACTTATAAGTTTGACTTCTTAAATCTATCTATCTCATCTACACTCACATTTGACATTTTAACAATCTTGTGAAGTCTCTTATTGAAGAATATATAGGTAGATTTGATAGAATATCAACCTAAGAATATGCCCTCATCATATCTTGAATCAAGTTTGTTAAGATTTTCTTCATCCCTTTTGATATAACACTTGCTCCCAAATATTCTAAAATGTTTGACATTATAATATCTATTATTCCATAGCTCATATGGAGTCTTATCACAATTCACTCTAATTTGGAACCTATTAAGAATGTAAACATATGTGTTTTATGCCCTTCCCAATAACCATCTGATAGTTTATAATCTTGAAGCATAGTTCTCTTTATTTATTGAATAGTTCTATTTTTCCTTTCAACATCACCATTCTATTGTGGTGTTATAACAATAGAATATTGTCTTCTTATCCCATGTTCTTCATATAAATCATCAAATTCATGAGACCAAAACTCATCTCCTCTATCTAATCTTAAACACTTAATTTTAGATTCCTTTTCATTTTCCACAAGTTCTTTGAATGTAGTAAATGTTTCAAAATATTTAGATTTCACTTTAAGAAAGCATATCCAAGTCATTATAGTGAAATAATCAATGAGAATAAAGAAATAGTTGTTACCTTGAATACTTTGAGTTCTCATAGGTCCACATAGATCAATATGGACCAATTCTAATGGAATTGTAATGGAATGTTCCTTGGATTTATATCTCTTCTTTATTTGTTTCCCATGAAGACATGCTTTGTAGAGAGAATGAGGAATTTTGGTAATTTTTGGCATATCTCTTACTAACCCCTTTAAAGTAATACTTACCATATTATCAAAATTTATATGTCCAAGTCTTCTATGCCAGATCCATCTTTCATCTAATTGACTTATGAAACATTCCTCCTTCTTAGCTTCATGGAAGATATATAACTTATTTTATGCTGAAATTATTTTTCAAAACTTTGCCCTTTTAATTTCACATTCCTTGTCATTAAAGGTTATAATATTTCCTTGCTCACATATTTGACTAACACTTAAAAGACTATGTTTTATATATTCTACATATAAGACATTCTTAGCTCTAGTATGACCATTATCAAGACTCATAGTACATTTTCCAATAATATTAGCATATTTGTTATCACCAAATCTAACTAAACCTAGATTGGTCTTATTGAGAAATATAAACTTGCTCTTATCTCCTGTCATATGACTTGGAACCCACTATTTATGTACCACTTCTTGTTCTCATCTTCTTGAGTGTGTAAATTTGTTTGAATAAACATTGATTCTTCCTTTGGTGCACTGTAAGAGTTTTGTTTATTTTATTATTCTTTATTAGGATTAGTTTTTTTTGAACCATTTGATGGTGTCAATGATTTGTATGTCCTTTTTTCCAAAAGGATATTTTACAATTCTTAGCAATATGACCTTTTTGATTGTATTTGTAGCAAATCATTAACTCAACTTGCCTTACCTAATTTGGACAAAATCTTGTAATGTGTCCTATGTCATACAACCAAAGCACTCAATTTTTTTCATTTCAAGCCTCATGACATTTAGTTATCTAATTTTATTTATCCTTATTTTTCCAACATCTTCAGTCTAAAACTGATTGTTGACCCTCAAGGTCTAATTGTCTTTATTCAAATTAGTCTTCACCTTGTATTGAGTTGTAATCTTTTGTTCTTCTTTGCAACCAAATCCAGTTATAATACTACCATGCTTTTGATTATTTATAATATTATATATATCACTTGAGCTCTTTTCAAATATCCCAAATAACTTAATCTTACTAGATTATTTTTCTAACTCAACTATTAATGACTCATTTTCAATTACATAACTTGAACATTCATCTTCTTTAGCTTTCAAACCTGTAGATATAAATTCCAATTGACTATTTAAAAGCTTAACTATACATTTATTCTCATTGGATTCACCATCCATTCTATCTTAATACATATTGAATTATTTTGCATAGTCATTCATATGTAACTTTAACTTCTTGGTCTTTTTCTTCTCAATCTTCAGATCTTTAAGGTCATTTAACAGCTTCATCTCAAAATGCTCTTTGCCTTTTCCATTATTTGTATTACTCTAAGTAAAATATTTTTGATAGGATAAAATTCCTTCCTCAACCATGAAGAAGACTTCATCTTCAATAGGACCATCATCTCCATTATCAAACTTAGAATCACTATCTTCACTCTCATCTAATGAGATACAATATTTATTAGTGTAGAGAATCTTCTTATCATTATAACTCTTGAATCCTTTATTCATATTATTAGACTTGAATGTCTTCTTTCCTTCATCTTGGTCTTAATCATGATTTTCATCATCATACTTCTTATTCTTATGAGGATACTTATTGGCAAAGTGTCATACCTATCTATAATTGAAGCATTTGAAGGATAGTTTACCCTTATAATTGCCTGAACCTATTTTCAATTTCCTTGTAAAAAAAGTAATTAGTTCATCTTCATAAATAACATCATGCTTGAATTCCTTTCCTTGATTTATCTTCTTCTTTGGCTTCATTTCTATCTTGAATGTTTTTTTCCTTTTTTGGTGGTTTATCCTCATCAACTCTCATATCATAGGTAGTAAGGATGCCATGTAGTTTATCCATATTCAACTAAGTGAGATCATGAATTTCTTTTATAATAAAAAATTTTGAATCAAATTTGAGAGTAAGAGTCCTCAATACCTTCTATACTACATTATCTTCATCGATCAGCTCTCTAAGACCTCTGATCATGTTTACTACCTCATCAACCCTTAGAAGATAAAATGCCATAGTATATTGTTCCTTAATTCTCAAACCTTTAAATTACCTTTAGTAGGTCTATAATTTATCTAATTTTACCTTTGAGTCTCCTTCATAGATAGTCTATAACTTGTTCCAAATTTCCTTAGTAGACTTGAAATGGATCACTTTGGTAAACTCAGCCTTGGATAGACCATAAATGACAATATTCATAGCTTTAGAATTATTCTCACTCAACTTCATGTCAGAAGCACTAGTTAGAGGAATAACTTCCGTAGTATAACCATCTATGATAGATTTCCAAGTATCAAACCCTAGAGACATGATGTATGTCCTCATCCTTGTAATCCATAAAGCATAATTTGACACATTAAACAATGGTTCTTGATTTGTAGAGAAATAATGCTTCTATTGATTTTCCATATTTTACCTTAAATCACCTTCAAGTGGTTAAACTTGTAATTAAGGTCATACTCTGATACCAATTGTTAGAGTTATAATTATTTTGAGGGAGGTGTAAATTAGTGATGCATGATATTTCAAACTTTAATTATAATTATTTCAAACTCTTAACAAATATCACATGCATTCATAAAGCATACAAGTTATTCATAATAAAGAATAAGAGAGATAATGCAAGATCATACACACAACACATGAATTCTTTGGGAAACTCTCATGGGGAATAAAACCCACTCTCAATCCTAAAAACACATGGACTACTTCTCCTATAAGATTATCAAAAACATGAGACCTTTTAGTGAATCACTCTTCGCAAGGAGAACCCAACCCTAAGTATGAACAAACACACACTTATTATATATGTTGAGTACCCACACAACATCTATTAAATAAATAGCTTCAAAACACTAATTGCCTTTCAATCTAATGGAGAAACAATTTATAACACCTCTCTTTAAACTCATATCACTCACTCAAACACTCTTTTTGGATCTCTCTAGTCTTCTTCACTCATCCTCAATATTCTCTATACTTTAGTCCATCCACTAAGCACACTTATTGTAATCTTTTTACTTTGAATCTATCTTTTTCTCTCTCAATTATTGCACATTCAAGTCTAGAAACCATTGCCTTGGTCTCCACTATTTATAGAGTCTTCCTGAATATTGACTTCTTAGTCAGCCATAAGACTTGCCTTAACCATTAATACATCTTAAAATGAAATTAAATAGCTTAAATACATTGTCACAGGTCATCCATAACATCTATGGGTCATACTTAAGTAGCTATGCCTTTCAATTAGGCCTTAGTAGCCCTTGTAGGTCTAATGGAGACCTATTCACCCATTAAGTACTTTATTAAGCAAATTAAGAACATAGGATCGCTTTAAACTATATGGGTCCACTCCATATATTCTCTAAGACATATCTAAGTGATTTATCCTACCAAAACATCCTTATTATAAAGCACAATTTCTTGAATAATATTATATGTATAGTAGCACCATGAGCAAATAAATAGTGAACTTTGAAGATCCCTAACTTTGACTATACTAACATTCAGACATTCTAATTAGATTCTTTGGATGCACCTTAAAGTACTCTAAAAATTTATTTTTAATGCATCAAAAAATTCATCCTCTATCAAAAGATATAGATCAAAAACTAAGCACTAGTTTTCCTTCATTGATTTGAAAAATCAAATTCCAATGGTCACTAAGCAAATGTTAAACATCAGACATGTTGACCTCATTTTATGAACCCTAGAAACTTTGAAAAAACACACTCCATCAATATCCTTAGATTAACAAAATCTTTATTTTTTAATTCTCATCATTGATCTTATATCCTCACTTCCATGATCATGCCACTTGGCAACCCTACGTGCCTTTTGCACATATTGACCTGTTGACTTAAATGAGCTTCTACCACTTGGTAGCCTCATGTGTCTTCTAAGAAATATTTGACATATTGACTAAATACACACTATTGGATCACTTTTGAAAAAATCATGTGCACCATTGGATCATTATCTAGTTTCATTAAATGCTCAATGTTATATCTTGATCTAATTAACACTAGCCATAGATCTTTGATGTTACAAATTTGGCAATGGGAACTTAGTAAATTCTATCTGAGAAGCCAAATTTACACCTTAATAACTTTTTCTATGCTTAACCTTATGACCTAAAATTTGAACCATAGGATCTCATCACATAGAGGAATCCATACATATATCAAGTTTCTCCTAAAACCTTCACATGTGTAAAGTATTGTCATAAAATTTCTCACTTTGTTTTATCTATCAAGATGACTACTCGAGCTTAGATAATCATATGATTGATCTGATGAATTTTGGTCACTTGCATAAGCATTATAAGCACCCATAACATCCCATAGGGTCTTTAAAATATGTCCATACCATAAATTCCATCCATCAATTGTCTATCCATGTCAAACACTAAAGAATCATGTAAGAAAACTTAAGCACATTGAAGCACACTTTTTCATTATCATTCTCACATACATGAAACCTCATCAACACGCTTGGTCACCTTGGAGACATAATTTAAAAAAATCCAACATTACGAGTACAATTATTAAAATAATTCAAACCTCTTATAAATCATTATTTTCAAACTCATCCATCAATATTAAAAAAAAATATATTATTACCAAATTATAAAGATAAAACAAGGAACTAATGAACCTATCAATGAATGTGTCTTAAGATAAAATATAATATTGTCCAAAATGACTAATCTAATGGTAGATAAAGATATTCAAGACATATTTAAGAAAAAAATTCTTTTTCCATTACATGAGTCCATTATTTTCAAAAAGTTCAAATATTTTGATGAATTATATTATTTATGATCATGAAATGAAACTCATCTCATTTAAAAATTTTAATAACATAGTAAACACATATACTACATCAAATACCAAGTTTACTATCAAATTAAGTTATAAGGTAAAAGCCACCTAACCTTAAAAGGAAACAAATACTATAGTTAATGTGGTGTCTCAACAACCTAAATGGTTTTTCTTATCCAATTCATTAAGGAAACAATTTACATGCTTACATGAGTATCCAATTTTTTTACTTCAAAAGTTGGTAGAGTGTCACCTCATATCTCTCCCTAATCTTATAAAGGTTGATATGAGTCAACCTCTACCCAAAAAATATTATTCAGATTCTTATTATGACTATCACCAAGGCCCTTGGAATTATATGAATTAGTGTTTTACCTTGAATCATAATATCCAAGACCTTATAAAGAACCAAAAAATTACATTTGATAATATTCCAAAGGAATGAAATTCACAACCTGGTGATCACTAGAATCATAAGATATTTAACAATCCTTTACAAGATCATTCTAAGAAGGAACTAGAAGTACAATTGGAATATAATGCAAATCATCCTCAACCATATTATGATAACCCATTAGCTAGGATTACTGATAATTATGTGGCATACAAATATTATAGTTCATAGACCTTATATTAATTTTGATGATAATGAGATTTTGGATGATGACTCAGATCTTTATTCTTTATTCATTCAAACATACCTTTATCACAAAACTATGCACAGTGTTATGATTAATAATGGTGCAAAAAAAAAAAATCACCATGACATTACTTAACACTTGGATTATACACATGATGATTTACATATTTAGAATAAATCAATTAGATCATTTAATGAGACATCGTGGTAAGTTCTTGGTGAGATTGATTTACCTTTATAGGTTGGGCCATCATATATGGTCACTACATTTTTAGTTATACCATATATGGGTGTCTTTTATATGTTATTGGTATGAAATTAGATACATAAACTTCATGTATTACCTTATACAATTCATGAGTGTGTAAAATACATTCATGCCAATCAAGCAATTAGATTTTTTGGAATTCCTTTTGAGGATCTACTGGAATAATATAAATGTATACCTGATCAATTAATTATCAATCCTACTAAGTTTAATCCTATATGAAATGGTAAGTAATATGTAATCCCCTTTCCTAGGTGGCTAGTAATCAAGATACCATCACATCATAGATGCACAATGGGTTCCATGAAATCCTTATCTACTACACAACATATTTAGATATCTAGAGCACCTAAATGTGTTCATATTACTAATACTTCAAAGAAACCATAGATAATTCATTCATGGGTTTCAAAAAACCATACTATTTTTATTATCTCTTCATAACCATAGAGTCATATTATACATACATAAAGTAACAAATATCCTATAGTTCTAGATATTGCACATATACAAGATCCTTATTAGTACCACTAGTTTATTTCACTAAGTTATGAATGGGGAGATGCATATGAACATCCTTTGTATGGGATCATAGGATAGGCCTTTTCATTAAATATTTTAAAATATATAAAAAAATAAATAAAAAATTAAAAAGTCAAAAATCTAAAAATATTTTTAGTATTTACATATTTTCTTATCTCCCTCTCATCTATGTTTTTATGTCCATGTTGGTAGATATAATATCATTCCTTTATATATACTTATATGTTTCATGGATATTTTGAGTGTGATATGGTCATACCCAAGCATATGACCTATGAACATTTAAATTTTATGCCTTCTCTTTACTCATGTCATATGGACATTAGGGGCATCCACTTATTTGATCACAATACACTCTGGTTATATCATTATATGATCATTTTCCATTATCATGTTTGAGCTTATATAATTACACATGAATTTATCCATACTTATATCTTTCACAGTGTACTTGATATGATATGTACTTAAAAAAATTTACTAACACATATATCCAAGGACTAATATGAATTATTTTTATTGGTTTATTATGTTACATGTTTTTCATTTATGCACTTCCTTAAGTGTTTTTCCTTGCTTGATATTGTCTTTATTTTTTGAGAATTTGAATATGATTTATTATTTTAATCCCATATGCCTTGATTCCCTTAATTTTACATTTAAATATTCCATTTATTATTATATGGACATTCTAATATGTCATTATATGTTTTGTGGAAATTTGACTAATTCATGTGCCTTCAATTGTGCAACATTTGAACATGCCCCTTGTGTGAGGTCTCTTTGGACCATTATATTTTCATTTATTTATGAGTGTTCTTAATTTATCATTGATATTATATTGTTACTATATATATTTTTATGTGATATATATCATGCATCTTAGGCCTTGATTTGATCACATTTTCACACTTCAATGATATATTTACCTGGACATGTTTCTTTTATATGATACATGATAAATTTACATATAATATAGTTATTTTATCCTTATGAGGTAAGGTGAATACTATTTTATACTTACTCTCACCTAAAAATTGGGGACATGTCATAGAGGCATGACCTCCACATTTTTTTATAATTTTAGATTTTGCAAGAGCATGTTTTGGTAAACATGTTCTCCATACTTATTCAGTACTCAACATTTTCAAATTATATTTAGGGCATGTTATGGAAACATGTTATCCATAATTATACCAGTTACTAATTTCATATTTAAATTGGGGAATGTCATGGGAACATGCCTTCCACGCTAGTAAAATTATAAACTAGCCAAATCACATAGTGATATGATTCAGATACACATTTATGGCATCATTTTATATATTGGTACCATTGTTATACCTAGGTTTTATATTCAGACATACATTAGGTGTATATGATGTGAAAAGGGAACCTTAAATTATAAAATTAAAATTAGTTTCAAATTTAAAATAATTATATGGACTTTAGCATTTACCAGGATGGACTTTTATAGATTGTTATTAAAACAATCTACTATAGTAGTTGGTTAATTTTTGTCAAGGTTGAAATTATAAAATCACTCAATCTTACCAAGTTTATAATATGGAGTTATTAAATTATCCACCCTCAATAGATTTATATAGTGAGTTGAGTTGCATCACTCAAGATCACCAGGTTATAAGTATGATTGGGTTATATGATTGAGTTAACCTCAACTTCAGGTAGAAACTTATCTTTTATCTAAGGTTGGGGGAAATTTTTCCTCAAATATTTATATATATGCACTTGTAGGTTTTACATTTTTATTATTCTCAGTTTTAATGATTCTTAATGAAACATATTTGAAAATCAAATTTCCAAAGTGAGAGATGATTGCATGGATACACGTGTACTCCTAACCTTTCTTTCTTTATTTTAAAACATTTCAAATGCTTTCAATTTAAATTATATGCATTGGTTATATATTGTAATATGATATTGATTTCAAGTTAGTCAGCAAAAAATCACTCAATTTGGAATCACACAAATATAACATGTGATATACATACCCAAGTACATATTTATTTCCTTTAAACTAATAAATTTATTACTAGATTCAAGGGGGGAAATGTAGATGCTAATTATGAATTATATATCACCTCAGTATTGTAAACTTGGTAAATACTTCTCATGGTTGTATCCTTTATTTCCTATACCTTATCACTATAAAAAGGCTCACATCCACTATATCTTATTATTATTGGTTACCTTTTAGTCTAACCATTTGTTATTCTAATGATCAGGATTTATATTCTACTTGAAATGTTATAAATCTACTTATTATCATCCTCTACAAGTTTTGGACCTGTATCAATTTTCCATCTTGTTAGACACTTTCATCTTAGTCAGACACCTATGTAAATGCAAGTGTCCTATGTTAAATTAATTGTAAAATGTTCTAATGTTAAAAAAATTGAAATTATAACATGTACTTATGTTTGGGTTAAGTGATTTAATGTGATATATTTCTTGAAAGGATTGTTATATATGCATGGTCCATCCTCATCCATTCCTCACATAGAAAATACATATCAACTCACAAGGAAACTTTCCAAAAACACTCAATCAATAATTCAATTGAGCAAACCCTATTATTTAATATTTCAATATCAGTCATAGGGACAACTCATCTACAAGTTTTAATTACTAAAGGAACATCCCATGAGCCATATTTTTTGAGTTATAATATATGCCACTCTATGTAATTTATTATCTATTGGAACCCTACTAAGATACACAATAGATTTACTAATTTTTATAAAAAATCATAAGGTACACTTAGAAAATCATCTTTAACTATCCATAAGATTAATATTTGAATATTCAATACATCCATAACATTAATTATAGAAAATGCATGAACCCATTGGCTAACAATATAATTCATTTGTTTTTCAAATTAACTAAATCAGATTACAAGATGAACATATCTCATTAAATTTACATTGGAAAGAATCAATTACAATAAAACACTAATATAATCCAAATTTTATCCATAAATGAGCCTATAACTACTATTTTCATAATATTCAAATTTAATTACAAGTCTCACAACAACTATTATGTTGAATATCCATTAAATATTAATGTACAATAAGTTAAATTTTAGTACAAAGTTAATTATATAATAAAATATGTACAACAATATAGAAGAGCTTCATAAGTAGCTTAATTATCCATAAATATAACATGAGTATGATCCCAAATGGTTGAAACTACTGAAAAAAGGAATACCATTTTCCAAGTGATTTATCTCTAACCATAGACTAGTGCTTTCCCACACACTTCCCCATTAGGAGTGTCCCTACCCTTCATGGAGGGGAAGATAATAAAAGTGTGGATATCCTAAATAAATTAGAAATTATGTGTTTACAATCACTAATACATGTAGCAATTATGTATAACACGGAATCCAATCCTCTATCTACTATGACATCAACATACACATACCAACTAGAAAGTAAAATGGAATTACAATCTTGTAATTATAATATTAATTTGGCTAAAGTTTTTACTATAGAAATTAGATCTAAAAATTTGAGACAATTTCCACTCACACAAAACTCTCTGCTATTAAATCATGAATATCAAATGATATTAGGGGATAGATATATGAGTTACATGTCAAAATCCTCATATAACTATCACTTTTTATCCAAAAATATAGTTTATTATTTTTTACATAAAGATTCAAAGTAAAATAACATAAACTGTAGCATACGCTCATCCCAAATAATGATATAATATATGAAAAATCATAAAGCATGAACCTCTTTGTTTCAACTTTCTTAACCATAAAAGTGACAACATAGGTTTACCAAATGAATTGAACTCAAAAATAGATATGTATAGGAGATTATAAAAATAATAAATCATTCTAAGTCTCTTCTCAACATACATTACATTCATAAATTATATATGTATAAGTATATAGATTTCAAAATTTAGTCAACATAATAACTTAAGAGCCTCAAAACTGCTTCAAACCAATATAAAAAATTTAAGATTTCTTTATTATTTTTTCCCAATTTAATTCATCATTTTATATTATATAAGAAAACCTCTATTGATATAAGGTTACAATATAATCATGTTATATAACTATATTTTCCCTATTGTTCACATATAAATAAGGTTCATTACAATCATTTTATTAACTAAAAATGTGTTCATATGATACATAAGTTTTCTATTCAAACTCATACAACCTATAAATGTTTCAAGATAGTATCTATCCTATATAATAAGGTGCCATTGTAATAGTAGAATACATTCATATAACAATCAAAATTTTCTCATAAGATCCTTTAAAAATTCTTACAACATGTGGACAATCATCCATATCAATGAAAATATATTTATTTATGCATTTCATAATCAAAATCATAACCTGTAGTTGCAAACTATTATCCATGAGAAGACTAGTTTATGCTTAGTTTTTATATCCCAATAATAGTTCATTATGTTTATTTAATTATGTTTATTAACTTGGGTATCTCAGACCCTTGATTTACACTAAAATCTACAAATATGTGTTGATGTAGATTTTATTCACACCATAGAAAATTTTATGAGATAGCCTCTAACACTATAGGACTGGTGAAAATAATTCACTCCAAGGAACAAGTTTCAGGGTATTGAATTTTATACACAACTTGTTGGTGTAATAGTAGTGAGCAAGGTAGATTGTTTACCATGAATAGGTCAATTATGGATGACTATAAATCTAATTTATATGGGTGGACTGATGATGGTTCTAACATAAGGTGGGTTTGTCTTTAAAATAAATTTAAAAAGGAGGGAAAGTAAGGGAATGAAATGAGGCTTGTAGACCACACTAGATGAAACCTTTCAAGACTAGAAATTGAAGTAGAGGTTGGATATGATATCATAATCCAATGATTGTTACAAGCTACTATAACAAACCAAAAATCAAACATAGTTAGGAATAAAGGGAACAAAAATACATCATGCTTAAACACATAAAATCAAAGGTTTTTATGTTTTTAATACCAAAATAACATATATACAAGGGGGAATTATGATTTTTATGCAAAAGGTATTCAAATCAGTTGAGATATCTCATTCACAACCAAAATAACAAGAAACTAGAATTATATACCTTGTTACACAATCCACAAGTTGTATAAGAATTATGCTTTACAAATAAAGACTAAAATTGGATAACTTACGCAAAATTTCTTAATAATATTTAACATCCAAAATTATCCTCCCTTTGGGAGTGGGAGGTTACAAGTCTAAATAGGGTTTGGATGGGGAAGGCCTCATGTCTCAAGCAAAGTATAATAATATAGTCATGATAATAAGACTTGTATCCAAGTATCATGAAAAGGATGCATGTATAGTATTCATCTTAGAATAGAATTTCATAGCTAAAAATACAATATATACATGTAACATATATTTGGAACCAAAGCTCTAGCCTAACAAAAACATGAAATTACATAGTTATATTTAGATGGGTGTTGATGTGATACCGCTAGCCAAAGAGGATGATGGAGTGATACTTGTAAGAACTAAATTATTAATTATTGTTCCTTGATGAATCAATATGAGCCCACATGGATTTTACATGACTAAAAATACTAAAAACTAGGAACCCTAAGATGATAAGGAAACATTATTATTTAGTTGTGTGTTTGGTGTAGGCCTTGAAGCTATCTATTTTGTCCTAAATTCTTTAAATAATTCATATGATCCTTCTAATGCCTTATTAATGATTTTAAAATTGATCAAGGAAGGTTTTAAGAGTTTGATGGACTCAACCATCAACCTTTTCTATTCATCTTTTGAACTATTAAACTATGATCCTAGAGACTTAGCTCACATTACCCTATCTTAGGAAAAAATTACCTTTTGTAAAATCTCATCACTGGTCCTATATATTTGTCCTTTAACTTCTTCCTTAAAGTTGGTTGCATCTTCATAGAGGAGGTTTTCAAAATTTGGCATTTTGACTAGTTCACCTATAAGAGTAATCACATTAGTGACCCTTATGTCTCTTATAATTTATAAGGTTTCACTTTCATGATTTATAAAATTCCCCAGTAGGGTCTTCATATAGTTATGCCAATTGATGAAATCATCCCTTTTTGAAATTACATAATTTAGGCAACATGATCCATCCATGTTGGACATTAAGTTTAATTGGTTAAAGGAATTAGTTCTAAAACACTAAACCAATAAATTCAACATATTCTCTAAATTTTTCATTTAGTGCCAAAATTTAGTCACATTTACTCTATTTGATTATCTACTTGCTATGGATACTTGGATATTATATAAAATGTTGTACAGCTTAGTAGTTACACTCTACACATCATCAATTATCTCCTAAGGAGCATGTATAGTCTATCTCTATTGTAGTGTTTATTATGATTCCTATTTTATTTTATGCATCTCTTTCATAGCTTCATCTATTAAATCCATAAAAGAATAAAAATATTAAGTATTTTCATTAGGAACCCTTAGATCCTTTTTGGATTTCTTTTCCAAGGGAAATATATTTTATCTTTGTTTAAATTCAATTTTCCCCTTGTATCTAGATTCAATGACTTCCTCTTCCTCACCCTTTCAATGGTCCTAGTACTGTTTTCAAACTGAGTAGATACTATGGGAAATTTAGTAGTAACTAAATTCTACATCTCATCTTGTTTTCCTTGCATCTCTCTAACCCATTTGGTAAAAATATATTTCCATTCTTGCTCTGAGGGACACAAGACTTCTAAGGTAAAGGGTGGAGGAGTTATTAGAGGAGGTGCTATTCATAGAAGTTCTAAATGCACTTATTTGTATTAGAAACTTTAGATGTGGATAATTAATCCTTTCCCATGGTGAAGGCTCTCTCGATGGATTTACCTTAGCTATAAATTTGGTCAAGCTAGGAGTCTTTTCAAAAGATAATATGGATGACTATGTTGGTGAATATTGTGGCATAAATATTTCTAGTTGAGTTTAATGTTTTCTTAGTTCTAATGACATTTTGGGATAAAAAATAGAAATAGTCACTAAGTCTTCAAAATGGAATACATTCTTGAGAGTCCTTATTTTGGTAGATGTTACAAGAATGGATGAGTCAAAAGAACTAGATACTATTAAAGTACATATAATTAAAATATAAGAAATTAAATCATAAACCACCTTAATTATCTTTTGGATTTTCTCCATTGTGAGGATTAGCTAGATTAAGTCACTAGATAGTTTTTATTCTTCATGTGGCCTTCCCAAGCTCAAAGATTTAGCCTTCTCCAACTCAGCCTCTGTTGGGGGATCAATCCAACAATAGATTACAATTGTGACAGCAATAAATGCAGAATTAAATTAGATTGACAAGTAATTAGAATGATAATAGCAATAACAAGAGATACAAGAAAACACCCTGAAAACTTGTATTAACAAAACTCTTTACAAAGGAATACAATTGAAGAAAGCTTCTTTTTTCCACACATCTCCTAGATGTATAGATCTCTCAATAGATCTCTATTCCTCAAGAGATCTCTCTCTCAAGAATAATCAACTCCAACAAGCCTGGATTGATTCAATTCTGTACTATTCTTCTCACACAATGAATTACAATAATTCACCCAACTACAACAATAACTACTGCTACAAAGCTAAGAAGATCTAATTCTACATATAGAATTAGGAGACTTGAGCATGTACACCCAACAAGCAGTTAAGCCACTTGAACAAGGGCTCTAAAAATAGTAATGCCAATAATAGAGACGCGAGCTTGAGTTTACAACTCAAACTTATCATGCAAACACTCGCTTCTGTCCACGGAAATAGCTTTCTAGACACGCAGGTAACCGATGTCAGTTCCTGCTGCTTGTCTGTGACTGTCGTCGGTCGACCTTCTACCAACATCGGCATCTCTACAACTACCTGTGACCGACGTCGGTCACTCCTGACCGATGCCGGTGTCTGTGTAGACCCGAACCTGATAATGAATGCTCCTTGGTGAAGTTTTTAGCTCCACACCCTAACAATCTCCCACTTGGAGATAAACAGCTGCACCAGTACCTATACAGCAACATCTTCTAGTTCTTCCATCTTCAACTCAATCATGAAGACCAACAGAAGTTGAATGAAGATTCAACTTCTCCTTTGTAACCGGCTTGGTTAACATATCAGCAGGATTCCTAGCTGTATGGATCTTCTCCAGCTTCAACTCACCATCTTCCAATACCTGTCGTATGAAGTGTTACCTTAGCTATATGTGCTTTGTTCTTGAATGAAAGGCTGAATTCTTAGCCAAATGGATTGCACTCTGACTGTCACTATACAATCTGCAACTCTCATGCTCCCTACCAAGCTCATCCATGAACCGTGTCATTCATATCATCTCCTTGCTAGCTTCTGTGGCTGCAATATACTCTGCTTCTGTAGTTGACAAGGCAACAACCTTCTGCAACTTAGATATCCAGCTAACCGCCATTCCACCTATAGTAAAAACATAACCTGTAGTGCTCCTCCTCCCATCCAAATCACCTGCCATATCTGAATCTACATAGCCATGTAGAGAAGTATCTGAACCTCCATAGCACAAGTGCCTACTGCTGGTTCCTCTCAGATATCTAAGGATCCACTGAACTGCTTTCCAATGTTCCTTACCTGGATTGGCCATATACTTACTTACAACTCCCATTGCTTGGGCAATATCCGGTCTAGTACACACCATTGCATACATCAAACTCCCTACTACAGAAGAATATGGAACCTTACTCATGTACTCTACCTCTTCATATGAATTAGGACATTGTTCTTTACTCAACTTAAAATGTCCAGCCAAAGGTGTGTTTACCGGTTTAGCATCCTGCATATTGAACCGTTTTAACACCTTGTCCACATAATCTTCTTGAGACGATATCAACCTGTGATTTTTCTTGTCTCTCTTAATGCTCATGCCAAGGATTTTCTTTGCTGCTCCTAAATCCTTCATAGCAAATGTTTGAGCTAACTTTACCTTAAGCTCTGAGATATCCTGTATGTGAGACCCTGCAACCAGCATGTCATCTACATACAACAATAGAATAATATATCTACCATTATCAAATCTCTTGAAATACACACAATGGTCTGATTGACACCTACTATAGCCATGCTCAATCATAAACCTATCAAATTTTAAGTACCATTGCCTAGGAGCTTGCTTGAGGCCATACAAGCTTTTCTTCAACCTGCACACAAACTTCTCCTTACCCTTGACCTCGAATCCTTCTGGCTGTTCCATATATATTTCCTCATCCAAATCTCCATGAAGAAACGTTGTCTTAACATCTAGCTGCTCAAGATGCAAATCCTCAAAAGCAACCAAAGACAATACAACCCTTATTGAAGTCATTTTAACAATAGGAGAAAAAATCTCACCAAAGTCAATACTTGGCTTTTGTGCAAATCCTTTTACCACTAATTTGGCCTTGTATCTCATCTGTCCATTCTCACCTTCCTTCAACCTATAGGTCCATCTGTTCTTAAGTGTTCTCTTACCAACTAGCAATTCAACCAAATCCCATGTTTGGTTCTCTCTTAAGGACTCCAACTCCTCGCCACGCTCCCACTCACTCTTGGACTCCACCTGTATTGCTTCTTTAAAACTCTCTGGTTCTCCACCATCAGTTAGCAATAAATAAAATAGAGAAGGAGAATATCTAATTAGAGGCTTACTAACCCTTTTTGACCTCTTGATGGGTGTTTGAGACTCGTCCACAACACCCTGTCCACCCAAATTCTCTGACAGTGACCGACCTCGGTCACCTGCAGACCTATTACTGGCTGACGTCGATTCTTCCTGACTGACCTCAGTACCTGTACGGCCGACGTCAGTCTCTGTATGGCCGACGCTGGTTTGTGTCTTGTCGATGCTGATTCCTAACCTACCTACGTCGGTCTCTGTGTTTTCCTGTAAGTGATTATATCTTTTTCCCGCGAGCTCATCTTGGACTTTCACCTCATCCAATTCACCATTGCTCTGCTCAAATTGATTCAACTTCTTTAGCTGATCACAATACATCACTCTTTCATTGAAAACAACATCACGGCTCCTGATTACCTT
This sequence comes from Torreya grandis, assembly GCA_037957365.1. Lineage (NCBI taxonomy): Eukaryota > Viridiplantae > Streptophyta > Pinopsida > Cupressales > Taxaceae > Torreya > Torreya grandis. The sequence continues at coordinate 5,913,252 of JARHVA010000327.1, forward strand.
GTTAGTTTCTAGATTCCACAATCTGTAACCAAAATCATCTGAGCCATAGCCAATAAACGTGCATCTCATAGACTTAGCATCAAGCTTCTTTCTATTTTCCTTATCTATATGCACAAAGGCTTCACAACCAAAAACTTTGAGATATGAGAGATCAACCTTTTTACCTGTCCATGCCTCTTCTGGAATACCACCATCCAGAGCTGTAGAGGGTCCTCTATTAATTAGGTACACTGCAGTGTCAATAGCTTGTGCCCAAAACTGCAAGGGCAAACCGGCATGCAGTCTCATACATCTTGCATGCTCCATTATTGTCTTGTTCATTCTTTTAGCAATTTCATTCTGCTGAGGTGTCCTTGGAACCATCCTTTGCCTACGAATTCCATGCATGTAATAATAATCTCTGAACTTATGACTGTAAAACTCATCGCCATTGTCTAATCTCAGGCACTTTAATCTTTTACCTGTTTCATTCTCAACCATAGCTTTCCAAACTTTAAAAGTATCAAATACATCAGATTTCTTTCTAATACAATAGATCCATACCTTCCTTGTAGCATCATCTATGAAAGATACATAGTACTGTGATCCTCCAATGGAAGCAACCTGAGCCGGTCCCCACACGTCTGTGTGAACAAGCTCCAACTTGTGCCTCTTCTTAGTAGACCCAGTTTTGAGAAAACTAACCCTTTTCTATTTTCCAAATACACAGTGCTCACAAAACTCTAGATCTATGCCTTTTAAATCTGAAAGCATACCTTTAGACTTAAGAATTGACATCCCCTTCTCACTCATGTGGCTAAGCCTTGAGTGCCACAATTTAGCATCCACATCTGAAGTAGATAATACAGAAGGAGATTTGTTAGTAACACAATTACACAAATAGAGAGTACCTTCTCTCTTACCTCTGGCCATAATCAGTGCACCCTTGGTCACTTTCCAAGATTCTGCTGTGAGAGTTACTGTACAACCCTCATCCCCTAACTTTCTTGCGGAAATCAAATTTCTCTTCAAGCTAGGAACATGCATCACATCTCTCAACACCCATGTGTTGCTATTCTGCATCTTCAGCTACACTTTACCTTTGCCAATTATTTTACAGGGCTCATCATCCCCTAGATACACTATTCCAAAATCTCCATGGATATAGTCACTAAAATATTCCCTGTTAGGAGTAGCATGAAAAGATGCACCAGAATATAATACCCAAGATTCTATATTATTATGCAGAGAGAAAATTAAAGCATCCTGTGCAATACCTGCAATCTTGGCTTCTTCCTTTCCTTCGTGCTGATTGTCCTCCTTAGGCTTTGACCAACAATCTCTGCTTATGTGCCCCATCTTTCCACAATTCCAGCATTGTGGCTTCCTGCCATTCCTGGATTTAGATCTGTGTTTCCCCTTTGACTTGGATCTTGATCTGCCTTTCTTGCTCTTCTCTTTCTGCCTTCCCCTACTCTCAAAACTTAAAGCATTCCTGGATGCCTCTTCTATGCTTTTCTTGCATATTTCCTCATTCAAGATAACACTAACAAACATCCTCTACTTTCAAAATATTTGATGCAGATGCAGTATTACTTACTGCCATTACTAAGCCATGCCAGCTTTTAGGCAAAGAACATAATATCAAAAGAGCTTTTATCTCATCATCAAACACTATATTCACTAAACTTAATTGATTCACAATACCATTGAAATCATTCAGATGAGTAAAAATAGATCCACCTTCATTCATATGCAAATTAAATAACTACTTCATAAGATATACCTTATTGGAAGCTGAGGGTTTTTCATACAAATTTGCTAACGTAGTCATCAACTCTACCGTAGACTTTGCCTGTGATAAATTGGATATCATAGTAGATGCTAGACTCAGTCTTATAGAACCCAGAGCCTTTCTGTCAAAAACTTCCCATTCTTCATCCTCCATGTCTTTGGGCTTCTTTGCAATACCTCCTAACGGTAAGTAGAGATCTTTCTGATACAGATAGTCCTCTATCTGCATTCTCCAGTGTTGGTAATTTTTTCCATTGAACTTTTCCATTCTCAATTTACTTTCATCTGCTATTGCTTCTCCCACTCAAATAGAAATCCCTACAGAAACTCCTATGAGATCCTGTAATCAATACACACTACACAGATCTGAACCACCTGTTAGTGAACCTGAACTTTGATACCAATTATCAAGCTCTGAACCTGTAACCAAGGCTCTAATACCACTTGTTGGGGGATTAATCCAATAATAGATTACAATTGTGACAGCAATAAATGCGAAATTAAATCAGATTGACAAGTAATTAGAATGATAATAGCAATAACAAGAGATACAAGAAAACACCCTGAAAACTTGTATTAACAAAACTCTTTACAAAGGAATACAATTGAAGAAAGCTTCTTTCTTCCACACCTCTCCTATATGTATAGATCTCTCAATAGATCTCTATTCCTCAAGAGCTCTCTCTCTCAAGAAAAATCAACTCCAACAAGCCTGGATTGATTCAATTCTATAGTGTTCTTCTCACACAATAAATTACAATAATTCACCCAACTACAACAATAACTACTGCTACAAAGCTAAGAAGATCTAATTCTACATATAGAATTAGGAGACTTGAGCATGTACACCCAACAAGCAGTTAAGCCACTTGAACAAGGGCTCTAAAAATAGTAATGCCAATAATAGAGACGCGAGCTTGAGTCTACAACTCAAACTTATCATGCAAACACTCACTTCTGTCCACGGAAATAGCTTTCTGGATACGCAGGTAACCGACGTCGGTTCATGCTGCTTGTCTATGACCGTCGTCAGCCGACCTTCTGTCAACATCGGCGTCTTTGCAACTGCCTGTGACTGACGTCAGTCGCTCCTGATCAATGCCGGTGTCTGTGTAGACCTGAACCTGATAATGAATGCTCCTTGGTGAAGTTTTTAGCTCCACACCCTAACAGCCTCTTCACCCAAAGATTCTTTCTTAGTCACATTTTTTCTAATTCTCTCATAATTTTTACATTATCTTCCTCATCCATGGCATAGTATACCAAGGATATCACATGTTCTTATTTTGTTTCCTCCTTAATAATAGATTCCTTTATGGTATTTAGAACAAAAGATTATCTCTTCTACTTGCTAAATTATGGAAGGGGTTGGAATAAAAATGGATCTCATTTGATATGTGGATATGGGAGAGGTAGGAAGTTATTGGGATGATGAAATGTTTTAGGGAAACATAGTATTAGGAACTATTATTATATGTGGTGCTGATGGAATGGAAGGTGTAACAATAGTAGTGGAAGGGGGAGTAGAAGGACTTGAAATTGGTTGGGGAGATAGGGGCATGGAATATAAGAGAAAGAAGGCTACATGAATTTTAGAAAAGTAACTTGTGTATTAGTTGTAACAGGTGTTAGAAGGGTCATGATGAAGTTGTTCCTTTACCTATTTTATGGAGGTGGATCTATCTCCATTGTATTGGTTATGTCCATATATGCAGTTGTGAAGGTTGAATGAGTAGGGGTAGGCCTGGGATTAAGGATATTCTTGAGAATTCATTTTCTTATCTAGTAGTTCTCATCCCATTGGATGTTTGACCCCTTGTATTATGTATTTAAATCTTCTCATGTAGGAGAGTGGGGGTTAGATAGGGGATATTTATGGCTCCATGGATTTTTTGCTTGTGTTACCATTTGAGTTATCTATTCTTTAGTAATTCCTAGATTGTAATGAATGGCCTGAGATGCCATCATAAATATATGTGCATCTTTAATTATTATCCATTATTTTGATTCATATAATGAATTTATAAAAGATACATCATGATTATATTATTGATGATCATATATGTCATTCACATTCTTGTTTTCTTTCAAGAGTTGAAGATAATTCATGACTTTCTTCTTAGGGTCTCATTCTCTGAACTAGGCCTCATCAAGATTATAGTGGGTCATAATCTTCCCCACTTGATTAAAGTGGGATCTCACTACATATTAGAGTTTCCTAATAATTAGTGGAGTTTTAATATTATAGGATAAATACTTTTGACCTAGATCCTCATCAATGTTATTATATATTTGGTAAGCAATTTCATGTTTGTAATTTTATCAGGAACTTGATGTGGTAGTAATAATGGAGTTCCATTATTCATATAATTATTATGATTGTAACATAAGGGTAGTACCAATAGTATCCCCATTTATTAATGGTTGTCCTCAAGTTTTATAACAACCTAGGCTTCTAGGTGCCATGAATCACTTGGTATACCTAAAGGTAAACCTCTACATAGATCCTCTTAATTTCAACTCTAAATATATAAATAAATATGAATGAATAGTCTTCATAAATTTTGGTATCAACATATTTAGTTGATGGTTGCCATAAATATCCACTTACCTTATGGAATGTACTGATGATGACATCAAGTAAATAAGGCATCATATAAAAGTTCATGTTCATGGGCCTTTGCTCAGGTTGATACATCTAGGTCTTTAACCTAGTACTAATAACTTACCCTAAGGAAAAAATATTATTTAATGTTAAAAAAATTTCCAATAGAGGGACCCATTATAATTGCATATAAATGATGCTAGGGAAGCCATATAATTTTTTTAGGATAGCCATGGTTATACTAATTCTTGGCTTATATTTGAAAATCCCATTAGATGAGAGGGATCCCTTGGGATTTAGTCTTTAGCCTTTTAGTATCCATTGTTTGATTTTTACATCTTCTATATTATGCTTAAGCCATGAATAGGCTAAGACTTGATTATAATCCATCTAAAGCAAGATTATCCCAAGATATCTTTTGAATGCCCTTTTAGAGATGTAGGTAATTACATTCTTTCCTTCCCTAATGTGATTGTAGTCTCTATCACAAGTTCCATTAAAAAATAATTATCAAATAATATTTATATAGGGAATTACCTTAGGTTTTACATTGGTTGATGAAGTCCTACAATTTTAGAGGTAACAGTTCATTAGCATATTACTTTTCATCCTTAGATAACTAATTTTGTGTAGATTAGGGAACTATCAAGTTTAATGCATTCCAAAGTGCTAATGAGAATGGGAATTTAAATTTGATTTCACTCTTATTGAATATTGTATACATATAATATTTTCAAACTTTTATTAATGACTGACACTTTGTATCTTGGAGGAACCTATTGAGTCTCAATCTCTCTAAGTGCATACCTTAAGGGCTACATCAAGAAAGGGGTGGGAAAACCATTAGTACTTCATAATATTGTTTTTCCTATTTCCACTTTATATCTACATACTTCTATCCTAAGACCATTTAACCTAATCTTATTCTTTTTAACCCTACCTATAGTATTTTTCCTTTTTCCATCCTCCTTTTATTACCTTAACACCTTTTTGGATAGTTGGTTGTATTGGGTCAATTGGGTTGACCTAGTATAGGTTGTGGGTATGTTTTATGTCTTTAAAACACACTAGATTAACTGGGTCAGCCCCATATATTTTATGTTCATATAAGGATTTAGGGAAAGATCTACCTATATATACAAGCTAATTTCCCACCATTTCATAAGAAAATAATTATTAGTGAAGAAGTTAAAACAAACATCTGCTTATTGACCATTCTACTTGAAGAAGAAAGCTTAGGGTTCCATACTTTATTTGGAGATACAAAACTTGTCTTGTGGAGAAGTATTTTAGATTATTAGATAGGTTGTGTAGTCTAGAGCTGATTTATCTTATTTATCCTTACATACCACAACAATTTTTTATGAAGCACCTTGGCCAAGGGAAAGATTGAGGCTTAATAGGTCTATCTTCAAAGGTAAATATTCCTAAATTTATTTATCCTTTGTAAGAGTAGATAGATAATGCATTTGTATTATTATTTCCATGTATTTAGAATTCTAGATACATTACCATGAGTATATGTCTTCTAATACATGTTTAGTTTATTTATTTGTTTTATTATTTCTAACCACCCCCACTTTGTGCCACAAGATTTGGTATGTGTGTGAAGTAAGGGGGTAGGCCCAAATACCAAGCCTATATCACTTCCACTATAGTATTTTTCAGCCCAAACTACCTGAAACCATCCTTAGATTGTTAATTAATACCTTGCTTATAGCCAATTTCCCATCACATTAAAAATCATTCTTAATAATGTAATAAACAATCAGGTTGACCAATTAGTTAGATTTACTTTTCAAGCTTTTAATTTCTCTTTTCTCAATTATGTGCACAAAACCTTGCATTAGCCAATGTTGGTACAAGATTTTGCTTTGTGTGTTTCAATTGGATTAACCAATGTTGATCCAATTGACTATTTGTTTCCTTTCAACACTTATATATTTAAATTACTTTCAAAACTATGTTATTCACAACTTTCTATCATCTATATCATCTTCCCTATTTTCATTAATTATGTCATCATAAATCCTATGCATTTTATGGTTTTCAAAAAAGATGAATAAAAACAAAGATATAGGTAAAAAAAGGAATCTACCTATTTTTAGCCTCTATTCACTTTATAAGATTAACCCAGTTGACCCTATACTATTTCAAAACCTTTTCTAGCCTCTATTTATTTTACAGAATAAACCTAGTTGAATTTTACTATCTATAGACCCTTTTTAACATCTTTATATTATACTAGGTCAATTTAGTTGACCCTATAATGTTTCTTGCCTTCTCTATTTGCCGATTCAGTTCACTATCTTTTCTTATTAGCATTTTATTCATTTCTCTCCAAACATAATGAAATATTTTATCAAATTATTTCTTGATAGTCTCAACCCATTCTAAATGTACATGGGTTTCTCTTTCCTACCCCATCTATCCACTATAGAAGAGAATTCTTTATGGTGAAACTCTTCATCACATGGTTCTAAATCTTCTAAATCTACCCTAGAACATATAGTATATCTAGAGATATTATTAAACAAATCTAAAATCATGACAATCATATAACTTATACTATTTTTACACTTGATAAACCTAGAATTGGTAAACTCATCAACATATCTACATCAAATGTTAGAACCTCACATTATGTTCTACCCCTTACAACCAATGTTCACAATCCTCTTGCTACACCCATAACAAGATCACCTAGGCTTATCGATTTCCAAAGCAACATGGTTGAAACCACTCAATTTTATAATCTATAGGGTTATCAATTATTCAAAAAACTTGATTATAATACTATTTACATTCCTCACAAGAATGGTGGATTAACTAAGATTCCTCCTTCCTTTACCACACTTAATAAAACTAACACTACTATTGGGAATCCTCTACCTATAAATAATCCTCCTCCCACCAACACAAATAATCCTTTTCCTACCAGCACTAATACCCCTCCTATAAATACCAATCCACCTATTGATATAAATAAACTTCTTTCACATGTCATACAACAAATGAACATCATACAAATAACTAATCAATATCAAGTGATGAACATGCAACAACATTTATGCAACATAATTAGTCAACCACGTCAAGTCATCATGTCTCAACCAAACCAAAATTTTGTCCCTCCTCCTCTTAGAGGTGCTAATGGGAATATCATCCCTCAACATCCAATGAATAATATAAATGCTTCAAAATTAACCTTTACCCCCATTCATTGCATCTATAGATATTGGAAACATTTCTCCCACTATCACATATAATGGGATTAAGTACCCTACTATCTTTCTTAAGTATTTTGGTAATCTCTATAAGGAATGGTTCCAAACTAACACCTTTTATGCCACCAATCTCTTAGCCAAAACCTTTGTTGGTGATGCACTTGAATGGTACAACCAACTTCCTTGACATTCCATCTCATAACTAAAATATTTAATCAATGATATAGTGAAGGAATTCCAACATGATGACCTTCCTGAAAATTACCTTAGCCATTTCATCAATGCCAAACAAATTCATAATTAATCTAGTCATACTTTCATCAAACTATGGAAGTCTCTCACTCATAAAGTGAACCATAAAATAAATGATGACACTATTTTAAAACTATTTGTCACTATTATTAAACCTCCCCTTCAATACAAAGTTTTAATCTTTTCACCTAAAACTTTGGAAGAAGCCTTAGACCAAGCAAAAAGGCAAGACTTTATTATGACTCTTTGAACCATCTAAAACAACTACTAGAGTACCTTGTCAATAATCTTCTCACCACATTGATTCATCCAAGCCTTCCCAACCTCAAAATGGAGCATCCGATTCAACCAATTTTAACCCAATCCCCCCACCCTTGAGTCTATAATAACTTAAAGATAAATTACCACCCTTTAAACCCATGATATTTGATCCTTCCAAACCTCTTCCAAAATGGTATGATCCTAATAAGTTTTGTTGGTGGCATGATAATATAGGTCATTCTCATGAATCTTGTCATTATTTTAATCAATTTATTATTTCTTATTTTCTCGGTCCACATTCCAATATTTAAACTCTCACAAAATAATGTTATCTAGACCATCTTCAAACTTCTAAAATTCAATCTCAATAACATCAATCACACCAACATCAACTACCTAATGAAGAAACCTCATCTACTAATTTTGTTCAAACCATAGTTGATCATTATTCCTACACTAATAAGGAAAATAAATATTACATTAACAAATTTAAACATATGATTACATCCATTGAACCTCAACCTTTCAAGTCAGATGAAACTAAAGAGTACCTAGTTTAAATGCCTAATTTGACTCATATCATACATGGTCCTCTTTTACCTCCTTTATATCTTCATTCCCCTCCTTCACATCATATGTCACATTCACAATCCTTCAATTATAATAAACCAACACATTTACCTATCTCTAAAAACACTTTCCAACCCAATGGAAATCATTTTAATGGTTCAATGTTATCTCAATCTAACTCACATGTTGGGGCATCTTGTGATGCCTATCCACATGTTCCTTCAGACTTTAGGTCATCTTATAATTCCCATCCATACATCGAATTACCCATTGGAGTATCTTACAATGCCCACTCTTATTCTACAATGCATAATAAAAACCAAATTTAGCTTCAACTAACCTTTTGAGACTTATAGACTTATATTTCACATGCTCATTTTTGATATAGATGTTATCATAGATTTTAATTGTACTTATTATTTTTTGTTTCTTTGTTTTTATGAATTTTAATTATTTTAGTTTACAATTTTTGGATTTCTTATACATCACATTTGGCATTTGTTTTCATTTTTTGTCTCTTTTCCTTTTGTCTTTTTATGTTACTTTTTCCGTTAGTATCTTTATGATCATTTTTACCCCTTTATTTAGAATTTACCTCTTGATGTACCATAGTATTATTTATATCTTGACATTTATTTTTGGCACCCCCTTAGGTTTCTCTTTTGTGAGTTGCTTTGTAAGACTGTGGATAGGAGCTAACGTTCTTAAAAATTTACCATCTTTTTGATTATCTCTTTCACTCTTTTTCTCTTGATTGTTGGCACCCTCATGGGTCTCTCTTTTATGAGTTAATTTGTAAGACCATGGATAAGACCCAGACCTCCTCATAAAATTACCACATTTTAATGTTCTTCATCCTTATTCTCAAACTTTAGATTTTGCTTCTTTTTTAGATCAAATCTACACACAAATCTATGTTAGCATGTTTTCTTCCACTTCCCTCTTTCTTATGATAAGGAATCACATTTTACTATCATTGAATACTCTTTTCCCTTTGTCACATTTTTTGATATTTTAAGAAATTCAAATTGTTCCATGTGTCATTCCTCTTGATTTCCCCTTCCTTTTGTTGGATAAAACTTGGTCGAAGTCAAGATAGCAATTTTATTTCACTTAGATTTATGATACTATTAGACCCCATGCTCTTTGAAGTTTCTCTCTCTTAGAAACCTTGTCCCAAGTTGTCAAATGAAAGTCATCTTTAACACCCATGTTTGTTTTTCTAAATCCATATGGAGGAGGAATAGAAAAATATATCAATAAAGTTAAAAGATAAATCATTTAAAACAAAAGGTAATGATATCTAAAAGGTAACATAAAAATTTAAAAATTCTAATTCACACCAAAATATGTGATTACAAGCACATATCCTATCTCCAATTGAAGTGCAAACTCCACAATTAGATTCACATAGAGATGAAGTCCTTTGAGGTGTGATACACCAGCAGATTAGAATAGGGGATTTAAAAAAACTCTATCCTGCTACCTACTTTATCACATAAGTACCCAATCTTCACAATAGATTGATGGCTCTGTAAGGGTTCCTAAAAACATGGAACATCATGGGGAGGTATTTCCATTATAATTTTCATGTATTTATCCTTCATGGGATGATCTATATACTTCATTTTTTGACCCAAGACTTATGTTGCTAAGAGAAGTTCTTCAGAGTTATTAAGGTCAAAAGTCCTCTTGTTTTGATAGACCAAATTTAAGTGTCTTGACTTCAATAAATAATTCCTATACCTTGGTTTTTCCTTCATTATCCCCCCCACCCATTTCATTTCCCCCTTGATAGAGAAATTGAATTTCCAAATATATTTCCCCTCTTCTTTAATTCCTTCTTCTTCACCTCTTAAAAATATGCTAGCATTACTTTGTTTTAGTTTTATCTATCCTTAGACCAAAATAACATATTTGAGTAACTATAGATCATTCTTTTCTTCTATTTTTTGTACTACCCTTTTATTGTGAACAACTAAGTCTACACCATTTTTTCCATTATTACATGTTTCTCTTCATATATGCCATCTTCATGTTTTTCTTCCATCTTCAATTACATTTCATTTTCTATCCTTCATGTTTTTATTTTTGCCTATCTTACATGAGCATACTTTCCCCTTTCTTACATATATTTGTTCAAGTTTTCTTGTATTGATATCTCATTTTTCCATTCATATTTTACATACTTCCCAATATGATTTAGTATGTACTACATTATTTTTTTCCATTTATGCTTTACATGCTTTCCAATATCATTTGTCATTTATTCAATATCATTTATCATTTATTTCTTATCATTTGTCATTCATTTACCAATCATTTGTCATTATTTTGTCATTTATTTTACTTTAATATTCTAAAAACCTTTATTTACCAATATTAAATTTTTGATTATCTCTTTTATGTCATTCCTAACCACCATATACCTTTTTTTTTAATGATTTTTGGCTATCTTTTGCACTAATTTCTATAAGTTCATCTAGTGTTCTCTACATTAGAAACCTTCACATTTATTATAGTCTAGTTTATTTATGGAGCTAAGTTAAGTTAAAGGTATCTATTTTTAAATTCATTCCTTTCATTTATCTTATTTATTTCTTACTGTACTTTACTTAGCTTCATCATTGTGTGTTATCATGTTTTATCTCGAAGCACCATCCTATGTTGCACTTACATGACACATGATGAGATTTGAGTGGGGAATATGTATACACATTATATTTTCAAAATTTTGTTGATTAATAACACTTTATATCTTTTAATAACCTATTGAACTTCAATCTCTCTGAGTGCGTGCCTTAAGGGGTACATCAGGAAAGGGGTCGGTAGACCATTGGTGCTTCATAAGATTATTGTTCCTTTTGCTACTTTCCATTTACAAACTTGTCTCCTAAAAACATTTACACTAAGATTATTCTTCTCAGTCCTACCTCCTTTAATCCTTTTCCTCTTTCCATCCTCCTTTTATTTCCTTAACACCCTTTTGGATATTCAACTATATTGGGTTGATTGGGTCAACATAGTATAGTTTAGGGGTATGTTCTATGTCCCAAAAACACATTGGGTCAACTAGGTCAAACCCATATAAATTATGTTCATATAGGTATTTAGGGTAAGATCCATCTATATATACAAGCTCATTTCCCACCATTTCATAAAAGAATAATTATTAGTGAATAAGTGTGAATGAACACCCACTTATTTACCATTCTACTTGATGAATAAAGCTTAGGGTTTGATACTTTCTTAGAGATATGGATATTATATTGTGGAGAAGTCTTTTGGATGCCTAGATATGTTTTGTATCCTATAGGCGATTTATCTTATTTATCCTTACATACCAAAATAATCTCTTACAAAGCATGAAGGGTTCATCTTAAAAAATAAGTATTACTAACTTTATTTCTCCTTTATAAGATAAGATAGATAATGAATTTTTATTCTTCTCTCTATGTATTTAAGATTCCATATAAATTAATGTGAGTATATGTCTTTTAATACATGTTTAGTTTAGTTATTTATTTTATTGTTTATAATCCCCCCCCACTTTGTGCCACATGCTTTGGTGTGCACTAGATTAGATTTCACTTTCTTATTATTAGAATAAATTTAATATTTAAAACCTTAGGAATCCATTAGGGGTATTGTGTGATTATGTTAGACTGTAGGCTTTGGAACCCTTCCTAGCATGATGTGTTGTGATAAGTGATATAAGTGATCCCCTAATTAGGTCAATAAGATCCCCATATTGGTCATGCTCCCTCTTAACAAGTGTATCCCGAATCAAAAATTTAGGTGTGATCTATCTTATATGATCTAGGATTAATTCATAGCATGATTAATTTCTAATTACATACACATACCATATCCATATATTCCTCATGTCCCATGCATGAGTATGTAGAGTGAGCTTGAATATGTACTGGTTTCAAATATGAAGGCATTTTAGTGATTCTAAGATATAAATTCCCTTTAATACTTGTAGGAAAATTCTCTAAAAGTTCATTAAAATATTAGGGCTTGTGGTCATAAGGGAGATTGAAATCACAATGTTTTTCTCAAATATTAATGGTGAAGTGATTTTCCCTTCATTTATATTTTACATATATCCTCTAAATTTTATGTCATAAATTACTAATTCATGTGAATTCAATATAGCTAATGACTTTTAATTTAATTCCCATCTAAATTTGAATGTGCTAGTTAGCTTTGGTGGGTCTACTTATTTTCCAAATGGAAATTATCTGTTAACTTTACATGTCTAGTCATCAAGTTCAAGGTAGATACACAAATATTGCTTACCCACTTATGTGTCTTATTGTTGAATTCATTTATGTATAATTTGAGCCTACTTACTCTATATTGTGACACTTATCTAATTATTATTTAGTTAAGACTTTAGATTTGGATATTAATTTTATATTCCCAAAGGATGTGAGCTAATGTAAATGTGCCATGTGGAGTAACCTCAAGTCTATTAGAAATAAAAGCCATGGAATCATAGGATCTTGGGTGTTTTAAACTATGAATTCCTATGTAAATGTTTCATGTAATTAAATTTTGACACATGACTTGATCTCAGGGCCTTGGAGGCATGGATACTCAAAGACATGATACCATTAGTTCATTTACTAATAATATCTTATTTTAAATTCTGGGCCAATATAATTATTCCACTTTCCATATTATTTAAGATTACAATATTAGATATATTAGATCATGGGGCCTCAAGACTATCAAAACTATCTAATGTTTATGTAGTTTCAAGTTGATATAAATCAGCGATGTGTCAAACACTCAAAACTCAAAATCTCAAAAACATTAGACTAAGGGAAATTGAAATAATTAGACCATGTTAATCCTTTCAAGGTTATGAATAAATGAAAAAGTGACAAATTTTGAATGCTAAAAAATCAAAAGCTTGAGACTATTAGAATTCAAGAATTCAAAACCATTAAGTAATTATCTTTCATTTTAAATCCTCCATAGTTATATATAAACAAAAGTGATTTGTGTGATGTCTTCATAGAGATCAAATACTTTGAACACTTATAATTTTTTATGAAATCTTAAGGCTCCTTGTAACATATGAATGTCACTTATCTTGATCTTGTTCTATAAGGTACAACCTGATCATGAATGATTAACAAGTTTTCATGAATAATCCTATGGTAATTTGAAATAAAAAATAGGAATACTAGGATAAAACATTAGTAATGTTATTCCATAAATAAAATCACCAAATTTTAAAAAGGGAAATATGAAAGCCTAAGGTTTAAAATAAATTAAGATATTTGTTCAAGTTTTGATTTTCATAATTTCAATTCTTGTAAGTTTAGATTTATGAAGACAACATTAGAATTTTACATAAATAAATTAATATCATGGATTCCTAAGGTTTATAAGACCCCAAATAAAGATTTTTAACAATAATAGGTCCCCATTTGAATTTTTAAAATGGGGTGTGTGTGTGTTAGGGAACAAAAAATGGTGACTCACTAGGAAAATATTCTTTAATATTTTGAGAACCTAAAATCTCAATAATGTAGCATAACCAAATTTCACCTATGCTAAGAAATGAATAAACAAACTAGGCCTTGAAATAGACTCCTATTTCCTCATGCAAAATACTAACCCTTTCCATTCTTAGGATTTGAGTATGTGATTTTTTGGATTTAATTTTTCTTGTTATGAGAGTTTTGACAAAGTTCTAGATAGATAATGTAGGTTTCATTTTGATTTCATATTTTATAACCAAATAGTTAGGTAAGTATAGACATTAATCTATTTATAGCTAGGTTTCCATAGTCCTACAGATAAACCTATGATTCTAATAAAGCCCTTGTTATTTTTCCATCTAAGAGTCCATATACTTGGTAGATATTGATTTACTTAACCATCTTATATTAGTTTGCATGATTGAGTTTTTTTATAATTATAGATAAAATAAATCTTGAGAACCACTATTGGTTGGGTGTACATATAAGAAAACTTATTTTGATCAATACATCCCCATCATTATATGTCCAATTCTATATTTATTATAATTCATCCAAGCTTTATCATGTTATAGTGTATTAAATATTTGGAAATGGAAAGTATTTCTAAAATTTGTATGCTTATATCAAAATAAATCTCAAAAGTATAGTAAACTCATCTAATAAAAAAAGGACCTAATTCAATCATGACACATAACTTAACTCCAAAAAATATAGTAATATCAAAATAAATCCTTATGATTACTAATGATGTATCTTTATGAATCATCCCCTTATTTTTAGTAGTTATTTTGTAATATCCATGTAAGAAATCAATTGGTTTGTTCTATAGTTTTAGAAAACTAATCTAGAAAGCATAAAAACTGATCCACTAAAATAAAAATGTAGAAAGTTGGAAAAAATATTCATAGAAAGTAATAAATCTACTCTACTCCTACACCTAAAAATTTTCACATACAATTCAACTTGAGACATTTATCTAGATCAACCATGAAATAGTTCTTTAATAAATATCCATTGACTTGAAAGGTGAGGTCATTGCCTTGGAGGTATTTCAACCAAAAGGCATTATTACCTAGGACCTTTGATATTTGATATAGTCCAATATATAAAGGATTAAATTTATAATTTTGTCCTTTTTTCATGTGTTTTATCCCATAGAATCACTAATTATGAGATCCCAAAATTTTTGTATCTTGGATCTCTTATAAAACTATCTTTTGATAATATATTGATGTTTACTAAAGCTATAAGTGATTCAATTCTTGAATCTTCCATCTGGACTATGTCTAACAGTCTATATTTTATTCTTTCATATTCTCCAATGTACTCTTACATGAGCTAATATGTTGGTATCTTAAAATTAATATGGAAGACAAGTTGTTGTCCATATACCAATAGAAAAGATGAAGCCTTGAGCACTTTCTTGTGCCTAGTTCTATCTACCCACAGTGCCTATTTGAATAAGAGATGACATTCTCTTAATTTGTCTTGTGCCTACTTCTAAATAACATCCATCATATATTTTTGGTAGACTCATCTACTCCATTTCCTTTTGGATAATATTTTGAATAGAACTCGATTGTGATTTGATTGTCATAATAGGCCCATTCTATAAATTAAAAAGATTGAAAAGTTGAACCATTATAGCAAACTAAGGAAATACAAGTTCCAAACTTGGTTAATATATTTTCTTACATAAACTTGATGAAACCAAATATTCATGGAATTATTTGTTTCAATGGATTATGTATACATAGTACAATAATCAACAGTTATGAGGATAAATTTATGTCCTTAGAAATATTTTGGGTGTATGACCCCAATAAAATGAAGACCCCATTAGGAAAAGGGATGAACCTCAATTACTAGTTGAAAATGCATGGAAACATTTATTTATCTTTAATAAAATACCTAACAATCAGATAGGTCCTAACATGGTTATGTTCATACTTGAAGATTTTAGGCTAGTAGTGTCCCATCCTCATAAGTTTATGAGTTTTTATGTTTCTTGAGGGATGCCATTACATATTTTATGATGTAGGTTGTTCAAGACATATGTAGCTTCTTATTTTGAAATGCATATCAAATTGATTACCTCATATCTCTTACTTTAAAATACTCCTTTCTTGATCATGTAATGAGCCTAATTGATCCTGAGTATTCACCTTCACTCTTTGTTTAGCTCTAGAGGATATGTACCTATTAGTAAGTAAGGGAAAATTTTATTGACACTCACCACCAAATAATTGAGTCTCATTAATGTGTTTAATAGTGTTGAATGGATCAATTTTGATAATTATCTAAATAATCCATTGGCCTCTCACCATATTTCATTCTCTGATTTCAATTTCAAACTCCTAAAGTTTGGCCATCCATTTACCTCTTCTTTCACCTAGTTAATTTTGGCTATGTGAACTCAATAGTATGATTTAGAATGAGGGAATTTGTTTTGTTTCATATTATATAAGGCATTAACATTTTGATAGACTTAATTAGGGCATAGATCTTCTTGTCTATCATGGAATATTTAAACTCAACATCTTTCATATTGGTACTCATGAATGTAATGGGATGCTCATTATATTTTATATGTTGTGTAATATCAATAGATATAGTATGTTCTAAATAAAATTAATAGAGATATAAATACTTACTAAAGTCTCTACTAATTATAATTAGAGCTTGAGTAGTGGTAGTCTTTATGTCTTAGAAAGCTCTTTGGGCTTCTATCATCCATTTTATATTATCATCTTTTTTTAGCATAACATTTAATGTTTTAAAATATTTACAAATCAATAAATGAATTTTTAGACAAAGTTTATCTTACCAAATAAGTACTTAAATTCTTTCTTCTTATTGGGAGGTGTCAACTTGGATATAGACTACACTCAATCTAGATCAATAAAGAATCCATTTTTGGTGATGATATGGCACAATAGCTTCCCTTTGGTAACTATAAATATGATTTTATTTAGTTTAAATGAAATTTCATACCTTATAAATCTATCAAACACCTTTTAGAGGTGATCTACATGGTCAAATCTATCTTTGGAAAGCATAGTGAGGTCATCCATGTATATGATGATGCAATTGCTCACCAAACCTTAGAAATAAAAGTCCATGGATATATATAAAGTAGATCCTACATTAATTATTCAAAATGGAATAATATTATATGCAAAAGTTCCCCACTTTATTGTGAAGGTAGTCTTATCTAATCCTCTACCTTTACTATTACCTAATTGTATTTACATAATCCATCCAAGAAAGGCATTATCTCTATTACACTCACCATTTAAATTACCTCATTTAGTGAAGGTAAAGGGTAATTATCCTTTTATGATACTCTATTCAAGTTCATGAAATTGACATAGAGTCTGATTTATTTGCTCTTTTTCTTGACTAGTACCACATTGGCTACCCAAGTAGAGTGACTAATTGGGAAGATAATTTTGGCCTCCAGCAACTTCTATACTTCTATTTGAATGAGAGGTTTTAGAATTTCATTTATTGGCTTATGTCTCTACATAAAAGGATTATGATCCAACTTGAATAGGAAGTATGAGTAATGAATCTAGGGTTGATGACTTTTAGGTCTTCATATGTCCAAACTATCACATCATTGTATTCTACCAGTAGGTCTTTCAACTTTTATTTCTTAGTTTGAGCACAACTTATGCCTATGTTCACCTATTGAGGTTGTTGGTTAGTGCCCAAATTTTATTTGGAAAAAGTTAATTTAGTTACTCTTGGTGGTTTATGCTTCTAAATGTAGGGTTATATATAAAATTATTTCCCTAAGGAGACAATACCTAGAGGGATAAAATTCTCATTCAATTTCAAAACACTATCTTCTCCCAATTCTTCACCACACATGGGTTTGACATCTTTCTCATCTATTATCTAAGATTTGAAATCTTAAGAGTTGATCATGAATTACACTATTTTTTGGTCATCCTTGAACACCTATATGTTTTCCACATTATCTAGGATGGAGGGACAAGGTACCGACTCCATTGATAACTTCCACATCTTGGAATCTTAGAGTGGTGCCATATTAGTAGCTGAAGCTGCTAGTGAATTGGTTGTTTGGCTCTAATCTCTAGGGATGGGCTTGATGTTGAATCTTGACTCAATTAATTCCAAATACTGGTGTTTATACTTATTTAAGCAGGTGGGATTAAATTGATACTTATTCCTAGTCTGATTGACCACCATTTTATAATCACTAAAGATTTACATCTATTTAACATTGTGTTTGAGAAAAAACTACAAATTGAGGATTATATATTCATACTTTGATCAGTTATTTGTACAAGGAAACGATAACCTATAATAAATAAGGTACTTTTACCATATAGATCCATCAAATCCATGCCAACACAAGAATTTTTTTTGATCTAGCTCCATAAAAATGAAGGGTCCATAGTTGAGATAGATCTTTAAATTATTATTCATTCAATACATGTTCTATCCTAGTGGTAAATGTGTATATGCCTACATTAAAGATATAAAGTCTGCATTTTCATTTGTGACATTGTACTTAATGATTATATGCCTCATCTTGAGTTCATAATCTACTTAGATTTAGTTGGTTACCCCTTTCTTGGGAAACCACACGTATGAGAAGTTGATGGCCATGTATTTGTTAAGTGTCTTGGATAATTATAACTTAGTAATAGACTATATTCTTCTAGAATTTAACAAAAAATATGTTGATCATCTGCTACATACATGGATTAGATTCTAACTAAGTGTGTATGTTTGTTATTTTTTTGAGACATGGGATGGAAGACTTGTCCAATTGTAAGACCGCTCTGTTTAAATTATTAGGGGTCAAGCCTTACTTCTAACATATAACTATTGGAATCACATTGGTTGAGGCACTTGATCCAACTAATAGATTATGTACATTCTTTTAAAACATTTAGATAGTTATGATAAATAATAATAATTTAGATTTGTTTTCAAATACTATCACATTGGCATGTATAGATTTAGATTTGTCTAAAGTATAAGATCTTTTGGTTAGGTAATTGATTAAAAATTATCTTTATTTAGTGATTTGAACTAGTTTAAGTAGGGTGATATTAGCCTCAATATTATTCATGTCCTCAGTAATATTGTATATAGCCTTTCTTTGTGATTTTATGCTCTGTAACTACTCATCTCTCCTAGGGGACGTGGGTTATTTTTGTCCCAAGAATCTAGAGTAGTAACGCCATTGTTGTTAAGAGGTGTTGAAGTAGTAATTGGCTACTTACTCCTCAGATTGTATTTTTTCCTTAAGAACTATTAGAATTTGTGGATATTGTATATATTATCTACTAGTTCATTCTTCCTCTATAAATTAGAGATCATAAGTCTCAAAGAACATTATTGTGATGGAGTGTCCAAGATCAATAGAGTAATAAGGATTTGTTTGATGTATAGGGACTTCTTACCTATCCATCTCCTTCTAAAATATCTCTAAGGCTATGCATAACTCATTGTAGTTGATTTCACCATGTTATGCATTATTACGGACCCTATACCAAGTAGGAAGGGTTGCTTCTATAATATTGATCTCCAACATCCTATTAGATTAAACTTTTTATTCTTGATAATTTTTAGACCTATTGAAAGGCTTGTTGTATCTCTAGAATTATAATCTATGATTAGTATATTAACCTCCAGTATTAACCATGTATTTATACATGTTTAAAAAACCACTTTTCAATTTTTGGACCATCCTCTAGATTGATTCTAATTCTATTTTTATCAAATTATAATTGTTACCCTATGTTATAAAAATATTGATTGGTATCAATGATTGATTAAAGTTTTTATATTTAGGCATAGAATTATTCAAGAGTAAAATATGATGATTGGGTATAACATGGATTAAGGGCAATTGATTATAAACTAGATTCTAGTTTTGGAACACAATATTTTTGTTTTCATTTAGAATTGGACTAAAATCTAGAAAGGAAGGCCCAAGATTTAGTGGAGCCAAAAATTGCATCTAAGGCTTCAATTATTTGCCTACATTGATAGATTTATCATAAACCAAATATAATGTATTCATATCAACAACTTTTCATATAAATATAGTAGTCATAGGGTCTAAAGCATTATTTTACATATCTAGGGCCAACACCTCATTGGGTGTGTAAGTAGTCTCAAGTCTACTATACATATTATAAAATATAACATTGAAGGATCTTATTAGCTTATTTGTCTCTCTTCTCATACTTGAAAAGTGTTGATAAACAACACTTGAATTGGTAACCTAGCCCAATTATGTTGAAAAGGTGTTTTGACACTCTTCCTAAGAGGTAATGGAACCTTATAAGACATTGATAAACCAATCATAGTCTACATATTGTAATTTGAATGGAACGAGTTTGCATGCCATGTCTTCATGGGATATATTCTATATTCCCAAGGTAGTTTTGAAGGCTTTGATGTGTTATTATATAGTCTTTCCTCCTAAGGGAGAAAAGGAAGGCAAATATTTCTTAGGTTTTTTAGGTATATCATGGATAGATCCAACAACATCAATAATATAACTAGTTAGCCAAGTTGAAGATTAAACTAGAGCTTAAATTTGAGGCTATGGATGGGCCATAGAGAGTAATGGAAGATGGGTTTCTCTACCTAAATATAATGATTGAGCCCAAGGTTCTCTCCTAACTCCTTTATCAGACCTTTTTCTATGGATTTCCAAAGGTGGTAATAATAAGTTAGTGTCTTAGGTTAACCTAGTTAGTCTTTTGGGTGATTCCAATGTAACTCAAATGATTCTTTTCAAATAAAAGAGAGGCAAAGGTTCAACCCCTCCTTATATCACTAGATTAAGTATTTCTTTGTTGATGTAGGTTTTATGCACAACATAAAAAAAATAATGAGGTAGCCTCTAATGTTTTAGTATCATTGAAAATAATTCACTCCAAGGCATGAGTTATATGGTATTGAATTATGTAAACAACCTATTAGTGGAATAGTGGTGAGTAAGGCATATTGTTTACCATGGATGGGTCGACTATGGATGAATATAAATATACATGAGATGGGTGGAATGATAATGGTTCTAACCTAAGGTGGGTAGGACTTCAAAAAAAGTCAGAAAGGAGGAAAAAGTAGGATAGGAAAGGAGGCTTCTATACCACACTAGATGAAACCTTTCAAGACCAAAAATTGAGTTAGAGGTTGGATAGGAGATAAAAAACCAATGATTATTGCAAGATATTGTATTACACCAACAATCAAACATGGTAAGGATTCAAAGGGAACCAAAATAAAACATACTTAAACACATGAAATTAAAGGTTATCATGCTTGTTAGACTGAAATAACACACCTACAAGTGGGTATTATTATTTATATACAAAAGGTGCTCAAACTACATATAGTTTAAGATGAAAAAAATATATTAAATACATAACTCATACACAACCAAAATACTAAGAAAACAAAATGATAAAATTTCGTACATAATCCAAAAGTTAAAGAAGAATCAAAATTTTCAAGTCAAGACTAAAATTGTATAACTTCTTCAAAAATTCCTATTAATATTTAATATACAAAATTATCCTCCCTTTTAGACTAGGAGGTTATGATTATAAATAGGCATAAGATGGGGAAGGCCTCATCTCTCAAGTGGAATCTAATAATATAGTTATCAAAATAGGACTTGTGTCTAAATTTCATGTAAAGGATGTATGTACAATATCAACCCATAATACAATTTGACAACTAAAAATAAAATATATACATGTAATGTATATTTAGAAACAAAGTTATGATTTAAAAATAACATGCAAGTACATAGTTATAATTATATGGGTGATAATGTGGTACCACTTTTTGAATACTATTATGGAGTGATACATGGAGGAACTAAAATATCCATTTTTGTTCTTTGGGGAATCAAAATGGGCCCACTTTGAGTTTGTGTGAATGTAAATCCTAAAAAATGGGAACCTTGAGATAATGGGGCAACAATAGGAGTTGGTTGCATGCTTGGCACAAGGCTTGAAGCTATCTATTTTGTCTTGAGTTCTTTAAATAACATGTGATACTTTGAAATTATTATTAATGATGTCAAAATTGAGCTAGGAAGGTTTGAAGAGTTTTATATCCTCAACCATCAACCTTATCTATTCAGATTTTACGTTCTTGAAATCTACTCCCAGAGCCTCAAGTCTTGTTACCCTATCGTTAGAAAAATTTACCAATTATAAAATTACATCACTGGTCCTATATATTTTTCCTTTCACTTCCTCCTTGAAGTTTTTAAATCTATTTGGAGGAGGTTCTCAAAATTTTGTCTACTAATTAGTTCACCTTTGGGAGTAATCACATTAGTGACCCTTGTGTCTTTTAGAATTTCCAAGGACTCACTTTCATGATTTGTAAAATGCCCCAATAAAGTCTTCATATAGTTATTTTAATTAAGGGAAACATCCATTTTTATAATTACATAGTTGAAGAACCATGATTCATCCATGCTAGACATTAAGTTCAATTATTTGAAGGCATTATTCTAGTGTACTTAACTAATAAATTCAACCTCTTCTCTATATTTTTCATTTAGTGATAAAAATTGGTCATATTTATTATATTTTATAGTGTCCCTACTTTGGAAACATGTATATTATATAAAATTTTGTAGAGATTAGTAGTTACACTCTACACATCATATCAATTATATCCTAAGGAACATGTATAATTTGTATATGTTGTATTCTTTGTTGTGCTTCCTCTTTGCTTTTGTAAATCTCTTTCATAGCTTCACCAATTAAATACAAGAACACATTAAACAAATTAGTATATTTATTAGAATCCCTTGGATCCTTTTTGGATTTATTTTCCAAGAAAAATAGATTTTCTCGTTGCTCAAATTCAATTTACTCCCTTGTATTTAGAATTAATGCATTCCTCTTTACCACCCTTTCGATTGTTCCACTCTTTTTGTCAAGATGAGTAGAGATTATGGAAAAATAAACTAAAACTAAATTATGCCTCTCATATTTCCTTAATTACATCTCTCTAACACATTCTAGTTGAGATACAATTTTTCCTAGGATTGATGGCATCTTGGGATTAAAAATAGAAATAGTCACCAAGTCTTCAAAATGGACTACCTTCTTAAAAGTCTTTTTTTGGGTGGATGCTAAAAAATGGATGAATCAAAAGAAATATATACTATTGAAGTACCTATAGTTGAAAAAAATATATATATCTTTTGGATTTGATCCATAGTGAGGATTGGTTGGCCTAAGGCACCATCTAATATTTATTCTTCCTACAACTTTCCCAAGCTCAAAACTTTAGCCTTCTCTAATTCAACCTATTCATCCTCCTTACCCAAATATTCTTCCTCAGTCACCTTCTATTATTCTTCCATAATAACTTATACATTATCCTCCTCATCTATGGCATAGTCTACCATGGATATAACCTATTCTTCTTTTTTTCTTCCTTGGCAGGGGATCCCTCTATGGTAGTCAAACCAAAATATGGTATCTCCTCTACTTGTTGAATTGTAGAGGGGATTGGAATAAACATGGATCTCCTTCAGTATTTGGTAATGATAAGGGTAAAAAGTGATAAGGATGATGAAATGTTTCAAGTAACCATAGTAGTAGGAACTACTACTTCAAGTGGTTATAAGAGGTGGTAGAAGGATTAGAAGGACTTGGAACTAGTTAAGAAGATGGAGGGGGATTGAATATATGAGAAAGAAGACTACATAAATTATATAAGATTAACCTATGTAGAATTTGTAAGAGGTGGTAGAGGGGTGAAAAAAATGTCCTCATATACCTATCATGTAGAGATGGAGTTATCTTCATTGTAGTGGTGGTGCCCACAAATGTAGTAGTGAAGGATGAATGGGTGGGAATTGGCCTAGGAATAGGGATATTCTTAATATATATTTTTCTTATCTAGAATTTATCTTACCTTTGGATGATTTAACCCTCATACTATTTATTTACCTTTTATATTATAGGAGAGGGGGTTGTCTAGGGCCTGATGAATCTTTTAGTTAGGTTGGGGGCCATCGATGTCTCCATGCCCTCTATGTTTGTGATACCATTTTATCTACCTATTATTTATTAATTATTGTGTTGTAATATATGATGTATAAAATGGGGTCCATTCATTTATTCATGGGGTTAGGCATTTTTTAGTTATTTAAGTTAGTTCTAGACTCATTGTAATTAGGCACAAACATGATGCATTCCTTAGTGCTCACCATTTAAACTTGACTATGTTAAGCATGGAATATACTAATATGGGGGTGAATAAATATAGTATATGTCTTATAAATATTTTAATTAATAAAATTATACTTAACCATACACTTAAGATATGAAATAAAATTAAAACAATAACATGCACCACACAAGAGAGAGAGAGAGACCAAATTTTTATGTGGAAACCCAATGTTAGAAAAACCACAGAGAATAATCTCAAGTTTAAGAATGATCACCAACTCAAATTACAAAGTTTTCAAGCACCAACTTGTAGGAGCACCAACACCTTTGTTGAGCACCAACACAGTAATTATTTGTGAGAACCAACCAATAAGAGCACTAACCCCTTACAAAGGTTTGTCAGCACCAACCCACATGAGCACCAACCACTCTTGTGTATAAAACATAACTATCTCTCAATGTTGATTTCTCAATAAATGATATAACTCTACAATATCTCTTTCTATCCTCTACTCTTTTCTTATATAAAATAATTACAAACCATGCACTCACTTACATATTACAAATGGCTACACAAGCCCTAATTTATAGATTTACAAATGACCTTTGGAATTCATCCTTTATGACTCTTCACTCATCATTGAAAATGGCTCCAAACTTGCATGACCCTTCAAATTCTTCCATATGAAAAGTCACATGGTGACCCTTCATAATCAAATGCATCCTTTTATATTTTGTCATTATCTTGGTGACCTTTTGAATTTGTTAACGTGACTCTTCATGGAAAATATGTCATAACCTCTTTTATCTTCACATGGTGATTCTTAAAATTCCTCAAGATGACTTTTCATGAGTAAATTAAGTCCCATTCCTCTTTTGTCTTTACCCCATGACTCTTTGACTTCTTCATGGGCCCTCTTTTAACTTTTATGCAACCAAAAATATATTCATTAATATTAAATACATATTAACATATTTTAGCCAAAATATGAACATTAAAAATACATTTAGACAATAAATGATATGGGGCATTTATCACCAATGCTAGACCTTTGAAATCAATGACAATATTTCCAACAGATTGTGTTAGAATCAATTCACATAAGGTACAAGTCTTATGCACTCACCTAAAGCATAAAAAAGAAAGAATTGAGGCTTGAATTAGGATAGTCATGCCATGGTGCAACTCATTAATTATAAGACTTGATAATATTAACAACAAATGTGGTAGATTCAATGGCACAAGCCATTTATGGGTTAAGTTTGATGGTCTATAAGCATAAGCCTATTTGGGAACTTAGTTCTAGACATAGGGGCATAATCTTATATCATTTTGGTTTTATTATCTTCAAGGCACAAACATTTGTTCCTCTAATATTATCATCATCTAATGATTTGAGGGATTAATAGAATGTTTTAGATCAAATTCATACTAGGATAACACTTTATGAAGGGATACCATTACTAGGTGAGGGTTATTTTCTAAACTTAGGCTATTTCTCATTATATGTTGACATCATTTATAAAATATGGATGTCAATAATGATGTGGACCAGAGCTTTATTGTAACCTAATCATTTATATATTGAAATTACACTATTGTAACTAGTACATTTAATTCACATTCAAATATCATTAACATAAACATAAAAACTAAATTGAGATAAACTAGGTGCAATACCATTCTTCATTAAACAAATTCCAATAAGAAAAGTACATGACAAGTGAAGTAGAGAAAATGCTTATCTAAAACTACTAATTGTCTAGATGCTCACAAGCAAACTTGGGCACTATAATGTGGATCCTCAAAGCCATCCATACTAATCCTAAGTTTTAATGGTGGTCAAATAATTATATTTGGGACTAATTCTATAGGGAATTACTATTTAAAATCACATCTCTCCTACTCAATAGTTTGAACTCAGCTTTAAAGCATGTAGGAACATCTTCTACTAGGTTGGAGTTACACACACCAAGTGCTAAGTTGGAGATTTTTGAAATCATTATATTGAATCCATTACCTTGTGCCCATGAAACTATGATCACCACATGTATCCACTCCTTAAAGACACCAAAACATCATGGAATAAGTTAGCCACCTACCAACTAGTGAAAGGTGTGCATTGATTCCTCTAGTTGGTGTAGAAAGGGATCAAAACAATAATAATACCAAATGATTGACTCACACTGAGATGTTAATCTATTCATCATGAGCCCAAACTTATCCAAATTAGGGTCCTAAAATTACCCCATACAAAATTATTATTCTACCCAAAACTACGCTTTTAAATCTTTCAACATATAGAACTCATGCATGTTCTCCTTCAGCTCAACATTGAAGTCCTCAAGGCCTTTGATGGAAATATTGAGTTCCTTAGTGGTGCTATCTATCTCCATGGAAGAGGCACTAAACATGAGCACATCTATCTTCTCTAATTCTTCTTGAAGGCCTCAACACTTGGCATAGCTTTTGTCACTCCTCCATCCAAGATTTCTCCTTGTCATAGGCCTTAGTCTACAAAGTATGGAAGAGTGTTTCTAGGCTATGATCTTGGTCTTTGATATGGGTTCTTACGGAATTAACCTTCCCCATTATTTGAGTGTGATATAACTTACTTTTAGTGTATACATATGCCATCATATCCTCTATTTTCCCCTTTGCCTACTTGAGGTGCATGTCTTTGATTGATGCATGTTTGGAGAAGCTACAAAAGATGGCATCAACTGCATCTACTCCCTATTGAAGTTTGGCAAAGATTTATTATACCTCTTTAAGATTTTTATCTAGCTCCTTTTGTATCATGTTGTATGGTTCCTCCTCTTATTCTTTTGTCAATTATTACTTCAACCTCAAGAGTTTCTACTCTACTAGCACACATACTTTGTCAACCTTTGATAGGTTTGATATGTCAACACTATTTAATAACGATGTCTTGGCTCTTTATATGCATTCATCTAGTTACTACAACTTAAACTTCATGGCTTGTGATTCCTCCTCTACATCTTACATGATTTGCTTCCATCACTTCACCTTAACATCATTAATGATTTTGTTTCATGTGACTTTATTGGCCATATAGATGAGTGTATTGGTAGACCTAATTGGGATCATCTATAGGGATTTAGGATAAAGGCGTCTTTCCCCTCAAGTTTATCAATGCCCAAAATAAACTTTTGAGGCACATCAAAGTGAGTCTCATCTATGTATCTATCAAACGTAAACAAAATCTATTTACACGTCCCATCTATGATAGATTCAAGGGTATTATATTCAAACATGTATAAGTCTTCCTCTATCCACCCATTTTGTGTCTTTTCCCTAGGGATCAATTCTATGCCTTCTTCTATGATGACTAGCTCTTTGTGTTCTTCCTCTTCATTAGTGATATCACTCTTTTTAGAACTTTACTCTAAGGTTTATTCTTCCTATTCATGTAGGGGTTCTTCTTTAGACTTGTCCCCTTTATTTGATTCTTCTTCTTGCTTGGAATTAGCTTTACCCTCCTCCTAGTTTTGGGGGCCCCCCATTACACTCTCTATTTTTTTCTTTTCTATGGTACTAGCCTCATCTTCCTTTTCTTTAGACACCCCTTCGCTACTTGGGCATGCTTTTAGTGTAGCTTGGTCTAATGTGCTAGTGGAGGCACTAGGTACCTTTTATGCCACTTTTTCATTTGGTTCCATGCTTGTGGTAACCTTTTTCTCTTCCTCTTTTTTCTTGGCCTTTTCTTCTTGGGCCTTCTTATTTTTCTTGACCTTCCTTTTTTTTCTAGTGTTAACACCTTTTCTTCCTCAACCTTTATTTCCTTGGACTTAACTCTATCAATATTCTCCTACATCATTCTAGTTACCTTCATGGTCTCTATTTTATTCTCTAGCACTAATGCCTTTATAATTTATACTTAACTCATTCCTAGATTCCTCCACACCTTTCTCTTTTCCTCCTCATGTTATGGAGGTTATGTGGTGGGTTTTTCAATTTAGGTGCTTATTGGCTTATCCACTTCTCCAATCATGGTGGTAGTACCCACTTAGAGGGCCTTTTGGACTTCTTCCATGCTAGGATCTTCTCCTACTTATTTTACAATGTAGACCTTGGTACCTCCTTCCTCTTCCTCCTCTATTTCTTCCCATGCCTTTTACACCTCCATTTCCTCACATGCCTCTTGTGCCTCCATATCTACAAAGGTTATTGTTGGCATTGCAATGGGACCCTTGGACTTTTTTTCTTCTCCTTTTTAATCAAAAAAATACCTGAAATGAACCACATGTGATTTTTATTTGGTGTAGAAGGAGTTGTTTCTTCAATGAAGGATTTTTACCTTTAAGTACTCTTGAATTTCTTCAAGTGTTTCTCCTTCGTTTGTCTAGGGAGACTTCTTTTATGTTGCTGGAGTCAACTTCCCTTCATTACCGATATGAAGGGGGAGTTGATCATCCTTCTCAAGGTGTACACCCTTATTTCTTGCCTTCATATCATAATATAACATATGTATATTCATGAGTATTACTTCCTTCTAGAGGAGATAAAAGTCAATAAAATCCAAGTCATTATCTTCATGTTTTGTAGATTTTTGTCTTTGGTACACATATTGGCATCACAACATACTCCTCTCCAAATCGAAGGTCTTCACTAAGATGTCCAACTACTACACATTGGGAATTATCATTAGCACATCCTTGAATTACTTTACAAAAAGCATGTAAGGGTGTTTTAGCCAACCTAAATGGTTGCCATCTATGAGTGCCAAGCACACTACACAGAAGTGTTGCATGATGGTGAAGTTCATCATTTTAAACATGTTTTGGGAAAGCTCCTTAGGGATGCATAATTTCATCTTCAACACACACACACACACACACACACACACACACACACACACACACACACACACACACACACACACACACACACACATTGTGTACACCACCCCATATCTCAAGTGTAGTACTTATAGGAGAAGGAAAGTGGGAAGGTAAAGTCCTAATACTTCAATGTCAAGGAGTCTTTGTGCACTGAGAAGACCCAAAGATTGTCTTCATCTTTATTGGGCATGCTGATCTCCTCCATGAATATAAAAATCAATATTAACACCCACCTAAAGTTATCCTATACTATATGCCATTCAATTAATTTTTTTATCATTTCCTCATCAATGAATTTAGCAATGTTGAATTCAACATCTTACACCATATGAGAGGTGATGCACAAATAGGCCATACTGATATCCATCCATATTCTATCAAGGAAAATCTTGGATCTCATGAGGTGAATCATTGCCCTCATGCCAAGGTCCTTAATATCCTTTATTGGGAACATTAATCCTCACTTGTAGTACCTAAGAAGTTTCATGACCATCTCTATTTCAACATCATCTGCCATCATCTGATGAATGTATGCACCTGAGTCAAAGATCCCGATGATTATTCAAATTAGGCATTATGATAACCATATGAGCCTATCTACAAAGTAAAATTGGTCCCTATGGATGCAAAAAATGAGGAACTACATGAGTTAATTTGGATTTTCAAAACATGGAAACTCATAGAGCTAAGTTTCATTGGTGTTTGCAAGCTTGTATTGAATAGATTAGCCAAACAATATTGTACCTATCTCTATCTTTTATCTAGTTTCAACCATATAGTCTTACACTAGATCTTATGCATTTATTTGGGTATGATGGTTATATTATTTTAACTAGCATGTGTGCATAAATGATGCCCAATTCTCCCCCATTAAGACATTTGGGGGAAATTGCATCTCTATGTATGACATCTTTGTGAGTGCCTCAGGTTTGATAGATGCGACACTATTTTTACCTTCTTATTTATAGTGGTTGTCTCTTCTATTATCTACACCCGTTTGGCATCCTTATTCACCTATGATGGACTAGAACCCATATGTTTATTTTTCATCCTAACTAGATAGTGTTGAAGTACAATATATTAACTTTGTCAAAGCCTATAATGTTTCTTGGCACTTCTCATAGTTACAGGGTCTATGACTATGACTTTGGCTTCCAATATTCATTCACCATTAATGGTAGCCTTGATGTCACTCAAGTTTTCTTCTATCCTATTTTCTCATAATTCATGCTCCACAACTTATATTCTAATATCAAAGGGAATCTAGTATCACTTTCTACTCAAACATTCTCTTTTTGCATATGTGGGTGATCAAGACTCTCTTAGGTAGATTTTTCTTGTTCTCAACTCTGGTTCAGCTCTTTGCCTATGATTTAAAATCACTTTAGGTTTTTAACCTAAAATAGTTAGCCTTTCACTTCTTTTTACCTTGATTTTAGTTATCATCTTAATTATAGGTGAATAATGGCATGATGCTACCTATATTTCTTAAAATCTTTTAAAACCCATGAAATTCACAAAATACATTACCACCTACACATTTAATATATATCTTTTTGCCTCCACCATCACCTCATTAAATTATCTAAATGGTATTTTTGGTTAAGTGACATGTAGTTTAAATGGTCACTTCTTGCCTAACTTCAGGTGGATACCAACTTATCTTGATGAGCTTCCTCTTGTGCTTTATTTACATGGCACAACCTTTGCCTTCCTTATGACAACCTAGGCAT
Organism: Torreya grandis; assembly: GCA_037957365.1. Lineage (NCBI taxonomy): Eukaryota > Viridiplantae > Streptophyta > Pinopsida > Cupressales > Taxaceae > Torreya > Torreya grandis. Next base: position 5,944,248 of record JARHVA010000327.1, read on the forward strand.
AATGATTCACATGCACATGATTCAAACTCTAAGGTTCCATCTTCTATTCATATTGTGCTTTCATCTCAACCATGTTTTCTTATCTTGGTTGATTTATTTACACCTTCATCTCTTACCTTGGCTTGTCCTACCCCATACAAATCCATTATGCTAGTCCTCTAACACTTTTATTTCTAGGTGTCTTTCACACTTAACATCTTGTGCACCTTTCTTCATCACTTGGTACTCATATTTTCATAGTCTAATGAGTTCTATGTGCCTATAAACTTAGTTTTTTTACCTCAAGTGATTAAAAAGCATTTAGAATCAACTCACTCAATTGGAGTTATGCATGGAAATTATAGAATAGTTTGCTTATAGTCTTGAAAGTGCCTCACCTATTCACTCATCATCAACATAATAGAAAACATAAGGAAATGTTTGGCTTGCACCAAAATTTATTTTGGTCATCATAACATAGCCAACTTATAACTAGGAAGTCAGTGTCTAATGGTTCAAGTACCATCCTATTACTTATAAGGCTTCAATCAATTGTCATTGAAATTCCCAAGGAACATTTCACCTGATAATGTGCATAGCTTGCATGTACTAATTTCTAACATGTTTTGGATGACATATGGAAACTTCTACCTAGTTTTTATCTTTTTTGGGTTCTTAAGTTAATTGGAGTCATAGAGCAAGACCAATGCTCCTTTAGTCAGTAACTTGCACTTAATATGCTTGTCATGCCACAACTTATGACACACCTTCTCTTTCTACTAGCTCCATCTTACTTAGGCGTGAACCTCATCCAATCTCTCTAAGTCCTCCAACCTTGTACTTAATGATTATTAGTCATCCAAATGGACAATATGTGTAATGCATAATGATGGCACCATGAATTTTATTGGTAAAACTACCTCAGTAACAAACACTAGTTAAAATGGTGTAACATCATTTAGGTGCTTTTAGGTTATGTGATATGCCCATAGTATTGATGAAATTTGATCATCCCAATATTTTTGACCAATGTCATATATCTTCATGAGTCACATCCCAAAGAAATTTTTGAATGAATTAATTGTGCCATTTTCTTGGGGATGATAAGGTGTTATCTTACAGTGCACCACCATGCATTCGATCAATAAGATTTGCATAGTTTCATTGATGAAGTATTTGCCTCTATTGCTAGTCAAACTGAATGGGCATCCATAGTGACTTATGATGTTTTCCTATATAAATCTCATGATTTTGGTAGTTATGTATTATTTTTTTGGCACTAACTTATCCCACTTGGTGAAATAATTGATGGTTGCTAGAATGTATCTTGTACCTATGTGACTTGTTGTGAGACTAATCATAACAATAAAATTAATAGCCAAATTTTAAAATGGTACTTGGGTAAGAATGGGGATGAGTGGCATCTCATCCTAGTGGTTGGGCTTCCCTATGTGTTGGCAGATGTCACATACCCTATTGTAATCTTTTACATATTGGAATAGACGTAGCCACCATAAGCCTAATCACAACACCTTACCTACCATAGTGTCTCTAGCATAATGGCCTCTTGTTATCCCCTCATGTACCTCATGTAAAATGGATTCCATTTCATGATATAAGACAAATCAATGTAGTACTTCATCTAGGTATAGTTTGTATAGTTCTCATAGATGAGATAGAAAGGGGTAACGTAAACTTTGAGATATTTATTTTATTTGGTTGTCATAGTCTGGGGCATAGATTTAGACATCATAAAAGTGTCTATCTCCACCAAGTCCTTAGGGACATCTTGATTTTATAGAGTTATGCATCTGGCATATCATCATTAATAGGTGCTACTACATCACCAAATTTGATGTGGGACAAATGGTCTAGGCCTAAATTCTATTTTACAAGCTTGATGATAACTGAGAAATATAATTCTTGAAATAAAAATATCAATCTACAAATGCACCCATGGATAATGGGCTTGTTCATGAGGTACTTAAGTGCCTAGTGATTGGTGAAGAAAATGAATAGGGTTTCAAAAAAGTATTGTCTAAATTTTTGTAGGGCATAGACTATGGCTATCACCTCATTCTTAGTTGTTTTATAGTTCTACTCTATTTGGGTCAATTTTTTACTTGAAAAAGAGATGGGATGATCCATTTTACCTTCATCAAGATGTGCAATAATGGTGCTAATTATAGATCTAGATGCATCAACATGGATGTGGAATGGATTTGTCTAATCAAGAAATTGTAAAATAGGCATGCTAGCCAATTTGAGCTTTAGGGTTTCAAAATAATCTTCTTGAGTGGGGTCCCAATATAATGGGCCATAATTACATAAGAGATCCTCAAGAAGCATCATAATATTTGCATAAATCTATATAAATTTCCTATATTAGATATAATAGCCAAGAAAGACATGAATCTTTCTATATTGAAGGGGTATAGAACTAAATTATTATTTCAATCTTGATGGGATCGATGAGCAGACCATCTTTATAGATGATACAAACAAAAAAGGTTATAAAAGGTGTCACAAATATGAACTTATTAAGGATCAAGGATATTTGTAACTACCTATATATTTCAAACATGAGGAATAGGTTGTCATTTTAGTCCTTCACTAGCCCATATATTGTCTAGTCATTTAGGTTCACTTGGAGAAACTTATGGATGAAGTCCTTAAATGTGGTCATCACCACTCTAAAGAACATGGATAGTCTGTTATTGAGTCTAAATGGCATAATTTTATATGTGAAACAACCCCATTTAGTTTCAATTTTTTTTAGCTGAGAACCCATCAGTGAAAGTGTATATTTTATAACCTACGATGCCATCCAAGACTTCATTAATGAACAAAGGCAGGAAGGGGTTAGTGATGCATGAGGAATTTAATAGTATATAATTGATGTATATATGAATTCACCCATATTTATGTATGTTTTAGATTAAGGGTAAAAGCAAGTTTTGAAGGGGCCCTGAAACCCTATTACAAAGAGTGAAAGAGAGAACGTCTAAGACCATAGGCAAAGCCTAAAAAACACTACAAGTAATTGGAAAAAACAAGTTTTAAATGGACCTGAAACCACCAGATAAACATCCGGTCAAAACCTAGAAAACATAGATCTGGTACCACAACAGTCAAAAGATAACAAAAAGAAAACAAAGAACAGTACCAGTTTCAAAACCAACAAGAAGGCCTAGATTATTCATCCAGTTCTAGTATCAAGTTCATGGCTTCTTTTCCTTTCAAAATAGTTTCCTCAGTGGTAGCCTCCAGCAGAGCTCCAGCACTAGAGGGTCCCAGCAAAAGGACGAGGCAAAGCCCATATTTATGTATGTTAATAACCATGAGGCTTACCCATTTAAAGATTTGAGTTTATTATGTAGGGGTGATTTTTTACCAATTTTTACACCATGTGCCATCTTTATGTTCATCTTCTCAAGGATGGGTTGGTGCTCTTCATGTCTTGGTAATTTTTAAGGAACAAGTCTTGGAATTATTTTAGGATATCCATAGTTTGCTCTCGCTTGGCATCAGACCCATATGCACTCATAGTATCCATATTTGATTCCCCTTTTTAGTTGATGTCTACCTTGGTAATTTTGAGCAATACATAGTAGGGCATATTCCTCACTTGGTATAAGTCCTCACTTGGTATAAGTCCTCAACTTGCTGAGTTCACTCAATTATTTCTATATGAAGATGAGTAGGTTCTTACTCATTATGTTTAATATCATCCACTTGGTGCACAAGATTATTTTTTCCTATCAAGGTCATCTAGCGGTATACCTTCTAGGTATCATTTTCTTCACTCAAGTCATTATTGAGTGCTTGATCCTCCAAGAAATTTGGAAGCACTACCCCTTTTTATTTGAACATGTCTTTTAGGTTCTCTTATAGGATTGTAGTTTCATTAAACACTACCTTTTAAATTACTTGTAGTGGCTTGATTAATTCTAAGTTATGTGAAGAAAAGGAAAAGGTGTGCATGAACACCTCCTTGAGTGCATCACAATTTTATATCTCATGGCGCATCTCATTGATAACATATAATGCTCATGCCCATGTATTTAAGGTTTTTTATAAGGTGTGCACTCATAAGTTCCTTGGGGTGTTTGTACCATAGTTAGTCAAAGTTTCTTTGCATAACTTCACATGCATTATTGGGTTTGAATCACCAGAGTATGCATAAATATCCATATCATTGTTGATTTTACTAAATTTGGTGCATATTACTACATTTACATCTTGCCAAATTGGCAAGATAGGAATTTTCACTTCTAACTAATGAGTGGTAGTCCTCCTTAAAGTATACACTAGTGTGCCCATTTTATCTACCTCCTTTAGGATACACGATTCTAGGTCACAAACATACTCTTCCATAGTTTTATTCCCCTCATACCTTTGGAGCATGACAAGTTTACCTTTACTCTAGTGAAATTCTCTCTTTCCCTTCTTTCTATCACAAGGGAACCATCTCTTTGAAGTGGGATCAATCTAGACCTAACCAACTCTTATAGGTTTTGGGACCTTCATGCTCACTAAGTGGCACCTCTGAGTAGTCATCTCATAAGCTTCTTCTACCCATTAGTTGCATGCAATGTTGGTGGTGTCTAAGGCAAATTTTCCATATTCCCAAGAAATATCTTCTTGGTTTTTATGGTTGAGATTCTCTTCTCCTTACATTGTGATGTTATAGATATGGTTGATCTCATCTGCAAGATCAATACTTTCTACATAGGGGGGTCCTTTGTCATTTGAGAGGGGGATCACTACCCTTTCCTTGCCATTATCAAAGGTTATATGGAACTTATTAAAGCACATATTATCATTATTTGTGTAGTATCATGGCCTTATAAGTATCACTAGATAATTATCTTATTCAGCTAACTTGATCACTTTGAAGTCAGCAAGAAACTTGATGCCCATGATATCTACAATGGTGATTTTTAGAATTATAATTGGTTGCATCTTGGATTTGTTGGCCATGAAAGTTACATGATGGGAAGGCCTTAAGGATAGCCTATCCATATTTTCCCATGCATTCTTTATTAATATATTAACCTTAGTGCTTATGTCCATGAGGACCTCAGATACAGACCAAACATCAATTATGGAATTCAATAAGATTTTTTAATCATACTCCACATTTTATGTATGCCTAACTTCTTGTAATCTTTCCATGTATGGAATATTGAATTAAAAGGGATTATATCTTTTATACTCTAAAATAAATTTATTTAATGGGGGAAGCATCCCTTCTATCTAGAAGAGGTGAAATATCTCTATTAGCTCTTGTACCTCAGCCCCTTAGTTATCTTTCTTGTTGTGAGAGGAAATAACTTGTGCTTATAGTTCTTGCACTAGTTATAACTCCCCTTATAGGTTCTAAATCATACTCATAGCCTACTAAAATACATCTTTCTAGCACACAAGGTTTGGGTAAGGTGTAAATTGGATTCAAACCACATTGTGCACTCAATACATCTCTTTTCCCCATATTTTAGGTGTAACTCTAGTACTAACACAATTAGTGGCTAAGTGGTGAATACATTGCAATTAGTTGTCTACACTTTTATTGGCTTCATGCAAGCTAGTTGTGTCTTTAGAGTCCATTTATTTGGTTTTATCTCATGCCTGATCATTTTTATGCCCTTGTATATGATAGTCCTACCTTGGGTTAATTTATTATATAATTTAGGTCATTATTTGACATTATGTGTTCCTTAACAACACCCACACTTTGGAAGTGTAGGGTAGTCATGTTGATAGTTATTAATCTTACCACACTTATAACATGATCACAATGGGAATATTCTTCCACCATGTCCTCTAAATTAACCATTAGCACATCTTTTAATTCCATATCTTATATTTTGTTGGCCATAACCATAATTTCCTTAGGTATCCTATCCTCTAGCTATTGTAATTGCCTAACTTGTGCCTCTCTCCATGTTTTCATGTATCTCATCGATCATATACAAATTAGCTATGGTATGGGTGTAAGAATCACACAACTAGTAGTAAATGGTTGTGTTAACCTAACTAGAACATTGTAATAAAGGGAAGTTATGAATATCATGCGCTTCATGACAAAACTCACATCTTAGAAGTAATGTGCAAATATTCCTTCAAGGGTAGTTAATCTTATTATGGACTTATATCTCATAATTGGTGCACCATAATCTACTTTGATCATCTTGCAACAATTTAGAAGTTAGTTTTTAGAGTTAGGAGGCCATAGGTGTAATCTATGCCTTCATGAATGGGTTGATTCTTATATTAGTTCTCTTGACTACCTTAGCTCTGAACACATATTCAATCACTTTGTGAGGGTTGGTGAATGTCTTCATGGATAGGGCTCATCAAAATGGTACTAAAAATCCTCCAATTAACCATTGAGTATATTGAGAGGGGTGGATGTCATAAGGAATATTGGAAAGAAGTGTCTTGAATCTATCATCATATATGTGCATGATTTTGGAGATTCCTTGGTTAATTTATTTGAGAATGGTAATGTTCTATTGCTCAAACTCTAGTATGTTGAATTCCTTCAAAAATTATTCCTTAAATGTGTCATAGTTAACCATATCCTAGTTAGGATTAAATTTCCTATACTAGATATGAGTGGAACTAAGTAGATTTGTCATGAACTATGTTGCCTTGCACATCGATTGGGTTATACCTTGAGCTTGCCATTATAGTTCACATTTTATCACATGTTCTATGGTATTTTCCATGCCATGGTATTATATCAAGTGTATGGTTATCTTAGAATAAATTTTATATCAGGGTAGAACATTAGCATCTGAGGTGATTTCCCCTTGGTACTTATCCTCATGGTTATCTTGCAATGCCTCTAGTTACTAGGTTGGACATCAACCCCATTGTTACTATTAACATCATTGAGGTTGATGGCACAAAGTTACTCACTTATGGAATTAGACCACTTCATGTGGGCTATTACCCAATATGTGTAGCTAACATTGGTTTAACTAGAATGATTTCACTCATGTTCTATGTTATCGATCTACTACCCAAATTACTAGAGGTATCCTTGCTTAACTCTTCATAAGGAACAAATTGTTTAATTAAAAAATTATATTCTAAGTCTAAAAAATGGTCAAAGTTTATGTGGAAAATAGGGTAATTTATCACTCTTCTTTCTTCACATTGGGGATATAACACATGAGCTAGTTCTATAGGTTCAAAGGGGGTAGGTGATTCCAATGCATATTTAGTGGTTAAATTTTGAAGGGACCTAACACATTATTCACCCATGAACAATTAAACTTGATCTATGTCTTCATTATTACTCTCCTCACACTACTATAATTCAAGAGATCCTTACCCACTCCTTCCTTGCTCATTATAGGTTCTCTTGACACTTCTAGGTTCTAGATCTTCCATCATCCCGCACCTCCTCTTGTTATAATTTTATCTTCTAAGATCTTAGGTGTCAATCTGCTTATTCCATTCCATTTAAATTCACTTATACATCCATTTATTCCCCATTTTTTTTCTCATATGTGAAATAACTTTATCCTTTCATCCTCATAATTTTAATTCCATAATCCACCATCAATTTCTTAAACTATGCATTAAACTCTTTCACAAACATGCCTCTGGGATCATCAAAAAATTGATACTCTACTTCCTTAGGGTAGGAGTATGTTTACACTTCTAACTCAAGCACATAAATATTCAATTATCTTTGACACCATTTATCTACATATCTTGTCCAATTAGCATCTATGTTCTTAATCCTCTCTAGGTACTCTTTTGCCCACTCAAGTCACTACCCATAACTTCATCTTTTATGGGTTATATAGGTAGCCAACCATCAGTACACATGCTCAGGTATTTCATAAAAGAAGACCTCATAGATAGAATCATATAGGTGGTTTTGGACCCACTTCCTCAACTTTTTTCCTTTACAGGATGGATGATTTATCACAAAGCTATCTTTCACCTATTGTATATAGTGCTCAATGTTCTCAAGGGAGAGTTAGAGCATTATTTTTTTATACCATCATAATAAAAAATTTAACATAGATCCCAATAATGGAACTAAAATATTTTAAAAAAGGGGGTAAATTCATTTATTCAATGGGTGAGGTGCTCTTTCGGTTGTTCAAGTTAGTTTTAGACTCATTACAACTAGGCAAAAACATGATATGCTATCATAGTACTCAATACTTAACACTTAACTACGTTATAATCAATTCACATAAGGCACAAGCCTTATGTACTCACCCAAATCATAGTAGATAAAGAATTAGGGCCCGCATTGGGTTAGTTATCCCATGGCATAACTCATTACTTATAGGATTCAATAATCTAACAATGACTTTGATATATTCAATGGTGTAAGCCATTTATGGATTAAGTTTGATGTTCTATAGGTGAAATCCTATTTAGGGACTTAGTTCTAGCCATATGGGCTGGATATTATATTATGTTGGTTTTATTATCTTTAAGGCAAAAGACTTTGTTCCTCTAATATTAACATCATCCAGTTCTTTGATGGGTCAATGGAATTTTTTAGATCAAGTTCATACTAGGCTTGCACTTTATGAAAGGATATCATTACTGGGCATGGGTTCTTATCTATACTTAGTCAATTTCATAAAATATGTTGACATTATTTATTACACAAAGATACCATTAATGAGTTATACTAGAGATTTACTCTAACTTAATCATTCATATATTTAAATTACACTATTGTAACTATTATATTTGATTCACAATTAAAGATCATTACCATAACCACATAAACTAGATCAAGCTCAATTAGGTGCAATGCCATTATTCATCATAAAAAGTCCAATAAATATAGTACTTGACAAGTGAATCATAATAATGCTTATCTAAATCTACTAATGGCTTAGAGGCTCAAAGGTGATCTTAAGAACTATAGTGTTTATCCTCAAAATAATCCATATTACTCCTAAGTTTTAATGGTGGTTAAATCACTATATTTGGGACTAATTATATAGGTCTTTCCTAAATCAAATCATGTCTATCTTGCTCACTATTTTGAGCTCAACTTTAAAGCATGTAAGAGCATATTCTACCAAGTTAGGTTACACACCTCAGGTGTTGAGCTAGATATTTTTGCAATCATTTTTCCAAATTTTTTACCTTTCACCCAACATGTTGTGATCACCACTTGTAGCTACTCCTTGAAGACACCAAAGAATCATGGAATTGGTTAGCTTCCTACCAACTAGCAAAAGGTGTGCATTGATTCCTCTAGTTGGTACAAAAAGGGATCAAAACAATAATCATACCAAATGATTACCTCTTATTGATATTTTAATTGAATTTTCATGGGTCCACACTTAGCTAAAATAGGAGCCCAACATTGGATATCCTAAGCTAACTTCATATATACATCTATGCATCTTTCATTCTTATCCATACTTCTAAGTGATTTGATGTATTTACGAAAATTTCATGATGATCAAAATGTTGATGAACATTGATTAACTCACCTTATTATTTTATTTTAGGAGTTGAGGATAATTCCTAAGCTTAGTGTCTCATTCATTGAACTAGTCCTCATCAAGATCATAATTAGTCTTGATCTTCCCCACTTGATTAAATTCATCTCTCACTACATATTGGAATTACCCAATAGTCATATGATTTTTAAATTAATGGGCCAAATGATTTTGAATTATCTCCTTGTCAATGTTATTATATATTTGGTAAGAAATTTCCTATTTTGTAATTTTATCAATAACTTGCCATGGTAGTTGTTGGCCATTTGGCCCACATATGAATCTCTTGCATGGTTTGGCAAATAATTGTATAAAAGGACTTATAAATGAGTCTAGTAGTGCAAATAGAGGGATTCAAGTAGCTTCTCATATGTTCCAAGCATTTGAACCATCGACTAGGTTGTAAAAATCTAAAGAATCCATCAACACCTTAAAATATTGATCAAAGGATGAATTTGGAAATCTTGGAAGGCCAAAACATCATCAAGATATGACATGAGCACCAAAATGGAATTAATTTCTTGTGTAATTTATAAATATGCTAAAAAATCCCCCATGATCCAAAGGATTTTAGTGCTATGGAGTTTGTCACTAGGATCATCGTCTAAAAGTTTCATGTTTACACGTGTTCTTTATCTTGAGTTATAAAGATTCAAAGTAAAACCAACAAAGTATGACATTTGTGAAAATTTCAAAATAAATATTGAGAAAAATGAACCTTTTTTATATTAAATTTGATGGTAGCATGAATGTCAATGATGGTCATGTTAATGCCATTTGAAGGGAGTGTGAATGTCAATTTTAAGCTTGTGAAATAGTGATTGGATTTCAAATAGTGGGTCCAAGAATATTAAATGATACACATTGCATTGCACATCTTGATCCAATGGTGTGAGACAATTCAAAAGGTTAAAGAGAATGAGAGTTTGACATGTAGCACAAGCATGGAAGCTGATAGACTAATAATGGATCTTGAAATCAATGTGTGTTTGACATGTGGTGTAAGTGCATGAGGTTGTAGACTAACACTAAATCTTGATAACTAATGTGTGTGTGACACATGTCACTAGCTTGGATAGAGTTGACATGTCAAGGGGAAAGATCAATGTCTCTCACTTGATCGTATAGATCAATATCAATGGTGTGATAAAAGGTCAATATGTCAATAGTATAAGTTAGGTTGATAGCTAATAATCAAAGGGTGAGCCCAAAACATTTTAATGAAAGTTGATAAGGTATGTTTAGACTCGAGCAAGGTAAATATGAAGGAACCTAGATTGAGCTTGGTATAGGTTGAACAAGATGGACATCACAAGATCTAACATCACCATTAAGGCTCCAAAAGGATAAAATATGTCTTTTAGACCTAATATAGATAAAGGTTGACAATCTAAATGATGAAATGGGACCAAACATTTTTAGTAGAGCTCCATGGAGGTAAAATAGGTCTTTTAAACCTAATATAGAATGAATGGGAGTAAAAATAATGGGCTATATAGTCTATAGGTCTATATTAATATGGAAGCTATAGGAAAACCAATAATCCTAGATTATTTTTCAATTTATAGATGAACCTAAGATCTTGATATGAATATGGAGTAGATATGTGATAAATAAAAAGGGGCTCATCTATCGACATGGATCCATTATTGACAATACAAGTACCAATTTCCATTGATAACATGGCACTATCAGTTTCAAAATTCATGGATTTGATACTCATTAACATGTCAAGTGGACTTAGGGTCCCAAAATGGTGAATTGGTATTTGGAGAAATAATTAAGAGCATTGATTCTATTCAAATAGACTTTATCATCTTGTATAATAGATCCTTGTCTTCTAGTTAAATCTTTCAGCCAATGAGAGGAGCTTCAGGATTATTGGGGAAAAAGGAGGTACATTTATTAATCAAAGCATGCATACAAAAATCAATCAATGAGCTACCACCTAACTTCTTAATATTGATGACTTTTCCCGCACACACTCTCTCTCTTCTCATATATATCCTAGTCTCTTCCCCATTATGATGTTATCATATTTTAGACTATTTTATATTTCTAAGAAATATGGATACTCTCTGAGATATTGAAAAATATGCTCATCTTGATTAGGCTTAGCCTTATCAATAATTTAAAAAAAAAACTCTTGATGAAATATAATACTTTATTTTCCTATCTCTTGCCTTGGATCTATGTTGAGTGAGTTATGCACTATGACATTATGTGAAGGAGAATCTTCCTTGCCCATGGTCCTCCTTTCTTGCTGGTTTTCTAGGGTGTATTCAAGTTGAGGTGTAGGTATAGATTAGTGTTTTTTTCTATTAATGTGAGCTTTCAGTGAGTGTTATAACTCCTCTTTTTTTACATTCATTACTTCCTAAACCTCTTCTATGAAATATTTATGTAACTAGCTTGATCTTGAGGTTGTGTGAGCTAGCATTGTCTTCTATAGATCTATTTTAGGTTCAAGATTATGGGAGTATCCCATTTTTATTTAGTATATCACCTAGTTAACTTTATTAGGATATGTTATCCTCTTTCTAACCCTTTTACCTATGAATCATTAGTTTATAATTAGTTTAGGTGAGCATTAAGAGGAAGTTGGCCTTCTCCAAAGGTTCAACCTTACCATAAGATGCCCATATCATGAGGTTATTCCCATTATGTATCTAAATTGGAGGGAATCTAAAGAAATCTCTCCAAGGTTACAAATTGATCCTATTAACATTTTTGTCACACCTAATGGGATAAGGTCCAAAAGAGTGGAAAGATCTTGGTGTGTCTTTCCTCTAATCAAATTTTGGAAGCAAACAAGTTAGCACCAATGGTAAATACAAGTCAAATATTCTAGTTATGAGCAGACTAGATATGTCTTAATGAAGTTTCTAATTAGTTATTACATCTCATTTGACATATTAATTTTCTATGGACAACTATGGTGAATATCCTTATTATCTAGCTCCTTATCAGTACTCCCAATATGGTGTTCATAATCTATATGAGTTTAACCAACCTTATAAAGAGCCCTATCAAAGCTATGAGGAGCCTTTTCAAGTTTCTCATGATAATTATTATCATTAATATTTCCCTTATCCTTCTTATGGATAACAAACACATCATAATACTACTCCTCATCAACCCTATCATGAGCCATCCATACTAATACTTAAGAAAACTTTAATAAAACTTGATAAGTATGCACTATAATTATGCTTATAGAAGTGTTATGGAAAATATGTCCCTATTCACTTAATTCATCATTTGAGGGAGTCATTGTAGTAAAAAAAAAGAGAGAATGGGAACCTATTAAGAGAACAAATTGGAACAATCTCACAAGTGAGATGAGAGATGTAGGTGGTTACATTCAAAGCATTGAGGATAAGATAAAAAGCCTTAAAGAAAAATAGGTCCAACCTCACCAATCTGATGTTCCCTAATATACATCATTGCATCCTTCTTATGTGCCACCCATTCCTCCCCAAGAGACCATTCCAAGTACCCCTTCGAGTATTCCAAGTTCTTCATGTGTTCATCAAACCTTTCCTTCTTATAAATATATCTAAGATAATTATAAAAGAAAGAAGGAGATTGTTTTAGACCAACCTATTGTTTAGATATAAGCCTTCATCCTTCCTCAAGAACCCCTTATGAAGTCCTTCAAGGTTCTAAGCTAGAATCAAGTGGTGAAGTCATGGGGTGGACAAAGTAAGTCAAGTATAGATTTATGAGCCTAAGATAAAGAAGGATTTTAACCTATTCAAACCTATCTCATTCCTCCTTAAGAATATTCTTATGTTCCTTATCTTCATAAAGCCACTAACCACCTTAAAGATGAGAGGTTCCAAGAAAATATAGTGAGGGAAATCAAAGAATTATTTCTAAAGACAAGGAAAGAGGAGGATAACCAAAATAAAAAGGTTAAAAGAGAACCTCTATCTTTCCAATCTTAGAACCAAATCATGTATTCAAGAAAATATAAAAATACTCAACCCCAACTCCTCCTCAATAATTTAAGTCATTTCCATATTAGAAATCCATCTAGAATAGTATGAAAAAGAAGGAAGAGGATATGAATATAAAATATAAAAAAAATGTACCAAGGAGGTGTCACATATGTCTCATCTCTCTTATAGTCATCCCAAGAATATCCTCTACCACTCCTTAAAGAGATAAGTAGTGAACTACATGTTGAACTCACAATTGATAATGATGAATTGTCAAAGTCAAAAGAGGAGATCATTATTGGGACAGCACTTAGAAAAATTGATAATGCATTAATCTTTAATAAGGTCAAAGAGGATGAGTTGTAGGAGAAATTGTAGGCTAGAGATGAGATCCAATAGGAATAAGACCATTGGTAAAAACTGTACCATGATTTCATGAGTGAGACTGATGAACTTAAGATGGAAAATTTGAATGATGAGATGGCATTTAGGTTGGATCTTATGAGAATTACATTAATGATTTGGAGTATAAATAAAATTAACTTGATGACCTCATACATCAATAAGAGAAGACTGAAGAAGTAGTGGTTATTGATGATAGGAAGGACAAATATGATTAGCAACTACAAATGAAGCTCTTTTAAGATCTTGAAGATCTTTTTTAAGCTAAGGATCAAGTTCTTGAAAAGGTGGAAAAAGAGTTTCCCATTGAAGAAAATGACCAAGGTTGGGAAAAATATGCAAAGGTCCTTGATGAGCCTAAAGAAATTTAATCAAAGAAGAAGCCCAATCTTATTGAGGATAACACAAAAACCAAAGAGGTATGCCTTGTTACATAGATATTGAATGCCATAGTTGAGGATACACATAGCTGACCTATTTAGATTTGTTTGGTTCTCATTGAACATCATTCCAATTAAGTTGGCATATATAACAAAAAATAAGGAAGCATCAAGGCTAAGGGTTAAGGAGTTGCATACCTCATTCAATTCCTCATCTCATGATGTAAGAAGGTTATCTAATTTTCATTTTGATATAGGAGGAAAGGTACATATAATTTTAAGTTGTACATATTATGATATTTTTTGTTTAAATTCCTCTAAGTGTTTTTTTGACACATTTGTTTATTATCCCTTTTTTGTTCTAGGTTAGTTTCCCTTTAATAAGTGCCTTGAACACTCTATTTTATTTTTATCTTTTTGGTATTTCTATTGTTTAAAGAGAGGTTATAAAAAGATTGGTAGCTATTTTAGATATTTAACAATATTTTGGACCCAATTAGAGACTCCATGCCCAATGGATTAGACTAGGAAACATGGTTTGGGTTCTCTTGTATAGACATGCATGTAACCCCTATGAGTTGATAAATATGTTAGCCATTTTTGGCCCACATATGAACCTCCTACCTATTTTGATGAAGTAGTAGATTAAAGGACTTAGAAATGAGTCCAAAACAACAAATAGAGGGATCCAAATAGGTTCTCATATGGTTTGAACATTTAGAAGCATGGACCAAGTTGAAAAAATATTAAGCATCCATTAGAACCTAGAAATATTGAACAAAGGATGAATTTGGAAAGCTTGAAAGGCTAAACCATCATCAGGACATCACATGGAAACATGAATGGAACAACTTGATTTTATAATTTATAAATATTCTCAAAAATCCCCCATGAGCCAAAGGATTATATCACTATGGATTTTTTCATACTAGGATCATCCTTTGAAATTTTCATGTCCATGTGAGTTCTCTAGCTCTAATTATGAAGCTTAAAAGTTAAATCAACAGAGTATGATGTTCACACAAATGTCAAAATAAAGATCAAGAAAAACAAACCTTTTTGAGCTTAAATTTCATGGTAGTGTGAAAATTAATTACAGTTGTGTGAGTGTCATTTAATGTGAACATGAACATCAATTTTAATCTTGTGAAGTAACCATTAGATTTCAAATAGTGGGTCTTAGTAGATCTAAAAATCTATACTTCATCATACATACTGATCCAATAATGTGAGACAAGTCAAAAGGTGAGAGAGATTGAGAGGTTGACATGTGGAATAAGCATAGAAGATAATATACTGATAACAAATCCTAAAATTAATGTGTGTTTGACATGTGTTATAAGCACATGAGGCTATAGATTGATAGTGAATCCCAAAAACTAATACATAGGTGACATGTGACACTAGCTTGGATATAGTTGACAAGTCAAGGGGAAAGATCAATGGCTCTCATTTGATCCTATAGATTGAGATCAATGGTACATGAAAAGGTCAATATGTCAATAGTCTAAGTCATGGTCAATAGTTGATAAGCAAAGGGCAAGCCCTAAACATTTGGAGAAAAGTTGATAAGGAATTTCTAGACATAATAATTGTAAAGATGAAGGAACCTAGCTCAAGCTCAATTTAGGATAAACTATATGGACATCATGAAATCTAAATTCACCATTAAGGCTCCACAAGGACAAAATAGGTCTTTTAGACTTAATATAGATAAAGGGTTGACAATCTAAATGATGAAACAGGACCAAACATTGCCAATAGAGCTCTATGGGGGTAAAATAGGTCTTTTAGACCTAATATAGACCCAATGAGAATATGAATAAAGGGCTATATGGTCTATAGGTCCATATTTGGAAAATATAAGAAAATAAATAATCTTAAATTGGTTTTATATCTATATATAAACCTATGATCTAAATATGAAAATGGAGTAGATATGTTATAAATGCAAAGGGGCTCATTTATCGACATAGATCCATCATCAATAATATAAGTACCAACCTCTGTTCATGTCATGGCATTGCCAGTTTCAAGATTCAAGGATTTAATCCTCATAAACATGTCAAGTTGACTTAGGGTCCCAAAGTGGTGAAATGGTAGTTGGAGAAATAATTAAAAGCATTGCTTCCACTCAAAAAAAATTCCTCTTGTAGAATAGGCCTTTGACTTCTAATTTGATCTCTCAGCCAATGAGAGGAGCTTGATGACTACTGGGGTAGAATGAGGTTTGTTTGTTTAT
Organism: Torreya grandis; assembly: GCA_037957365.1. Lineage (NCBI taxonomy): Eukaryota > Viridiplantae > Streptophyta > Pinopsida > Cupressales > Taxaceae > Torreya > Torreya grandis. The sequence goes on from JARHVA010000327.1 coordinate 5,960,698, forward strand.
CAAAGAATGCATATAGAAAGTAATCAATGAGTTAACACCTCATTTCTTGATCTTGATGACTTGACCCACTCTCTAATACATTATTTCCACTCTTTATCTCTCTCTCTCTCTCTCTCTCTCTCTCTCTCTCTCTCATCTTATATATCCTAGTCTCCTACCAATTTTGGGTGTTCTCATATTTTAGACTTTTTAAAATCTTTCTGGGAGACAGGGATACTCTCTAAGATATTGTACCTAATTAAGCTTGACCCTATCAATAATTTGTAAGATCTACCTCTTGATGAAACATAATACTTTTTTTGCTTATCTCTTGCCTTAGATCTATGTTGAGTGAGTTGTGCACTATGGTATTATGTGAAGGAGAATATTCCTGATACATCATCCTTATTTCTTTTTCCTTTTTGAGGGTGTATTCAAGATAAGTTTTAGGTTTAGATTAGTGTTATTTATACTATTAATGTGATCTTTTAGTGAGTCTTCAAACTCCTCTTTGTTTACATTCATTACTTATTAAACCTCTTTTATGAAATATTTATGTAACTAACATGATCTTGAGGTTGTGTGAGCTAGCATTATCTTTTGTAAATCTAGTGTGGGTTCAAGCTTATGGGAGTCTCCCATTTTTATTTGGTGCATTACATAGTTAAATTTATTAGGATCCCTTATCCTCTTTCTAACCCTTTTCCCTATGAATCATTAATTTATAATTAGTGTAGGTGATCGTCAAGATGAAGACATACTTCTCTTGAGGTTCAACCTCAACAAAAGATACCCATAGCCTAAGTTTGTTCCCATTGTGTCGCTCAATTGGAGGGATCCAGAAGAACTCTCTCCAAGGGTGAAAATTGATCCTACAATAGTAGCAAAAAATTAGGTTCCCTTGTTCTTAAAATTTTGATGATTGTAATATTAGGGTAGTAATTAAAGTCTCCCCATTTATTAATGCTTATCCTCAAGTTTTTTAACAACCTAGGCATCTTGGTACCACAAATATTTTAGTACACGTATGGGTAACCCTCTACACAAATCCTCTAAATTTAAACTCTAAACCTATAAATAAACATGAATGAATAGTATTCAGAGATTTTATTCTGAATAAATTTAGTTGATAATTACCACAACTCTCTATTTACCCTATGTATTATGCTAAGGATGACATCTAGTAAAAAATACATCATAGAAAAATTCCCATCCATAGACCTCTACTTGAGTTGATACATTAGGGTCTATAACGTGGCATATATAAATTTTACCAAGGCAATAATTTTATCTCAAAATAAAAAAAATTCTAAGAGAGGGACCCATTCTAATTGCATGTGATGATGTTAGGGAATTCATATAGTTTTTTTAGAATAGACATGGCTACCCTAATTCTTGTTATAATTTGATAATATCATTGGATGAAAGGGATCCCTTAGGATTTAATATTTTGCCTTTCAATATCCATTAATTAAGTTTTACATCTACAATGTTGTACTCAAGCTATGAATTGGCCAAGACCTAATTATAAGCCATCCAAGGAAAGGGTATCCTAAGATATATTTTGAATTACCTTCCAAAGATGTAAGTAATTACATTCTTTCCTTTCCTAATGTATATGTAGTCTCCATCACAACTTCTATTAACAAAAAAATTGAAATAATATCTATACATGGTATTGCCTTAAGTTTTTCCACTAGTTGTTGAAGTCATGTAGTTTTGATATGTAAAATATCATCAATGTATTATTTTTAATCCTTAAATAACTAGGTTTATAAATATTAGGGAACCACCAATATTACTACATTCTAGAGTTCCAAGTAAAATAAGAATTTAAATTTGAGTGCACTTTTATTGAATACTATATCCATATATCCTCATTTCCTATGCAAGGGTATGTAGAGGGGGACTAAACACATACTAGTTTTGAAAATGAATCCATTTTAGTGATTATCAACTATATAGTCCCTTTAGTACCTATAATAAAATTCTCTCCAAGTTTTCTAGAAGATTAGGGCTTGTGGCCATAAGGGAACTCAAAATCATAATGTTTTTCTCAAAGATTGATGGTGAAGTGACTTTCCCTTCATTTATATTTTTTATATATCCTCAAAATTTACATCATGAATTCATAATTCATGTGACTTCAATACATCTAATAGGTTTTTATTTCATTCCCATTTTAATTTGAATGTGCCCATCAACTTTGATAGGTTTGCTTTCTTGCCAAATAGAAATTATTTGATAACTTTATGTGTTTAGTCATCATGTTTAAGGTAGACACTAAATTCTCACTTGCCCACTTGTTTACCTTGATTTCAAACTTATTTATGTATACTTTGAACCTACTTCCTTCATATTATGACATTTGTCCAATTATCATTCACTAGGGCATTTAGATTTGCATATAAGTTTTGTATACATTGGGTCTACAAGTTAACATAACTATGTCATATGGAGAAACATTGAGTCTATGAGGACTTATCGGCATGGGAGCATGGGAGCTTGGGAATTTTGAATTGTGTATTCCTATGTAAATTTTCCATGTAATGAAATGACAACACATGCCATGATATTAAGGCCTTAGAGGAATGGAGACTCAAAGTCATGAGACCATTAGCTCATTGACTAAGAATATCTTTTTTGAAAATTTGGGCCAATAGAATTATGCCACTTTTCATCTTATCAGAGATCAAAAGTTAAGAGGTATTATATTGTGGGTCTTCTGGATCATTAGAACTATGTATTGTTTTTGTAGGTTTGGGTTAATGTAAATCTACAAAGTTTCAAAATCTTGGAGATTAGAATCTTAGACTCATTAGACTATGAGAACTCAAAACCAATAGATCATGTTAATACTTCCATGGTTACAAATAAATTAAAATGTGCCCAGCAAACACTTGAAAATTAGAAGCTTGGGACTATTAGAATGTGGGAACTTAGAAATATTACATGATTATATTTTATTTTAAATCTTTCACGATTCTCGGTAAATGAAAATGTGTTATGTGGCATCTTCTTAGATCATGGAGATTTTAAAAACTTAGATTTTTTTTATGAAAGCTTAAGGATCTATGTAACATATGAATTCTACATATCCAAATATTGTAAAATAAGTGTATGGCCCAATCATGAATGATTAACAAGTCCTCATTGCTAATCCTTTAGTCATTAAAAAAAAACATAGTAACACTAGGACAAAACATTAGTCTCATTATTCCCTAAATTAAAGCACTAACCTTTCAAAAGGGAAATTTGAAAACCTAAGGTTTAAAATTAATTAAGATATCCAACCAAGCTTTTATTTTTATAATTTAAATCCTTGTAAGTTTTGAATTTTGAATATAAACATAAAATTTAGCATGAATAGATTCATATCATGGATTTTTAAGGTTTATAAGACCCCAAATAAAGATTTTCAATAATAATGGGTCCCCATTTGATTTTTTAAAATGGGGTGTGTGTGTTAGGGAAAAACATTGTGTGTGTGTGTGCACATGTGGACATGTGCATGCACACATGCATGCACATGCACGTGTCTATCTCTCTCTCTCTCTCTCTCTCTCTCTCTGTGTGTGTGTGTGTGTGTGTGTGTGTGTGTGTGTGTGTGTGTGTGTGTGTGTGTGTGTGTGTGTTCAATACTAATTTTAGATGCTCAATTTTAATTGACTATTTTCAAATCTATTATACATATCAAGGTTTATAATTATAAAACATATTCATAATAAATTACTAGTAAGTAAATGGTTTTCCCCAAGTGCATATTAACATTTATACACACACACATTTCATCATACATATTTTACATAAATTTTTTTACAACATCTACATAACCTAAAATTGTATTACATTCAAAACTAAATGTATAATCTTCCTCATAGGTCAAATATAATGGCACCATCAATAATATGCAACTTCCTAGAGGTATTAAATGAAAAATTCCTAGTCAAGTCACTAGGGTATATAATATTTTCATGATATAACATAGTCACACACACACACACACACACATGTACATACCTATTTATATTATAATATACATATGCATATGTATATACACTTTATTTCATACCAGAGTACATTAATATCTCAACATTGGTTCCAAATTATATCTTCTGGTGGAATGTATTCATATCTATATCCATTTTGACCCATTTTGAAACTAACAAAACTATATAACAAAATCCATCTAAAATATATAACAATAATTTTGTATAAAATATGAAAGGGTTTTAATGAAATGAACTAATACCTCTAACCATGTAGCAAATCATGCATCTCAAATAATAATTATTTTGATATAATTTGAAACAATAAATAATTTAAAAGAAGGTAGAAATACAACATCAAATCTATCATAACACAATAGTCAAATAACAAACCTTGATATCAATCATAAGCTAGGTTTGCATCTAATATGGCTCGACCCTCAGCTCTATAGGCCTGAGGATGGAACCAAGTTCCATCCCCATGCCAATAGACTAAAAACCTAGGGATTTAAGTTAGGTTTTTTATAAAATCTAATCATTTCATGCATTCAAATGTGCATCATAAAAATCTTAATAAAACTCATAATTTTTCCTACTATTCACATCCATAATAATGAAAGATGAACTAACCTAGTTATCTAGTGTTTATTGTTTCAAATAAATAAAATTCTAGCCTTTTCTTTCCTTTAGACGAGCTCTATCTCTTCTTTTATCATCTGCCATGATAACAATTTTTTATTCTTCATATTCTCTCCTATTATTTTTCCATCACCCATGCATGACCTTACATGTCCATAGAAAACTCTCTTCCTTCCCTCCAAGTTTTCAATTGATTAATCCTCAACTATTAAATGCTTAAACTCATTCATGCCTAAAGTTAACTCATATTATTTCCTCTATACCCTTGCATGGTGACTGAAGAAAGCCTCATCATTCCATATGGTGAGGTAAAAATCCATGATAGTTACCTATAAATACAATAAAACAACCCTAATTCCTTTTACTTCATGGAGCATTCCAAACATAATAACCGAAACCTATTTTTATTACCTTTCCATTTCATATTGTTCTGCAATTTATTTAAATCAATTTGATTTGGGGGTGTTTTTGCCTGTTTTGAATCCTATAATTTGTCATCAAAATCATGATGTGAATAAATCAAACATGATCAAAAAAAATCAAACTAGACCAATACACTCATGCCTCCACTATTCAAAATATAATCAATATTAAAATAACATAGTAAGTTCTTATATAGATTTTAATGAAATCCAGACAACCATCACAAATTTAATTCTAATCAAAGTACCCAATCAAATCAATGACTTTACATAATATTTAAATAATGAAAAGTGGTGTATAAAAATTATTTATGGAGTTTGATCAACCCCTAGTGTTTGCATCTACACCATCCTCTTTGATGATACTTTCCCTCTCTACTACCTATGAGGGTAAGACAGTCCTATAACCACCATAATCAAATGAATGGGTAGTTAGTCTAAAATCATAATAGTCATCAATATATAAGCATTAATAAATTTATTAATGAAAATGATATTAAAATGAAATTATTCATCATGATCATAAAGCATAGTATGACATATGCAACATCTATCTAATCATAATACTAATCATGAAATAGATAATATAATTGTCAACCATACAACACACACACATAATATATAGCTCATACATAAAAATTATAAATACAAATCATTGGTCTTATAATCCACTATTAATGCTTAAATAGTTATGTATAGAGGAACTAGATATGGAATTCCCCCTTAAAATAGGTCATCATTCTGATGACATTTATTTCAAACAACAGTTCTAAAAATAGAAATAATGTTCAACAAAAATATAAATAATGTTCAACAAAAATATTATTTAAATAAATGTGGAAATAAATTTAATAATTATTCATATTCCTCCCATGTATAACTATCCTCATAATATTTGTCCCACTTGACCTTACATTTTAATATTTCTCTATTATTCAAACTAAGCTTGTGAGTATCAATTATTATGATTGGTTTTACTAGGACCACCCTTAGGTCCTAAATCTGTAACACATTCCAATCCAAAACATGTGTAGGATCATCAATATACTTATTAAGATAATATACATGAAAAACATTATGTATTTGAGCTAAATCTATTGGAAATACAAGTCTATACACTATAGGATTAATCACTTAAATAACCTTAAATGGTCCCACATATATAAGTGATAACTTTGTTGATTTCCCAAACTTAAAAGCACTTTTTTGGGGTTTGACTCAAAAAATTTATATCCAACTAAGGTTTGCCTTGTTGATATTTTTAGATCAACATAAATTTTATACCTATCATTGGCTTCAACCAATCTTTGCCTTATTAATATTAATTTATCTTCCATTTTTTCAAGCATATCAAGTGCAAAACTACTCTATCTTCTTATTTATCCTAGTTTACTAGTTTTCTACACCTCCTACCATAAAATGCCTTAAAAGGAGCTAGTTTAAAAGATGATTGTTATGATTTAATTTAATCAAACTCAATAAATTATAGGTATTCATCCCACTTATATTACTGGTCCATTCAATACATCCTCAAAAGATCCTACAAGAACAAATTTATTATTTCTATCTTCCCATTTGTTTCTAGATAGTAAGTTGAACTAAAGTTTAGATATATTCCCAAAGATGATTTTAGAGTTTACCAAAACCTTGATGTCATTCTAAGGTCCCTATCTAAAATGATATTTTTTGTAAACCCATGAAATGTATGAACCTCATTCGCAAACTTTTTGGCAAGAATCAATGCATAATCTATTAACTTACCTAGAATGAAGTGAGATACCTTGGTAATTATATACACAACTACAAAGATCATGACATGATTATTTATACACATAGTAAATCATTAGACAAATTCCATACTAATTCAGGTATGTAATGTCAGTATAATAACCTAGTAGGATGCACATGTTCATCTTTAACTCATTGACATTCCAAACATCTAGATATAAAAATGTTTCATCTTTTTTGATTCCCTTATATAAATATAATTATCTTATTTATTCTAATAACTTAGTCACTCCAAGATATCATGAATATGAAACATTGTGAATTTACTTTAGCAAAATATTCCTCAAATTTTCTCTATTATGTATATATTTTCTACCATTGTACCTCAAAATCCCATCATTATCTAATTGAACACCTTATTATCTATCATCATAATAATTATTTACCAATGGTTTCTTAACCTACTCATAGATTTCATTTCTAAAGAAACCTACTCATAGATTTCATATCTAGGTGATAATTCTACTACATGATCTTGAAAAGTACTTCTTATTATGGCCAAAGTTGTATTGTACCTTCTACAACTGAGGGCATATACAACTATGTTATCTTTAACATTAATGTAATTAATATTGAAATAATAATCTAACAAAAAATATAACCACCACCTATGATGATCATTAAGGTTAGGTTGGGTAAATATGTACTTTAGACCCAAGTTGTTAGTTTTAAGATCAAAAGGCTTTCCCAAAAAATAATGCCTCCAAACTTACTGTCTAATTAGATGATGAGGGAGAAAAGCCATATATATCTAATATATACAGGGTAGATTAAGAGGTGGGCCCACCGATAAAATTATTGAATCACCATAACTAAGATTTTGAACCTTGTTGGAGTTTTATCAATATGTCTCCAAGGTAACTAAGGATGTTAATGAGGTGTCATGTGTGATAGAATGACAATGACAAAGTGTGATTCAATGTTATTTAGTGTTCTTGCATAGTTATTCAGTGTTTAAATTGTATTGGAATATGGTGGATGTTATTGATGGTATGGTCAAGTTTTAGAGACCCTATGGGGTGTTATGAGTGCTTAGAGAGCTTATGGAAATGAAAGGAATTCATCAGAGTAGTCATATGAGCATCTAGGTTCAAATAGTCATCTTGGAAAACAAGGCTAAGTAAGTAATTTAATGACCTCATATTTCACACATGTGAAGGTTTTAGGAGAAACTTGATACATTTATGGATTCCCTTTTGAGAGGTGATAATGTGGTTCAAATTTTATGTTTGGAAATTGAGAGTAGTAAAAGTTATAATAATGTAAAGTTGGCCTCTCATATAGAGTTCACTAAGTTTCTATACTTATCCAAATTTGAAAGAGGAGATATAATGATGAGTGTTTAGAAGATCAACAACACATGGGACTGCCAAGTGACACAAGACTAGGGACTAATAGTAATGTGCTCAGAAGGCATGTGAGGGTGCCAAGTGTCTTAATCATAGAAGTGCATATCAATGATTAATGGTGAGTAATGTAAGTTAAATTTGGGATACTTATAAGGAGATCGACCAAGCAAATTTTTTCTAGATTTTAGGGAGCATGAGATGATGACAAGTGTCAGATGTTTTTCTTTGAACACTGACCATTGGCATTTGAATTAGTAAAGGGAAAAACTAGTTTGTAGTATTTTGCTAATATCTTTTGATGTAAGAGGAATTTACTGATGGAGTCAAAAGAAAAGTTGAAGAGAACTTCAAGGATATAGAAAAAAATATAATACAATTTGAATATTTGTAAAATTATATATATTGAGATTCAAAGTTTACTATTTATTTATTCATAGTGTTACTATGTATAAGACTATTATTTAAGTAAATTGTGTTTTAGCATAAGAGTGTTTTGGAAGATGTATTCATTTGAAGATGTCATAGAGGTTATATGGAGTGGAACCATGTATTTGAGAGTGATATTGTGTTTTTTTTTCTCAATTAAGTGATAAAGGGGTAATAGGTGTCCATGAAACCTATAAGGGTTACTAAGTCCTAATTGAAAGGTATAGATGCTTAAGTCTAAGCCATGGATGCTATGGCCAGCCTATGATAATGAATTTGTGTTATGTCTTAGAATGATATGATTATTAAGGGTTAAGTCAAGTATTATGTTTGACCTAGAGTTTGATATTTGTGAAGACTCTATAAGAACTAAAAGCCAAAGTAATGGTTTTAAGACTTGATGAGGAAGTGTTGAGAGAGAAGAATATAGAGGTGAAGCAAAGAGATCAAAGGGCATATGCCTAGTGGATGGAATGAATAATAGAGTAGGTTAGGATATTTTTGATGTCATAATAGTGATCATGTAGATTGGTAGATTGATGATGAGTGAACAAGTCTAGATTGATCCAAAAGGGTGTTTAGATGCATTGCTTATATGAGCAAGTTTGATTGTGTATGATGAGTTAAAAGAGAGGTGTTATACATTATTTCTCTATAAAATTGAAAGGAAATTAGAGTCATATATCTATTTATTTCATAGGTGTTGTGTGGGTGCTCAACATCTAGAACAAGTTGGTGTTTATTCATACTTAAAGGTGGGTGCTTCTTGTGGAGTGGGTGCTTCACTAAAAGGTATCATGTTTGTAGTCATATTATAGGATAATAAGTCCATGTTTTTGTAGTATTAAGAGTGGGATTTATTCCCCAAGAGGGTTTCCCATATAGATCTTGTGTTATGTGTGTGATATTGATCATCTTTATAGTTCATTATTATAAATGATGTGTATGCTTCATGAATTTTAATATTATTTGGTTAAGGGCTTGAAATAATTAGACTTATAATTTTGATTATCTAGCATCACTGATTCACCCCCTAGTGATTATACCTTTAATAATTGGTATCAGATTAGGACCTTCATTAAAAGTTTAACCGCTTGAAGGTGATCATGGTACAATGAAAGACAATGAGCCTAAGATTTTTTTTCAAGGTGAACTGATATGTGCTTTATTAGAGATCAAATGTTTAAGGGAAGAAATTGAATGTCTAAAAGAAAATATTAAAATATTTAATAACATGAATGGGAGTAAAAATTTAGACCTAAATTCCTCTATATGTCATGAGATGCTTTCAAGGATTGATAGTGTGAAAACAAAAATAGGAATAATAGAAGTAATATTCAAAAATTTACAGGTTATGGCTAATAAAATTTTGAAAAAAATAATGGATCAATTAGAAGGTAAATTTATGACTTATATTGATGAACTTTTATCTAAATACAAGTAGAAATACATCTCTACAAAAGAATATATGGATAAGATATCTTGGGGTATTGATGATCAAACAAAAGGGGTGATTACCATGAACAACTATAGTTATGTTTTCAATATACACTAATATACTTGTAATGAAGATGGTCACAGATATAAGAATTGTACTTACTCTCTAAGGAGAATAAATGAGGTTCTCTGCTATAACTTTAATCAATAGGGAAATATAACAATGCATTTCAAAAGGGAATTTTGTAAAAAGGACTTTCAAGTTATTGATACCATTAAATGGTTTAATATAGTCAAAACCAAGATTAAATAAAAGGAGTAGGACTCAAAGGAAGAATCCATGTTTGTAGAAACTACCTTACATATTCAAGAGGATGAAAACAAGAAATGGTACATAGACAGTGGAAGCTCAAGTCATATGATAGGAGACAAGAGTAATTTTATTTCTCTCAAAAATCACAATTTAGGTTTAGTAAGGTTTGATGACAACAACTCTACTAACATAGTTGGAAAAGGCTCTATGTTTGGATAATGGTCATACTAGAACTGAAAATGTTCTATATGTAAAAGGTTTACAACACAATCTTCTAAGTGTTAGACAAATGTGTAAATGAGGAAATCTTGTGAATTTTCATGACAAAGGGTGTGAATTGAGAATTCCAAAGTATATAAAATTAGTTGTAAACATTCACAAGTTAGATAAAAACTTGTATGTGTTCCATGAATCCAATAAATAAGAGTGTTTCATGAATCAATTAGAGGAAATCTAGCTTTTTCATAGAAGACTTGGACATATAAAATTTGATAATTGTGTAAGGATCAATTCAAAAGGACTAGTGAGGCATATGCCTAAGATCACTAAGATTCCTCATATTTTCTACAAGGCATGCCTTCATGGAAAACAAGTCAAAAGAAGATACAAATCTAAGGATAACTCTACCATAGTAACATTAGATTTTATCCACATAGACCTTTGTGTACCTATAAGAACTCAATTCATTTAAGGTAATAGCTACTTTATGTTATTAACTAATGACTTCACTAGAATGACTTGGATATTTTTTATTAAAGATAAATCAAAAGCTTTTGTAAAATTTAAAGCATTCAAAGCTCTTGTTGAAAATGAAAAAGGATCAAGAATCAAGTGTGTAATATCATATAGAGGAGGTGAATTTTGGTTTTATGAGTTTGATGATTTTTTTGAGTAATAAGGAATTAGAAGACAATACTCTTCTACTACGACACCCCAATAAAATGGGGTAGTTGAGAGGAAGAATAGAACTATCCAAGAGATGAATAAAACCATGGTTCAAGATTGGAAACTTTCAAATGGTTTTTGGGAAGAGGATACCAATATATATGTTTATTTATTAAATATATTCCAAGTTAGATCAAATGGTGATAAGGCACCATATGAGATATGGAAAAATAGGGTAGCTAATGTCAGACACTTTAGAGTGTTTTGGAGCAAGTGTTTTACCAAGAGGAATGAAGAAAATATTGGAAAATTTGACTTAAGATATGATGAGGGCATCTTCTTGGGTTATTCCTCCATAATATATGCTTATATATGTTTCAATAAGAGACTCCACAAATTTATTAAAATTTTTAATGTGAGATTTGAAGAGGTAGGTGACATCAAGAAGCCTAGCTTATAGATAATGGACATTATTGAGGATGTTATTTAAAATAATAAAAACATACATGATCAATAAGATGATGAAGAGGAATAAGATAGGATACTAAATCCCCTTCTAGGATAATATAGATGGATAATCCTATTTTCCAAGTTATTGGAGACGTGAATACTAGTTTGTAGACTAGGAGGAGAAGGTTGATTAATCAGAATCAACAAAAATCAGTTTTTTAATCCAAGATTGAGACTAAAAAATTATTATAAGCTAGTAAATATGGAAATTATAAATTTTCCATGTAGAAGGAATTTTATCAAATAGTGAAAAATGAAACATGGGATTTGGTTCCTAGGCCAAAAGACAAAAAATGTGATAGGAACTATGTGGGTTTTCAAAAAAAATATAAATGAGAAAGGAGAGGTCACAGGAAATAAAGATATATTGATGTGTAAAGGATATTCTCAAGTTGAAGGGATATATTTTTGTGAGACATTTAATCATGAGGTAAGAATAGAACTAATTATACTCTTCTATCATATGCAAGATTCAAAGGTTTCAAAGTTTACCAAATCGATGTGAAATCTACATTTTTGATTTACAACTTAGATGAAGAAGTTTATACTAATCCCTCTAGAGGTTTTTTAATTAAAAGTAATTAAGACTATGTTTAAAAACTAAATAAGGATTTATATGGTCTTAAACAAGCTCCTATAGCTTGGTATGACATATTAGAAAAAAATATATTGATCCAAGGCTTCAAAAGAAAGATAGTAGATAGTAATTTATATATCAAGATAGATGGCATTCATTAATTACTAGTATTATTTTATGTTGATGAAATAATATTTGTTTCTTATAATGACAACATGAGTAGAGATTTTTTAGGTTCTATGAAGAATGAGTTTGAAATTTTAATGCTGGGAGAACTTTCTTTCTTCTTAGGATTACAAATTAACTAGCTTAATGAAGGGATATTCATTTCATAGGAAAAATACATCAAAGATATGCTAAGAACATTTTACATGTTGGATTGTAATCTAATGAGTAATCCAATGATCACTATATACAATTTAAGTAAACAATATGACTCACCAAAATTTGATCAAAATTTATATAGATCCATGATTGGAAGTCTCTTATACTATATTGTTTCTAGGCCTGATATCATGCAAGCCCATAGGAAGGTTTCAATATAATATCAAAGAATATCATTTGAAATAAGTGAAAATGATCTTAAGATATCTAAAGAGAATAATAAAGTTGTATTATGGTACCCTAGAGTAAATAATTTACTCTAAAGACATACACTAATATAGATTAGGTAGTATGTGTAAATGATAGGAGGAGTACCAGTGGTGGTGTCTTCTTCATGGGTGAATGTTTGGTGTCTTGGATAAGAAAGAATCAAGCCTCTTTATCTCTATAAACTAAAAAATCTAAGTATATAGTTGTTACTTCCTATTATACTTAGGCAATGTGGATGAAACAAACCTTATTATAGGACAAAATCAACCTTCTCCTATCTATTATGACAATACTAATGAAATTATTATCTATAAGAATTTTGTTATGAACTCAAAAACTAATCACATTCCTATTATATATCATTTCTTAATAGAACAGGTAAGTAGCCAAATTTTTAAATTGGAATATGTGTCTATAAAATAAAAACTTGTAGACATTATGAATAAACCATTGACAAAGGCCACATTTAATTATTTAAGATAAATCCTAGGAGTCATCTCCTTATATATGAATCATTAACAGATCATTTGATTAGGAGGAGAATGTTTTGTCATATTGTTGATATCATTAACAAGGTCTCAAAGTTTTGTATATGACAATTTGTGGATGTCATGGAGTTTAGACTGTTCTGAAGATGAGATGGTTTAATGAGAGTGATTTTAAAAAGTTCTAAACCACGATGGATTATGTAGGATAAAGGGAAATTATTTTGTTACTATGAGATCTATATGAAAGTTATTAATGTATCCTTTAGATGTTTAAGTTGACCTAATAAAGATATGAGATATTTTGGTGGTTTCATAAGAATATTGACAGTGTGTGGATAGTGATTGAAGTGTTGCTAGAAAACCTAGTTCATTGAGAAGACTTATTAAAGATGATATTTTTAAAATAGAGCATAGAGTTAAGGGGAGATAACTTATATGGTTAGATTAGTTTGAAGAGATGTGAATAATATAAGGGAGAGTCCCTTGTAATGTTTTCAAGTCATGGAGCATGTTTGAGAAGCTCAAGGTAAGAAGAGGTATGTAAAGTGTTAGTGGGAGTTTGTATCATCTCTCAAAGGTGGTCCTTTCCTATTGTTGGTTTTTGAAGTCTTTTCAAGTCCTCAAGATTAGGAGATGAGCTCACTTTGTCATTAAGTCAAAGGGGGAGAATGTAATTGAAGAGAGAGATAGAGTCTAATCATAAGATTTGTATTGGTGTTTGTCATCAATGATAAAAGGGGATATTATTGGAGGTTTGTCAATGATGTATCAAAGGTGACCAAGGATGTTGATGAGGTGTCATGTGTGGTAGAATGCCAATGACAAAGTTTGCTTCAATGTTCTTCAATGTTATTGCATAGTTCTTCAGTGTTTAACTTGGATAGGTAGATGGTGGATGTTATTTATGGTATGGTTAAGTTTCAAAGACCATATGGGGTGTTATTAGTACTTTGAGTGCTTGTGGAAGTGAAAGGAATTCATCAAAGTAGTCATATGAGTTTCTAGGTTCAAGTAGTCATCTTGGTATATAAGGATAAGTAAGAAGTTTAATGATGTCATAGTTCACATGTGTGAAGGTTTCAATTATAGTTTTATACATGTATGGATTCCCTTATTAGAGGTGATCATGTGGTTTAAAGTTTAGGTTTGGACATTGAACATAGTAAAAGTTATAATAGTGAAAATTTGGCCTCTCAGATAGAGTTCACTAAGTTTCTATAGTTAGCCAAATCTACAAGAGGATATCTAATGGTGAGAATTTATAAGATAAATAACACACAAGAATAATAAGTGGTGTAAGAGTAGGGACTAACATTAAATGTTCAAAATCTAGGAAAGGGTGCCAAGGTTCTTAATCATAGAAGCACAAATCAATGATTAATGATGATCGATGTAGGTTAAAGTCATGAGACTTATAAGGAGATAGATGGAGTGCAATTGATCTAGGTTTCAGGGAGAATGAGATGATGATAAGTGGAATATTTTTGACTTTGAAAAGGGACTATTTGAATTTGATTTAACAAAGTGCAAATCTAGTTTGTAGTATTTTGCTATTCTCTTTTGATCTAAGAGGAATTTACTACTAGAGTAAAAATCAAAGTTGAAGAAGACTTCAAGGTGCATCTAGTAAAGTTTGTTATAATTCATGTGTTTTACCCAACCCCCCTTTTTATAGAAGGAAATGGGGACCCAAATTTTTTTGAGATGTGATATTAATGGGGAATCCTTTTCATATGTTTATGCAAAATCTAGGAAATCTAGGACATTTCAATTTTCTAGCAGGATGATATTGGCATTATGTTTATGAGACTAACTTGTGTATTGTATATAAATTATTTGGGTTCATATCATTAAAGATAATTATTTTAGTCTTCATTCATAATTATATTTTTAGATGTTATGTTGTAGGAAATTTTGGTCCTATTTATTTTGGGCTTATTGTTCAAAAGCCTTATTTTGTTAGAGAAACTATTGCAGACTTTTTGTCCAAAAAAAGTATCCCAAAATAATTTGACCTATGGAATCTTTGCCCTAATGAATTCTTAACCACATAAACTTTCCTCAAAACAAATTCCTCAATGTATTATCCATTTGACCCTATCAAAATTACCCTTCAGTATTTTTGTAATGACTCTTAGCTATATGAAAGTAACCTTCAGGAATTTTAGAAGTGCCCTTCAACCTTTATGAAGTAGAACCTTCAGGGAAAATTTTGCCTTGATGTAGATCCTTTGATTTCTTTCCACTTACCCTTCATAACCCTTCAAACTAGCCCTTCAGTTTTCCCTAAATTGACCATTTACCCCCTTCTTGACAACTTCTTTTAGGGGCACATACCCTTTAGGTTTTTTATTGTATACCCTTCAAAATGTTTTTTGAACCCCTTTACCTTGTAGGACTTATCCTTTGAGATATTTCTTTTGACATTTTTGCCTTTAAAAAATGCCCTTCAACCATTGTGAATGAAACTTTTTTCCATGGACATGCCCTTCTAGAATTTTGTTCTACACCTTTTCCCTAGACCATTTCCTTCAAAAAATTTATTTTGAACATATTTTTTGATGCAAAAGGTCCAAAACAATTCCCATAAATACACATACCCTTTGAACACCCTGAACTAACACTTTAGATATTTTTAAAGTGACCTTCTGGCCCTTTTGAAATGACCACTTATCCTTCATGTATTTTGAAAGTGACCTTTTAACCTTTTTAAAGTGACCACTTACCATTTAGGATTTCATCCTAAACCTTTTTTCCTCTAAGACTTGTCATTCAAAAATTTTGTCCCAGATCTTTTTTCCTAGCCAATTCATTTAGACATTTTTTGGGAGAATTATACCCTTTGGGATTTTTGAAATTACCCTTAGCCATATGAAAGTACCACTCAAGAATTTTAGAAGTGCCCTTCAGGACTTTTGTCATGGACAAAGTGCCCCATGAAGTGGACCCTTTAGAACAAAATTACCCTTCAAATAAATTGAAAGTGCCCTCTGAAGCTTTGAAATAACACTCAAATAATTACTATGATATTTTTACTTTGATGAATCCTTTGGAGAGACTGTCATGGATACTTTCTATGAAACAAATTCATCAAAAGAATTAGTCTAAAAATATGGGCCCAAAAGCATTTTTTAGTGTACATCCTAAAAGAATTTTAGTAATAAGCCTCATTATACTTAGCCAATATAACAACAAAAATACTTCTTATTGATATTTTAAAGGTCCTTATCAACTTAAACTAAAAAAATTGAATTATACATGAAATAAAAGCCTAAAGTGAATGTTCAACATTTATGTCACATGAATTGGTATTCAATGTCAAATTCTATATAGGTGATCTGATGTGACTAAAAGCTTTCATTTTTATTTGAGCCAACTTATATTCAAAGTCTTATACTGTCTTGCAATAAGAAAGTGCCCTAGTTTTTATTTTGATGGTATACAATGAACAAGATTCAAGCTAGAGCCAAGTTATTTACATTGGCATACATGTATATATAAAATGAAACACACTGAGTAAGATAGAATCATGAGTAATACATCTATGGCGTCTACATCTAAAACATTTTGAGGTACCAATCTTCCATCTCTATACTTTATCAAAGATTCAATAGAATTCATTGATAGAGTCTTTGGTGCCAACAAGTTTGGAGATAAGTACAAGAATTACTCAACATTGAGGGATGTTATTGATTTAGTGGACATATTTTCATTGGAGGATGATATTACATTGGTAGACCAATTTTTTGTGAAGGAATTATTGGCTTATAAACACCAAAGATTACACTTTAAAACTAGAAGTGATGCCCTGTATAAACCTCTTGTAGGACTTATTCTTCACCAACAAAATATCATAGGATGTGTTCTTGCATCACTTAAACAATAATATAGTGGTCACTTATATCTTAAGGGTAAATTTTCATATATATTTATCATTGAACATCTATGACATCTACTTAGATAAACACACACTAGTGAAATTCAACACAAATATCTCATTGGAAAATGTGTTGTCATCGTGACTCCTCCTATAAAAAACTATCACTTGGAAAATAAATAATCTAAAAGGGGCTATCCCAGCTGATAGGTTTAGGATGGGTATCCACATTAGCATGGTTCTCCTCAATAGATTATGCAATATGCCTAAAATCCATTTTGTCAACTTAGATTGGGTACCATTATTGTATATGTTGCTCACACATGATGTTGATTATGAACTTGATGAGATCATAAGCTTATGGATAAGGGAGAAAATTATCCACTAAGATAGGAATCCTACACCCACTCAATATTTATTCATGATGTTGTATCTATTAGATGTGGTCATGGGAACATGCTATAAAGACCTTGGTGCATTATTGTCTTCAGTAATAGACTGCGTAAAGAACATAATTTGTGATTACTATCATTTTATGTATATCTATTGATATATAAGACACATGGTAAGAATATTTGAGGATGTTTATCCTTAGATTTGGTAAGCCATTCATGGCTTTCCTATGCCTCAGATTGGGCATAATGTAGTGAAGAACCTAGCTAGAAAGGGATATTTCTTCCTCTACCCCAAGTTTACTATCATCATGGTATGAGGGAATAAGATTGACCCCCCATGTCTACCAAGGTTTTTAATGAACAATTTAACTAAGAAATATATTTCCTTCCAATTATAGAAGAGTGTAGAGGAAGATTTGGCAAGGCAAAATTAAGCCTTATATTTTGGCCATCTAATCACCATTGGAAGAATGACATATACAATGAGAAAATAACTCAAAGATGTAGGTGGTAAATATAGGAGCTATCCTTTCCTTAAAATTATACATAGGGACTAGGATCCCCATGGGTAGATCCAAAAACATATCCATGGGTTTAATATTCCATATAGTCATCAAACCTATGATTATGATTTTATATTTTTGAATGCTTATTCAGGTGAGAAGGTATTGGAATAATCACAAATTTATAGATTATAAGAGGATCATTTGAGGATGATCCAAGGTGAGCCTTCTATTTCCACCAGGGAATTAGATAGTAGGAGGGCACTTTTTAAGGTGTGGAAATATTTAGATTCTTGGATAGTTGGATCCTCAGAGCAGCCAAAGGACTAGGCTACCTCCTCCCATTAAGGACCCCTTATAAATTTGAAGGTAGTAAAGGAAAATTATATTATACTTGAGGCTAGCGTGACTAGGGGAGCATATACAAGAGACCCCATCATTCTAGACTCTAATGAGGAAGGTCATGGAGAGGATCCTAATGCAAGTTATACTCAAGGGCCAATTGTCACATCTATCAGGGTATTAACTATTGGGGAATCATCACCTTTAAACTCTCCCACTCAAGCAAAAACTCCTTTTTTATATAAAAGAAATCCTAGGACTCCCATGGGTAGTCCCCTAATAGAGGCATTACAAGGGTCATCCACTCAACCTCCACATTCATAACTAGCCAAGGGAGATGTGGTGATTAAAGACATTGAAGATGACTATAATGAGGAATCCAAGATATAAATATCCAAGGCTATAATACTCTAAGAAGAACTAGTAAAACTCTTTCTTTAATGTACTCAATATTTTGATAGTGTTCCTTTATCTTCTATATGTATTTTTGATCAGGGTATCTCTATGGAAGTACCTTCATCATTTTCTTACACCTCCACTACCACTATTTATCCTTCCTTATTCACTTCTATCCCATTCACCCCACTAATCCATCCTATCTCTACTAGCACTTCCATAGTTAGAGACATCAAGAAAAATAGGGTGTCTATGAAGGTGAAAACAACATTGGTCACCTCTCATCTCCATGTTTAAAGCTTCCCAATTACCAAACTTTAAGATCACAAAACTCCCATCTATCTCCACATTGTTTGACCCTCCCCACTAGAAGTATCTAGAGGGTCAAGAAGAGAAAACTAGAAGATGATAAGGGAACCCAAATCATCTTAGAGGAGAGTAAAGAGGTGTTTTCCCTTAATAAAAGGCAAAAAAATAATAATCAGGTCAACCCTTATATGAATAAAATTTAGTAGACCTAGCCCATGTGCATAAGGATGTTATAGTTGCCATTTATTAGGTATAATGCTAGCTCAAAAAGAGCTATAAGTAGAGTTGTAAGTGTTGGAGAAGGAAGTGGAACAATTCAAAGAAATGGTTGAAATGGTTCACATACTAACTTGAATTGAAGCTAAGGCCAAGATGTAACCTCAAAATATTACAAAACATTATAAGCTATGAATTTTATGATGGCTAAGATTTCCCCTCATGTGAGCCAAACTAATATATTGTACAACTCCCTAAGATATGATAGCACCAAATCAAATTATCTTGTGGCCTACATAGTCAACTTGCTGTACAGACATCTTAGTTTAATGATGACACTAGAGGCATATAATGCCTTAAACCTAGTAGTCACTAGGAAAGAAGAGGAAAAATATTGGTTAAAAAACATTGGGGATTTATTCCCCAAATACTAGGCACATGAGGCTTAGGTCCTTTAAATTTTAAATGAGCTAAAGTTATCGTAGGTGAAAGACTCCATTGGTAAGTTGGTTCGTAGGCTCAAATTTGATAATATTATCTAGAAGGTAGCTGATGAATTTAAATAGAGATTACAAGGTTTATTAATCAAAGAAATTAAATTGGAATTGAGCAAGGCTCAAAAGGTCACTGAAGTGGAGATATTTAGGAATAAATTTCAAACAACCAAGTATGAGCATGCCAAGCTCCATGGATAGAAAAGAGAATTTGTCGGGCTTCATTAATAAATTTGGACATCATATAGAAGCACCAAGTAGCAGCCCAAAAGTTCTATGAAAATAATGAGGAGAAGAAAAGGCAAGCTTATAAAGGTACAACTACAACTTCAATGGCCACATCTACTTCCACTCCCACCAAAATTCATGTGGTACTTTAGAAGAGCATGCCTTGATAGGCTAAATCTCATGCATATATAATTTTGTATCAGTTTATGTATTTAATTTATGTGAGTAGATAATTGTAATGAATTAACTTCATATTTTGTGTGTATGCACATGATACATGACTTTGAAAAGTCAATTTATTTATTTTTAGCTCTTAGATGGTTTTAGATCTACATGTTCAAACAAATGCTTGTAACCACTTACATGAACTTGGAGGATGAGGTTCCTCCTACCCCAAGTCTATATATATAATTTTAACCCCCATAGAGAGGAGAGTCAAATTTTTTTCTAATATAGATCAGTGAAATTTTTTGATCATCAACAAAATGTCATAAGTATGTTATTTTAATTTTATATAATTGAGTGTTATTTCTATGGTTTTGTGATTTAATAAATATTTAGTGTGTTATATATATGAGTAGATTCTTGATTTCTTGATTTATATACTAATTTTAAGATGTGCAATATCCATTAAAAGATAATTAAATATATCAATAAAGTGAGTCAAGTCATTTGAATCATATTTTTGATCTGTATTTATGCTTTCTTTGGTGTAATTTTTGTGTGCATGCAATATCTACCTCAGATAATTCACTTTCTTGATCCATAATATCTAATAAAAGGTGTGTAGTAGCTTCCCTAAAAGGATCAACTTTTTTTTGAGGTGTGTGAATGTCCTACATCTATATTCCCTTAGACTTCTTAGCCATGTTTGATTGCCTATATGATAATACTGATAGCAACATACATTGGTTTGAGAAAACATAAGTTTGTTCAGAAACCAACTAGGGCAGTAATTACCAAGAACCATAGAGTCTTCTTTTCTACCCTACCTTACCTTCCTTTTATATTATTTTATTGAGACCTACTCATTTTATAGTAAAATCTAGCTACCCATCCAAGTCATGTAGGAACTAACTCTGTTAGAAAGCCACACCTTCATCCAAAAGAAACCTTGTTACCAACTTGCATACCCTACCCACTATTCCATCAATAAGTTATCAAAGACTATATACCTACAACTCATTCCCTAGAGTGGAGTTTACCTCCATTGAGATCTTAAAATATTACAGGCTGCCTTGTTAAGGTTGTGGTGTGCATAAAATTTGCATTAACAATTTTACTAGAACTAAAAAGAGGGCCCTGTATTTCCTCCCAATAATAGAGGTTCATCCTTGCATAGAGTTGCATTGGAGTCACCTAGGAGATTGAATAGATCTAATTCCTAGGCTAGTCTATTTATGTCACCCTTAGAAATCCATATGAGACCTAGAGCTATGCCGATATCTCCAATTCAAAATAATCCACCTCCACTAGGGCACCCTTTACCTGTAAGGAACCTTTTGGCTGTTAATCAACCAATAGATTAAAGAAAGACTTGGTTAGTTGGATATTCCATTTTCATCCCAAGGGACATGTATGATTTACCCCAAAACCCCAAAAAATATCTTCCATCATTTTCTCCTTTAGGGCCAAGGACCAAAGAAGAACATATTAAATATGTTAAAGCTACTTTAAGGTTAATGAATGTAGTTGATGAGGATGCTTCAAGTCATTTATTCCATTTTACTTTAATGGATATTGCTTATGATTGGTATTTGAATTTTATGCAAAAATCCATCACTAATTGGGAGGATTGTCAAATAGATTTTCTTGCATATTTTGGACAAGTCACCAATCCTAGATTGATATATCATCACTTCACTAGCATGAAGAGGGAACCTAATGAGCCCATCCATACTTTTAATGTAAGATGGTAGAAGATTTAAAATTGGTTGACCTTAAGGTATAAACCAAAAGCAACATTAGCATTAGAGATATATAAAAATGCCTTAAATACCACTACCTTTATGTTCTTGAGAAGAGAACCTGCTTCCAATACTTTGGTGTTAGAATTTGAAGAAGCCATTAACATCGATAGATAGCTCAACCCATAGAAACTTGGGGTACCTAATATCAAAAATTGATTCCCAATGCTTAATTTGATACCATATATGAATCAAAATGTTCAAGCATACAATCAAAATTAATTTACACACTACCTCCATTAACTCAAATAATGTAGCCAAATTTCATCTATTTAAACAATCATGTGATAGGAAACATTTACCAACAAAACTAGAATGCAACTATACTTCTTATAGCTATTGTACAAGGTGCAAATTCTAAAAAAACTAAATAAGATTCTATTCAGATAATGGTTTAAAAATTGAGTGATGATTTTTTGAATATGCAATGAAAGATGGGTAATACCAATGTTCTAATTGGAAAAAAGAACATTAGGTTCCAAAGATATAGTAGGTCATTTAATAGGACTACAAATAATATGAAGTAACCTGATAGACTCTTAGAAATTAACATCATTGAAATAACTCTCCCCAATTGATGTAGGATACATAATATACCCCAACATGGTGAGTTTGATTATGTTGAGTTTTGTATAGTATTTGATATCTTTCAAAGGGAAATAACTAGGTAGGATCAGATAAATAATCTACCAAAATCTCATCAGGACCCTAGTTATTTTAGCACAACCATGTTCTTTAAGACTCATGAATTTCCCTTCTTAGGAGAAGATAAAAACAAACTAGCAGATAATATATATGAAGTCTATGATTTCTAGTAGTTTCATATAGGTGTATACAACTTAAAGAACAAGCATTTGCTTACCAACTTGACTCCTCCAAATACCATAGTGATTCCTCTAAATCCCAAAGCAAATATAAATCCACCCCCTCCAAAATGGAATGATCAACTGTCAAAAAAATAATAAATAAATAAATGAGGATATAATATCATAGAAGACATGAAGAAGACTAAGGAAAATATACTCTCCATGAGTTACCCCAAATCACTGAGCAAAAAGAATTGTTATGGAAATCTAGTATTTAAAAAGCCCCTATGGAGAAAACTATAGTGGCTATGGAAAAATCAAAGGTTATTAATGCCAACATCATTTATAAAAGTAAGCCCAGAGTATCACCATTATTACTAACCACAAAATCAATTGGTAATAATATTCATAACTTTTTGGTTGATTTTGGATCATTCACAACTATTATGCCTACTTCTATATGTGAAAATCTTGGTCTCACTCCCAGCCCTTCAAAGAGATCAATATCTCAACTAGATAAGATGGTAGTACTAGTATTAGGAGAACTAAATGATGTACACATTCAAGTATCATCACAATTGAGAGTCTATATGACTATACAAATCTTAGTAGTGGACATACTAGAGGTCTATGGATTATTGTTGATTAGAGACTAGTCCAAAATGCTTAATGGGTATCTTTCCACAGACTTCTCACACATCTGGTTGCCATGGAGAGGAGTTACAAATCCTATCAAAATTGATAGAGAGACAAGAATGAAATTTCCCATCACAGAATACAACATCAAGAATGAAGATGTGAAGTATGATTCTCCCTCATTGGGAATTTATAATTTTACCACTCACCATTCAGTGTAGAACCTAGAGCCTGGAGGTTCAAATTAGCTATAGATAATGCATTTTGATGGAGTCAAGTCTAAGGATCAAGTGTGGGAATTGACATAATTTATCCACAAGGTAAGAAGTTCTTAGCCACCTATAGATTTTAGTTTCTATGCATAAATAATAGGGCTGAGTATGAGGCTCTAATCTTAAGATTATAGTTTTCACTAAAGAATAATGTAAAATAGATAAAAGTATTTGGGGACTTAGAGCTGGTAGTTCACTAGATAAGAAACAAATATTAGTACAAATTGTCTTATTTAAAGAGGTATAAGCATAGATCATGGGATTTAATTGAAAGGTTTCAAGATTTCAACATAGTATCACTCCTAAGAGAATAAAATTAGGTTTTTGATTCACTAGTTATAGCCAATACCAATATCGATCCATTACAAGAGTCTGAGGTAAAAAGATTTTCCATTGAATTGGTTCCTTATCCCTCTATTTTAGATAATATAGAATTTTTTTAGGTATTTAGTGATGATCAACATATTATCTAGTTCTTAACTAATTTAGGGGATTTCAAATCCCAAATTATTAATGACAATAAAATTAACCATTTTTTTCAAGAAGAAACATATAAAGAGGATATTTTCTAGCTTAAAAAAATCAAATTCTAGCCATCTAAGTCTCCTTAGAAAGATGATTCAACTCAGATCTTCAGGCACAATAACTCAAATATCCCAAGGGTGATGAATCCAACTTCAAGAAATAAAATTTGGGAGATAACCATAACATACATTATGTGAATATTGGCCTCAGCTACACCATGGTGGAAAGGTAGTGAGTCAAGGATTTGATTATTCAATATAAGTATGTTATCACTTGGACATATTAAGACCTTAAGGTATATGACCCACAGGTCATCACTCACATAATTCCTTTGAATTAAGACCATAAACAAGTTAGATATAGGCAAAGGCTAGTGAACCCTATTCTAGATCCTCTTATTCATAAGGAAGTGGATAATTTATTAGGTTTTAAAATCATCTTCCCAATCTAACATTCTACATGGGTGGCCAATTTGGTCCTAGTTAGAAATAAGAATGATGAGATTAGATTATGTGTATACTTTAGAAATATAACTAAGGCTTTTGAAAAAGATAATTATCCTCTATCTTCTCTAGATGAGGTAATACAGATAGTGAGTGGTTTTGAGATGATGTCCTTTTTGGATGGATTTTCAGGTTATAACCAAGTACTATTGCAACCCAAGGATAGAATGAATATGATGTTTACCATGAAATGGGGTACTTATGCATACAATAGGATGCCATTTGACCTGATTAATGTAATAGATACCTTTCAACATGCCATGGATCATGCATATATGGGACTAATAGTAAAATGCATAATTATCTATATGGATGACCTCATAGTGTTCTTTAAGAATAGAGAGGATTACATAACTCACCTATAATCCATATTCAAAAGGTTTAAGAAGTTTGGGGGTTTTTTAAATCTAAATAAGAGTGTATTTGGAGTCACTGAGGGGAAAATATTAAGACATTTTATCAAAAAAGATGGGATCACCATTGAGCTAGAAAGAATCAAGGCTATTTCAAAGATTTAGCAGCCAAATAGCAAGAAGGAACTTAAGTCATTTTTTTGGAAAATCAACTTCATCAAGAAGTTTATCTCAAGGTTCATACAAATCATAAAGCTTATAAATGATATGCTCAAGTAGGATGCTAAAATATAATGGATAGTTGAAGCCAAAAATTCCTTCCAAGATATAAAAGATGTCATATCTTACGCTCCAATATTAATTAGTCAAGACTTCATAAAGGATTTCTATCTATACTAATTCACCTTAGAACACACCATTTTTACCTTTATCACATAGAATAAGGATGAAACTAAGCATCTAATTGCCTTCATGAGCACAAATTTGAAGGATATAGAGCTTAAGTATTTGATGTTCGACAAGTACATTTTCACTTTAGTCAAAGTAGTGAAGAAATTTAAACCTTATATCTTGAGGGAAAAAACCATCACCATTGTACCTAACCTAATTTTCAATCTCACCCTATCACAAAATGAGATGGGAAGACATCAAGGAAATTAGATGGATAAGCTCCAAGAGTTTGACATAGAGACTAGGCTTGTAAAGATCATTAGAGGACAAGTCATTATTTAGATCATGACTGAGTAGGATCCCTGAATTATTTTTGAAGAGGTATGTAGAACACAAGTTTCTAAAGGGGATTTTTATACTAATAGAATTGAGTATTTAATTAGAGGAACCTATCCCTTAGAGTTTAGTAAGGAAAAGAGGAGAGACTTGGGGCTTAGAGATGCTCATTTCATGATCAAGAAAGGAGTCCTCTACATAAGGAAATATGAAGGAATTTATCTTAGATGTGTATCTGTAGAGGAGGCTAGGGAAATTATACGAAACTTATATCAAAAGATAAGCAGTGGTCACCCTATTGGGAATACCATAGCCCATAAAATGTTGATTTCGGTTTACTAAAATTTTGAGTTTGAGATATATGCATGTTAGGAATTTTCATTAATTTCAAGTGTTAGCCAAGGGAGAATTACATGTGATAATTCCTCTATAACCAATCATTGAAGGAAATCCCTTTGCACAATGGGGTTTAGATTTTATTATTGTAATTAACCCAAACTCATTCGTGGGACATAAATTTGTGCGTAAAACTATAAATTATTACACTAAATAGATGGAAGAAGTTTCCATAAGGAATAGTAGAGCATAAGATGTGATTCACTTTTTTGAAGAGAACATCATAAATAGATTTGGCACACCCATCTCTTTGGTATGTGACAATGGACTATAATTTATATCAATATAATTCACTAAGTGGGCACATGATAATCATATTATAATTAGGTTAGCTTTTAACCACTACCCTTATGGAATGGATTAGCTGAGTTGATGAATAAAAATATGATTGAGGAAATCAAGAGGTCAATAGGGGATAAGACTTGAGATCAACAAAATATACTATATTAGGCTCTTTGGGTAGACTGGATGAGATATAATCAAGCCCTAAAAGCTTCACATTACCTACTAGTGTATGGATATAGACTATTTTTTCTCATCACATTGAAGCTACCCACTTATTAGTTCATACAAGATTACATAAAACCAAATGACAAAGTAGAATCAAGATTTTTAGATATAATAAAATTGGAGGATTCAAGGACTAAAGATTTTCAAAAATTCATCAAACACTAGGATTTAGTTAACAGGTGGTTTGATAAGAGATCAAAATCCAAAGCATTCAAAATTTCATATCTAGTATTACTATGGAATAAAGCCCATGAAAAAAAGAATGACTTGACAAGTTTGTTCCATTATGGATTGGACCATATCAAATATTAAAGATCATGAAGAATATCATGTTTTGTCTAAAATACCTCCAAGGTAATGAGATTACATATATAATTAATGGATAGTTCTTGAAGTATTAATTTAGATCTATTCCATATATATATATATATATATATATATATATATATATTACCGATTGAGAGTATTCAGATAAGTTTAGACATAAGATTAGATTATATTTCTTGCTTTTTATATTTTATTTCCATGACCTCTAGAATATATTTTTAGTGCTTTCTAGAGTAATTTACTACTTTCTAGATTAGTCATATTTTTTTATTCCTTGGCATTCAAAGTTATATTCACTCTAGTTATTGTCAGAACTAAAATCCAAAACAAATGAGTGTGAGAAGGGGAAAAGTAATTTTGACACATTTTTGGCCTAGTTTATAGATTGGATTTATTTTTGTGTCTAAGGCTTTAGAATGAAGAGAAGTGATCATATTATTAGTTTGAATTATGTCACAATTAAATACTTTTATCAATCATATGGAAGTTTTTCTTGGAATACTTCATGCAAATTTAAGAAATTTTTCTTATTGTATTGGATCAAATCCACTCATAATGTTAAAAAACTTGTTGGAAGTGGTAATTCTAGGTCTAGATTTGGCTGGCAAGGATGTTCTAGTAATGATTTGTTCTCTAATTATACTAGCTCACTAGGGTTTCCTCCTCTCTCCTTTTCACTAATCTAAACTCAAAAAAGTAATAAAATAAAAGAAAGAGAAAGAAAAAAATCAATGAGTTCAAAAGAGCAAAAGAAAATTTAATAAAAATTAAAAGATCTTGCATGATGAAATAAGGTTAATGCATCATGAATCATGGCTTTAAAAAATAATGGATGGAGTAGATAAGGAACCTAAGGTATCTCTATCAGGGCTATGGATGTTTGACTGACAATAGAGCAATGCTTGAGATTCCCTTGATTTAATAAGCTTGAATAGATATTAGAACAAAACCTACAGTTGTATCAAAACCTTTTGAAAAACTCATCATAGCAAGGGATACATCAATAACACTCTTACACACATAGATATAGGGAATTAGAAGGCAACTATGTTGTGTGAATTGACTTAAGAATCTATTTCATGTTTCTGATTTAAGTATATTTTTTCTATGACATAATCTAAGATTGATCTAAAGATTATGGGATCAGAGTTATGGGTTCTCAAATTCTCAGAAGTATTCCCCCTATAAGTCACCATTTGTTCTACCCAACCTCGCTATTCCTAGAAGTAAATGGGGACCCACTTTTTTTTATAGGTGATCTTAATGGGTAATCCTTTACATATGTTTATGAATCATTTGGTAAATCTAGGACATTTCACTTTTCTAGCAGGATGATATTGGCATTATATTTATGAGACTAACTTATGTATTGAAAATGAATTCTTCAGGTTCATATCCTTCAGGATAATTCTTTTTCCCTTCATGCAAGAATTATCTTTTTGAATGTTATGTTTTGGGAAATTTTTGGTCCTATTTTATTTCAAATTTATTGTTTGAAAGCCTTATTTTGTCAAAGAAATTGTTGTGGAATTTTTATCTGAAATAATTCTCCTAAGAAAATTTAGCCTATGGAATCTTTACCTTAAGGAATTTTGGACCACATACACTTTCCCCAAAATAAATTCCCCAACGGATTATCCTTTTGACCCTATCCAAAATTACTTTTAGGGATTTTTGAATGACCCTTATCCATATAAAATTACCCTTTGGGAATTTCAAATTTTACCTTTGGGAAAACTTTTACCCTAAAGTTGACCCTTTGATTTTTTTCCACCTACCCTTTAGAACCCTTCAAACTAGCCCTTTAGCCTTCCCCAGATTGACCATTTACCCCCTTCTTGACCACTTTTTTTAGGGGCACATACCCTTTAGGTTTTATGTTGTATATCCTTTGGAAGTTTATTTGAACCCATTTACCCTATGGGACTTATCCTTCATGATATTTATTTTGACCTTTTTACCCTACAAAGTGCCCTTCAGCCTTTGTGAGTGAACATTTTTAGCATGGATATGCCCTTATAGACTTTTGTCCTACACCTTTTCCCTAGACCATTTCCTTTAGAGTTTTTTTGAACATATTTTCTAATGTAAAATGTCTAAAATAATTCCCTCAAAGGCACATGCTCTTCAAACTTCTTGAATTGACCCTTCAGATATTTTGAAATTGACCTTTTGGCCCTTTTAACAACCAAAATATAATAAAGAAGGTTACCCTTTGGATATTTTAAAAGTGACCTTTTATCCTTTTCAAAGTGACCACTTACCCTTTAGGATTTCATCCTAAACCTTTTTCCCTCTGAGACTTTCCCTTTGGGACTTTTGTCTTGGACCTTTTTTCCTAGCCAATTCCTTTGAACATTTTGTTTGAGAGAACTATACCCTTTATGATTTTTGAAATGACCCTTAGCCATATGAAAGTAACCTTTGAGAATTTCAAAAGTGCCCTTTAGAATTTGTGAAGTAGACCCTTTGGGACTTTTATCATGGATAAAATGCCCTACGAAGTGGACCCTTTAGACTAAAATTACCCTTTAAATAAATTGAAAGTTCCATTTGGACCTTTGAAATATCCCTTGAAAAGAATTACTTTGGGAATTTTGATTAGATAAATCCTTCAGAGATTCTATTGTAGACACTTTCTCTAAAATAAATTCCTTGAAAGAATTAGTCTACAAATATGGGCCCAAAATCATTTTTTGGTATATATCCTAAAGGAATTTTAGTACTAAGTCTCATTATACTTAGCCAATATAAGAATAAAAATACTTCCTATTTATATTTTAAAGGTCCCCACTAACTTGAACTAACAAATTTGAGTTATACATGAAATGAAATCCTAATGTGAACATTGCACATTTATGTTCCATGAACTGATACTCAATGTTAGATTCTATATAAGTGATCTACTATGATTGAAAGTTATCCTTTGAATTTGAGCTAACTTGTATTAATATTCTTCTACTATCTTGTAGTAATAAAGAGCCCTAGTTTATATTTTGAGAGTATATAGTGAAAAATAATCAAGCTAGAGCTTATTCATTTTCATTACCATATAACTATACATAGGATGTAACATGTCGAGTAAGAGAGAAGAATGAAGCATATAGCCATGCCATTTACATCCAAAATATTTTGAGGTACCTATCCACCATATCCATACTCGATCAAAGATTCAATAGAATTCACTGATATAGTCTTCGATGTCACCATGTTTGGAGATAAGTACATGAATTACTTAGAATTGTGGGATGTTATTGATTTAATGAACATATTTTCATTAGAAGATGATATGACATTGGTAGATTGGTTTTTTGTGAAGTAATTATTAGCTTACAAATGCCAAAGATTACACTTTGTTGCTACAAAACTAGAAGTTATGCCTTGTATAGACCTCTTATGAGACTTATTCTTCACCGAAAAAATATCACAAGATGCATTCTTGCATCACTCAAATAATAATATAGTGGTAAATTACATCTTTAAGCTAGATTTTTAGATATATTTATTATTGAGCATCCATGATGTCTACTTTGATAAGCACACACTAGTATAATTTAACATAGAGACCTCATTGGAGGTGTTATCATCGCGGCTCCTCCTAGACCAAAATATTAATTAGAAAAAAAAGAAGGTGAAAGGGGCTATCCCAGGTGATAGGTTCAAGATGGGTATCCATATCAGCATGATACTCCTTAATAGATTATATGGTATGCCTAGCATCTACTTTATCAACATGGATTGGGTATCATTATTGTATATTTTTCTTACATATGACATTTATTACACCCTCGATGAGATTATAAGCTTGTAGTTAAGGGAGAAAATTATCCATAAAGATAGGCATCTTACACCCACTTATGATTTCTTCATGATGTATCTATTAGATGTGGTCATGAGAACATGATATAGATACCTTCATACATTGTGGTTGCCAACCATAGACTGCTTAAAGAATAAAATTTGTGATTACTATTAGTTTATGCATATCTACTTCTATACAAGGCACATGGTGAGAATATTTGAGGATGATTATCCTCAAATTTGGAAAGCTATTCACAGCTTGTTTATGCCTTAGATTTGTCATAATGTAGTGAAGAACCTAGATAGAAAGGGATATTTCTTCCTCTACCCTAATTTTATTGTCATCATAGTATGGGGGAACAAGGTTAACCCCCTATGTCTACGAAGGTTTGTTTCAAACAAGTTATTCAAGTAAGAGATTGCCTTCTAATTATGAAAGAGTTTAGATGAAGATTTAGCAAGGCAAAAGAAATCCTTATATTTTGTCCATCTAATCACCATTGGTAGAATTACATATGCAATGAGAAAACATCTCAGATATGTATGTGACAAATATAGGAGTTATCCTTTCCCTAAACTTCCAAATAGGGACTAGGATCCCCATGGGTAGATCTAGAAACATATCCATGGGTTTAATATTACATATAGTCATCAAACATATGACTATGATTTTGTATTTTTAAGTGCTTAGTTAGATGAGGAGGTATTGGAATGAGCACAAATTTTTAGATTATAAGAGGATAATTTAAGGATGATATAAGGTGAGACTTCTATTTCCACCAAGGAATTAGATAGTAAGAGGGAACTTTTTAAGGGGTGGTAGCATTCATTTTTTTTGAGAGGTAGATCCTAAGAGAAACTAAAGGATCAAGCTTCCTCCTATTAGTAAGTATCACCTCTAAATTTGATGTCAATAAAGGAAGAGCCTAGTATACTTGAGCCCAACATGACTAGGGGAGCACAAGAAGGAGACCCCATTAGTCTAAACTCTAATGAGGAAGGCCATGGAGAGGAGCCTATTATAATTTATATCTAAGGGCTAATTGTTACATCTATTTGGGTAGCAAATCTTGGGGCATCATCGCCTTTTTACTCTCCCACTTAGGTAAAGACTCCTTTATTCTATAGAAGAAAGCCTAAGATTCCCATAGGTAGTCCCATAATAGGGTTATTATAGGGATCATCCACTCAGCCTCCACATTCATAACCGACCAGGGGAGATGTGGTGATTAAAAACATTGAAGATGACTCTAATAAGGAAGCTGATCTAGAAATAGCCAAGGATATAAGCTTCCAAGAAGAACTACTAAATCTCTCTCTTCAAGGTACTTAATATTTTGATAGTGTTCCTTTGTTTTCTATACATATTTTTTTTATCAAGGTGTTTTTATGGAAGTGCCTTCATTCATTCCTTCCACCTTCACTACCACTATTTCTCCTTCCATCTCCACTTCCATCTAATTAACCCCCACCAATTCTTCTTATTCCTACTAGCACCTCTATATTCAGAGACCTCAAGAAAAAGAAGATTTCTAGAAAGATGAAAATAGCTTTGGCCACCTCTCAACTCTATGTTTAATCCACCAAAATCACCCTTCCACTTCCAACCACCACTTCCATAGAAGATACCACTGTGACAACTACTGGTAGGTGGAAGAAGGCCAAGCCTCAAATAATCATAGTCCATCCACTTCCTTAGTTTGGATGGGTGGATTGGTCCAAAATCATATGGATTTCCCTCCAAAATGTCCTCACCAAGGCCTCCAATAAGCAATAGGAAGCCCAATAGGAAATAGAATAAGAGGTTGTTACTACAATCTTTGTTACATCCAAAGTTGACATTCCTATATGGGCATTAGACTTCAGGAGTAAGGCTTCCCAACTACCAAACTTTAAGGTCATGAAACTCCCATCTATCTCCACATTGTTTAACCCCCCACTAGCAATATCCAAAGTGTTAAGAAGAGAAAACTAGAAGATGATAGGGGAACCTAGATCATCTTAGAGGAGAGACAAGAGGTGTTTTCCCTTATTGAAAGGAAAAATAGATTGCTAGAGCAACCTTTATATGAAGAAAATTTTGTAGACCTAACCCAAGCACATAAGGATGTTGTAGTTTATATTCACCATGGTATAGAGCTAGCTTGGTAAGAGTTAGAAGTAAAGGTGCAAGTGTTGGATAAGGGAGTGGAATAGCTCAAATAAAAGGCTGAAATGGTGTACATACTGGCTAAAATTGAAGCCAAAGTCTAGGATGTAGCCTCAAAATGTTACAAAACATTGAAATATATGGATTTTATGAGGATTGAGATGGGCCCTCATGTGAGCCAAACTAATCTATTATACAACTCCTTAAGAGATGATAGCACCAAATTAAATATATTAGTGGCCTACATAGGTGACTCATGCTATAGACATATCAATTTAATGACTACACTAGAGGCATCCAATAAATTGAACCTAGTAATCATTAGGTAAGAAGAGGTAAAATATTGGTTACAAAACATTGGGGATTTAGTCCCAAATACTAGGCACATGAGGCTTAGGTCCTTCAAATTTTTCATAAGCTAAAGTTATCATAGGTGAAAAACTCCATTAGTAAGCTGGTTAGTAGGCTCAATTTTGATAAGCTTATCTAGAAGGTAGCTGATGAATTTAAAAATAAATTTCAAGGTTTATCAATTGAAGAAATTGAATTAGAATTGACTAAGGCTTGAAATAAGGTCACTGAAGTGGAGATCTTCAAGAATAAATTTCAAATAAGCAAGGATGAGCATGTCAAGCTCTTTAGATAGATACATATAATTCATTGGCCTTCATTACTAAATTTGGATGTCATATAGAAGAATTATGTAGTATCCCAAAAGGTCTATAAAGATAACAAGGTGAATAAAAGGAAAACTTTTAGAGATGAAACTATAAATTTATCAACCACATCTACTTCCACTCCCACCAAAATGCATGTGACACTTTAGATGATTAAGCTTTGATAGGCTAAATCTCATGCATATACAATTTTTAGGGGTTTATATATTTATTTTTTATGAGAGGATAATTGTAATAAACTGAATTCATATTTTGTGTGCATGCACATGTTACATGACTTTGAAAATTCAATTTATTTATTTTTATCTCTTAGAGAGTTTTGGAGCTACATGTTTAAACCGATGGTTGTAACCACTTACATGAACTTGGAAGATGAGGTACCCCTTTCCACAATTCTATATATATAATTGTAACCCCTATAGTGGATAGAGTTAATTTTTTTTCAAATATAGAACAATGACCAATTTTGATCATTAGTAAAGTGTCTTGAGTATTTTATTTCAATTCTGTGTAATTGAATGGTATTTATATGGTTGTGTGATTCAATAAATATATAGTGTGTTATATTTACGAGTAGATTATTGATTTATTGATTGATATTGATATTAAGATGTGTAATATATATTAAAATATAATTAAATATATCAATAAAATGAGTCAAGTCATTTGAATCATATTTTTTAATGTGTATTTATGCTTTCTTTGGTGTTGTTTTTTTATGTGCATGTAATAACTACCTTAGATAATTTATTTACCCAATATATAATCTCCTAATCAAGGGTGTGAAGTAGCTTCCATAAAAGGATCAAAATTTATCTAAGGCATGTGAATTTCCTACATCTCTATTCCCTTAGACATCCTAGCTATAACTAATTACTTGTGTTATTACTGCTAGCAAAAAAAATTGGTTTGAGAAAGCATAGGTCTGATAAAAACCAACTAGGGGAATAATTATGAAGAACCATAGAGTCTTCATTTTTCCCCTAATTTACCATCCTTTTTTTTAGTTTGTTATTAAGGCCTACTCACTTTATACTAAAATATAGCAACCCATCCAACTCATGTAGAAACTCACTATGTTATAAAGCCACACCTCTATCTATAAAAAACCTTGTTAATAACTTGCATACCCTACCCACTATTCCATCAATAGGTTGTCAAAGACCACATACCTATAACTCATTCCTAGAGTGGAGTTTACCTCCATTGAGATGTTGAAAAATTATAAGTTACCTAATTAAGGCTATGGTGTGCATAAAACCTACATCAATAGTCTGAATGTTTGTAAAATTGTAGATATTTAGCTTTAAAGTTAATTATTTGTTCATTCATGGTGATACTATGTACAAGACTATTGTTTGAGTAAATTTGTGCTTTAACATAAGAGTTTTTTGGAAGATGTATTCATTTGAATATATCTTATAGGTCATATAGAGTGGACCCTTGTATTGTAAAGTGATCTTATGTTCTTATTTTGATCGACTAAATGTTAAAGGGTTATTAGGTCTCCATGAGACTTATAAGGGATAATAAGGCCTAGCTGAAATGTGTAGATACTTAAGTATGACCCATGGATTCTATATCCAGCTTGTGAAAATGAATTTTAACTATGTATTATTATGATATAATTCTTAAGAGTTAAGGCAAGTATTATGGCTGACCTAAAATTTGATATTCATGAAGACTCTATAAAGAGTGAAAGCTAAGGTAATGGTTTTAAGACTTGATGAAGAAGTGTTGAGAGAGAAGAAGATAGAGGTGAAGGAAAGAGGTTAAAGGTATTTTTCATAATGGATATACTAAATAATAGAGTAGGATGAGGATATTTATGATATCATAATAGTGATCATATAGATTAGTATATTGATGATGAGCAAAGAAGTCTAAAGTGATCAAAAAGGGTGTTTAGATGCATTACTTGTATGAGAAAGTTTGACTATGTATGAAGAGTTGAAAAAGAGGTTTTATATATTATTTATCGATTATATTTAAAGGTAATCAAATTTTTGGAGTTTTTGAATTCTTACATGTTGTGGGTGTTCAACATCTAAAACAAGTTGGTGGTTGTTCATACTTAGGGGTGGGTACTCCTTATGAAGTGGGTGCTTCACTAAAAGGTCTAATATTTGTAATAATCTTATAATAATAATATTCCATGTTTTTATAGTCTTAAGAGTGGGTTTTATTCCCCAAGATGGTTTCCCATGTAAATCTAGTGGTATGTGTGTGATCTTGCTCATCTTTCTAGTTCATTGATATAAATGATGTGTATACTTCATAAATGATAATGTTATTTATTTAAGGGCTTGAAATAATTAGACTTATATTTTGTATTTTCTATCATTACTAATTCACCCCCCACTTGTTAGTGATTGTACCTCTAACAAACCTATTGAATTACAGCTAGTATGAACTAGGGAAACTAGTTCTAGGTCATGAGAAGCATATTTCACCTCATAAGGTTTCATTTTCCCTGATTCATAGTACACAAATGAGAAATCCTACATAATAAATCCTAAATTGTCTCTTGATACATCTATTATAATTAAAAAGTGACCATTTAGATCTAGAGTCTACAACATTGGTTCTGAAGTAAGCCTTTTTTTTAGTACTTGAAAAACTTCTTCACACTTATCAAACCAAAAAGTGTTGTTTTCTCTGTTAAAGAGAGATAAATGGATTAGATATATTTGATAAAGTTTGTACAAATTTATCATAGTATCCTTATAAACACATGAACCTATGCACCTCATGCACATTTTTGGGTGTTGGACAATCCATTATGGCTCTAATATTAGCTGGATCCACTAAAATTAATTCTACTAAGATATTGTGTCCTAAGTATTGTACTATTCTTTGAAATATATCACACTTGGATAAATTTCCATAGATTTTATGCTTCCAATACCACTTCAAAACTAGCCATAATTACTCGACATGAACTTCTTCACTTTTAGAATAGATGAGAATATCATCCAAAAAGACTATCATAACATGATCAATGTAATCTCTAAACACATTATTCTTGAGATTCATCAATATTATAGGTGGATTAAATAATCCAAAAGTAACTACTTGTTATCATCAAAAGTTGAAACCTTAAGGAGGGTATTCAATCCTTCTCACTTAAGTGATACCATGATAATAATCCTATGTTATGGGTAACCTAAAGAGTGGATTGAACCTCTAAATTGGGATAGATCCCTTGATGCATCCATTAAGAACTATCACTAAATTATTTTATTTTAAGGGAAAAGGGGTTAGAGAAATAAAATTAAAGTAAAATAGGGAAGTGATGCACCAAATTCATCTCTTCCACCTACCTATCATACAATAATAACATGAATTAAGATTAAACCTAATTACATAACTCAAATAAAGTCTCCAAACATGAATGTTTCACATAGAGGATATAACATGATGCATATACTAAGGGGATGATCAAGAGGTCTAAAAGGCCCTAATGAATTATTCTACTTTTAATACACACAAGGCTATTTAAATCACTCTGTGTAACCTACAAAGATAACTAACACCTAAAAATAGGTAAGAGAAAGGACAAATGAGAGTAGGTTGTATACACCATCACTAACATTCATCAATTAACATGAATCATACACTAGTGAAAAGTATAAGAGAAGGATATAACTTAGTTTTATTCATCTCAAAGTCAAAGTACAAGTGTTCATTTAGATAATTTTATGCCATATCTAGAAAAAGGATTTAAAATAATGACAATATTAGGTATCAAGAACCAATGATGGATATGAAACAATCATGGAACAAGTTACAAGTAATATAATCTTCCCAAGGACATTTATAAAGACCCTATTCAACAAGTGTGTTCTCCATTTGATGAAAACCTGAGTAAGGTGCTGTAGGAGATATGATTGGCTTAGTGACTCACCCTTAAACACTTGAAACGTCCTCTTGAAGTGATAATGAAGTGACCAGTCATCTTCTTAAGGTACAATTGACTTTTACACCTATTGAACATCTATAATTAATCATCCCTCCACCTCTATTCTACATTTTTCTTAATATTCCCTCATTTTCTCTTTTGGAGGCCTATTCCTTACAGTCCTATTTTGGTAGAAATATCCTTAGTTTGATATATATATATAATACTTATAGGAAAAATAAGAGAGTTTTAAGTACCCATTATCCCCTTATAGTTTTACCCAAAATTTTAGGTCCTAACTTCTAAGGCAGATCCACTTTCTCAATACCCACCTTTCCTAATTAGGACTAAGGCAAGCCTACTTTATGTAACATTAAAATAGGTATGATGAAATTTTTAAAATATATTTCATGGGTTATAACTTGAGTTAGGTGAGTTACAAGCTTTCCTAGCCCTAGTTTGAAAAAGTACAGAACTGAGTAGGCTGAGAGCTAAAACAATTTCATGGAGAGAGTTATAGGGTGTTTTAATACAAACCATGACATATTTTATTTCTCCACTATATTTACTCAACTTTTTATTTTTTCAATATCAACATTCAAAACCCTCTAATAATTCTAATTTCTCATCATTTTATGTGATTTTGAGAGAGTTATAGGATTGTGTACATGGGTGTAGTGTTTTTTGGTATTTTAATCCACTTATAAACCTTCCAAAACATTCCTAGTCCATTAATGTCTTCCTCTACACTTACCATATCAATTAAAAATTCCAAATCCAATGCAAATATTACATATTTCATTAAATATTTGAAAATAGGGTTGTAGGAGTTCTTAACAGGCTTGAAAATGCATCATCAATTTTGATGCTTGAAGGGGATTGAAGAAAGGTCTTTATTTAAATGATCCTAGTTTTTCAAGTTCACATATACACTTAAATAATATTACATGGTTCTAGACACTTCATTTGTCTTTAAACCTCATTTTTCCTTATGCAAATTTAGCTCTCTTTCTTAAGAATGTTGACCTACATGTCTATAGACATGTAGGTCTACATTTCTCCTAGTTTAAGCCTTTGATGATGTTATATTTTTTAATTTAATCCTTTTAGTTATCTATTTTTACCTTTGTACCAATTTTCAAGATCAAACTTCCATTGAAACACCTCAAGTTATCTTAAAATACCCAACTTTTTCTTGTAAACACTAAAGTGGTACTCTTTAGCCCTGTAGCCTACTAGTGCATCTCAAGAATGATCTTGGGGTTTGAAAAATTAGTGTATACTCATATAATATTATATATATATATATATATATATATATACTACATACATACATACATACATACATATACATACATATATATATATATATATATATATATATATATATATATATATATATATATATATATATATATAATTTTATAAAATCTTATTTCACCTGAACTATCACTCAATATATCAAAAATGACTACTCATAAGACCCTTTTTCTTAACCTTGATGGTTGTCGATGTACATTTAGACTATGTGTGCATTGGGTGCATACTTATAAGTGTTATATGGGATATATGGAATAAATTTTTAACTATTATAATGAATAATCACTATTATTTTATTCATTCTTACATCTTTTATCTACTTATTTGTATTTGAGACCTTGTAAGAGAGTCCAAATCAACATTGCTAAAGGACTATCACCTACAATATTAGAGTTAAAATGTTCATGGAGTGAGTTTATCAATATTATATATGATAATTCAAACCAAATAGGTCACTAAAATTAACAAAAAACCAATGTTCCTATTTTATTGTTTAGGAAAAAAACCTAAAAGCAACATTACTCCCTTTAGACATAACAGTCCGTAAACCTCTTTCAACAAGGTCTTCACCAAAAAATGATTTAGCTTGCCTAGATCACTTATTTGGTGGATTAACCAATCCCAAAAAATTTCAAAGGAATAAAAATATATTCAATTATTTTATATTCAATTAAAACACCATGAATATTCCCTTTCTAGGCATTTTCATAACCACCGATAGGTATCTTTATGCACAGTCAACATACTTGTTAATTATCTTAATATTTTACCATATTAGTACTTGAATAAGGTATGAATAAGGTATAATAATATTAAATCAAGTGATTAAAATATTTTAATTAAATAAAAATACTTATTCTATGCCCAAATACATCATAGTTCCCAAGAACCTTGCCTACCACCTTCAAAATAACAAAAACACAACATTTTTGCTATATTGGTTGCCCATACATGAAAAATAATATTTAAGGATGATGTGATATAAATACATAGGTCCATTAGGAGATAAAAAAAAACCATGTGCATACATTATCTTGAAACTTTTTATAACAACAAAAAAAATTGCCTGTGGGGTTTCAAGAGGGTTTTAGGATGCTTAATTTGTTAAGGATTGTTCATAAATTTGAGCCCATATAACCTAATAATAATTCCTATAATATTGAGGTAATATAGGTCCCTATCCACCCCCAAGATAATTTTTTGTCAATTTAATATCCTAATCTAAATGCTAACCCCTATAACCAAAAACATTTTTATGACACCCACCCAAGTCTACACATGGTGATCTCTTATAGGATCATGTCCTCATTGATATTATTTTTAACCTTGGAATCACTATTAGAAGTTTCATGGTGTGTTCTAGAGCTTGATTGTCAACCCATCACATCATAGTTATTTTGAGGTTTATTTGGTGATGTGATAGTGGTCATAGTGACCATGGAGTGAGTAGGAAAGTTTTCATGGTCCTTCTCAAGCGTTGAGGGTGGTTTAAACATTGTTTGATAATATTAAGGATATTTTGATAAAATTAAGGTAATTTGACAATTTTAGGGTTTATAATCCATAATGTTTTAGACCTATTTTATGGCATTTATTGAGGAAAAACCATTGTTGGAAGGATGTAAGGGTTTAAATCCTTGTCTAATGTCATAATATGAAGTTATATTATTGTTTTAAATGTCATTGTTCATGGTTTATCCATTCAAGCAATTTCAAGCCTTCATGAACCCCCCTAAAGTCATTAAGTGACCCTCAAATTACCTCATATAGGTTTACATTTCAATATATAACTTTGATAAGGTGATATTTTAGGTGTATCATTGATTATAAAGGTCTTTAATGGGTTTCATATGTATTATAAAACCATTACTAGGCATTTTCACATCCTAAAGAGCTACTGTAGGGGTAAAACCCACCTCTCACTAGCCAAATGGGTCCCACACATGAAAAAATACATCCTTTCAACTCATCCTAACCATACACCAATTTTAAAATGTTAATCACCTCATTTTTTCCATCCCTCTTCCCTCCAATGGAGGTTAAAGGTTATAAACATGGAGAAAATGCAAGAAAAGGCAAGTTTATAAGTGTTTTAGTAGGTTGTATAAACTTGTATGATCAGGTCGATACAAAGGGGAGTAAATTATTGTATATGGACACATTAAAAATGTATTATGGTAATTTAATGTCAAAATGGTGTAATAATAGGACAAAATTATTCCTATCTCTCCATCAAGTTCCTTGGTAGTTAAGGTAGACTTTTAGGTTTTTATTCATTCCATATAGGGGAGAGGAGATCAAGATTTGAAACTTTAGGGAAAGGAAGGGGATATATTTACCTTATTATCCATGGAATTTTTATATAAATCCATGTATTATACTTTATGAAAAAAAACTAACAATATATTCACTCCAATGATCATTTTCATCTTCAGCCCATTATACAAAGATAAACATCTCATAGTCGTTACAGCCCCATTGAAGGTGGATTAGACATGTAGGATGGTCATTATTGGTTTGAGATGTAGAGGAAAATTGAAATACCTAAATATTTTCAAGGAAATAGGAAGAATTTGATATGTATGGGTCATGGTCAGATAATATCCAAATACACTAAACTCAAACTCCATGTTCAAACCTTCTCATGATAAACACCTATAACCAATTAAAGAAATTATATTTGAAAAAATAAGGTTTATTAGAGATTTAAATTCAAAGAATTAATAATTTTTAAATACATCACAATGTTAAAATTGAATTATTAAAAATATTGAGTATTGGAAATCAAGACCAAATGCACTCATACATAATCAAATTCCCTAACAGTCACCTTTAGGTCTATTGAGGTAAATACAGTCTCTTAAAACCTGAGAAAAGTAGTTATATAAGTGATATATAGGTTATAAATAATATTAAGGTCATAAAATTCATAAAGGTTAGGTAAACCTAAGAAATTAAAAGATTAAGAGTCCTAAACAAGGATCACAAGGTTAATTGAAGAACCTAGACCTCATACAAATCTCCTTGCCTAGGCTAATAGGGTTGTTCTCTTGAGAGCGGTCTGGGTGAATTTAAAGAGATTATCTTGATAATATCCTTGAACCTCACATCACTATAAATATCAATTTAATCATAATTATACAAGCATTGAAACCCTACTTGCTTAGTTAGGGTAAAGATAGGTCTGCATATTCTCGAGAGGACACTTGTTGTTTGGAAAGGCCTAAAGAAATTTAGAAGGTCTAAGAGAGAGAGAGTATAGCATGAGAAGAAAATTAGGTTCTTAAACATGATTTAAATAACATGATATGGTTCCATCATCATCAAACACAAGTAATTGTAAAATTAGCATAGTCAGACCTTATGTAGCCATACATAGTCTTGAGTGGATGCACACACCTACATAAGCCTAAAACAAGCCTGGACATACTGGTTGAGGTATTATAAAAATTTGAAGATGTTATGAAGTTGTATAAATTTGGGAGAGAATTTATAAAGTTTAAAAAATTATTATTATAAGATATGAGGGTCCTAATTAAGATGAAAGAAAACTTGAGGGCCTACTAAAGATTAGGCCTAAGGACTGATATGCACATGACTCTATTTAAGAGTGGAAGCTACGTATACGTTTTGGTGGTATTTGGGTCTAAAAATACCTTAAATGGAAATAAAAAAAATTATTAAAGGTTTCATAATCATGATAATCTTGACATGAGCAAGAAATCACTCAATTAAACATTAGGTCTACACATGCCTTTTAGGTCTAGACAGAACTAAAATAGGCT
Source organism: Torreya grandis (assembly GCA_037957365.1). NCBI lineage: Eukaryota > Viridiplantae > Streptophyta > Pinopsida > Cupressales > Taxaceae > Torreya > Torreya grandis. The sequence continues at coordinate 6,003,508 of JARHVA010000327.1, forward strand.
TGTGCACATAAAATAAATACATTTTTTCTTATTTTAAGGATTGGTTAGTAGTTTAGGTAAACTAGGAGATAATTTATAGGGTATAAATAATTCCCCAAGTGATAAGAGAATTAGGGTGGAAAAATAACCTAATGGCATATTATGCCATTAAGCTTAAAATGGACATGGATAAGCACATGCTTAAATTAAAATCACCTACATGATTTGCTGCTTAAATAAATTTGAAAATTATTTGAAATAAATTATTAGGACCATAAAAATATTTATAAAATTACTAAGATTCTTAGATAAATCATATAGAGCACTGAACTCAAGCCCAAGGGTTACATAGTCCTGACTATGGACAAACCGTAAGCTTGACTGTGTAGGGTATGCATAAATAGAATCAAATGAAATATTAGCCCTAAGGGTGTTTCCAACATAAAATAAATCTATATTTAATATAACTCAATCCATTATATATTGGAGGAGTTAAAAAACTTAGATTCCTACACTAGTCCCAAACAACATAGGCTAACACTAAGCAACGACCTATAAGCATTCACATGAGAGTGGGAGAATAGAGTAAGAGTTTGAGAATTTGAAGGAAATCACAAAGGTTGGAAAAATTTATCATAAGTGTGTTATAAATATATTTATCCCACCAAGTCACCTGTAGATCACTCATACCTCTAATACTCAATTTAGGCCTGTTAGGCCTAAAACCCATGACTAGGCCTCACATCATCACATTTGAAGCACAATCAAACCCTGTTGAGTAGGTTTGACATCATGAATAGGTTTTATATGATGGTATATGCTATTTATCAAGTGTTTTAAGTATGCTAATTCAAAGTAAGTATTGATTTAGTCTTTGATCCTAACTCAAATTTACACAATACCATGTAGCCAACTCAAACCATCACTTCAAGTACTCATAACATTAATAGCATATAAACTCAGGGTAGATGCTACTAGGGTAAGTTGGAAACCCATATGGAATAAATATCCATGAAGAAGTGAGTTTTTTTAGTGCCAAACTCTATGAATTAATGATAAGACCACAACCATGTTCAAAAGGCTTGTAGAGAGCTCAAGGTTTACCAACTTACACTCACATCTATCCACATAAGATGTATGGGGCCCTAAGATTTTCAAGAATTTTAGGGAGGTATATGGAATGAACATCCATGACCATAATTTTGGGATTAGAAGTATAATATTTATGAACCATTGTTAAGATGGTAAACCTACATAACCCTTCTTAAACCCTAAGATAGACCTGACTTGGGAAAAGTGAGGATTTTTACACTTGAAACATCTAGTTCACTCAAAGGAGACCCTAATCATGGTATTGGTATCTATGGAAACTCTATGAATTTGTCAAAAAATAAAAATAATTAAATGAATTAAGAAAAAAATAGAGTATAGGGTGGTTTAGGAGTTATAAATTATTGGAGGAGGTTTGAGACTTGTTTCATCTTCTTAAGACACCCTTTGCTCCATTTTTTTCTTAGAAATTCCTTTGTATGTCTCCTCCAAATAGGCATTCTACAAATATTGAAGATAAGGTGACCTAATAATCTAGTTTGGTATGTTTGTAGGTGCATTTTTATTAAAAAGGATTATGCCATGGTATATGATGTTTTTTTATACCTTAAAATCACTTATTCATGTGATATTAAGGTCTCATATAGGCTTTCATGGACACAAACCAAACAGTCAAGCTATTAGGTATAATTGGCCTATTAGGCCTACTTAGGTCAACAAAGAGATATGTAAAATGGCATGGAGGGGCTATTAGGAGTCACCATAGGACCATAATTACATCATGAAAATGATGATAAGGGTTATAAATTCACTCTTCATGGTCATTATGAAGGATAAGGTAGTTACCAAGCTTGGTTAGCATACAAAAATATAAGGGTGGGCTGCTCAACACATCACACAATTCTAATTACACATCAATCAGAGTTTGTAACTTCCATAAGAGGATTTATTAACCATTTTGGGCATGGTTATGCTTTATATGAGAATATTTGAATATTATTCACTCCCCACCACTTCATCTCAATACTTAGGGGCTTATTAAAGACTGCCAATCAAGAAGATCAATGCATGAAGGGGGTAGGAGAGGTTATTATAACTCATTGCATCTAATGATGGAGTGGACTATGGTCATTTATGAACCCTTATCTTCAAGTACACACCATATTTCCTCATCTCTCTTTTGATCACTTTATATATTTAGGCCTTAAGGCCTTGATTTGTATCCCTAACTTAGGTATGAGGAAACTTTATATGGTTTTGTACTTTATAAACCTATTAGACTATTAATAGATTATTGTATATTATATATTATTAGTTTTTAGTGTGTATATACTTGTTTTGATGTGAATAAGTATTATAAATATTCCCTTGGCATGCCCTTTCCACACCTATATGTTGGTAAGTTATCTTATGTAGGTTATATGAAGTGTTAAAGGTTGGTGATCATGTTTAGAGTATAACTTAGGTGGAAGTGTCTCAATATAGGTATCTCACCCTTCACCTCTAAGTTATATCCACTCACCATGACCTTTATATAAAACATTATTACATATAATATTTGGAGGTAGTGCTTTAGTTCATGATTAGTTCATTAGTATTGTTAGGAGTTAAATTTGAGTGGAAAAGAAATATTGGTATATCACAACCCCTTAGATTAGGTTTATTTTATGCACTCTCTATCCCTTTTCATGCCAAGAGTAATAGGTCTTAGTGATTTTGAGCCAAAAGTGATGTATTTTTGGAGTTATCCCCATAACCTAGAGGTCTAGCCCATTCATAAGTCACCCACAACGTTGGGCTATTCCCACATTAGTCTAACCTTAAAGATAGGCCTAAATAACCTCTTTTTAGGGTGAAATTTGGGTTGATAATAGTTTTAGCATGCATTATGGGACCAAATTCAAGCATTGGAGCTTTCAATAGAATCATATTGATCATCTCAAGTAGTTTCAAGTGCTCACATTCTAGGTTTACAGTCAGAATTTCATGACAAGGTTCATCATAAGGTCATCATCTCATGGTAAGAACACCTTATTGATTACTAATTCACCTTGTTTTCAATTGTATCATGATGAATGATGGCTGACTATGGGGTAGAATTATATCATACACCATCATATTAACAGCCCTATAATCCATATCAGTTCCATTATGACCCCTATCAGCCTTATATCGATCCCTATTAGCCCTATAATGAGCAGCATGACTACCAATACTATCAACAAGATTGTGAACCTTAGTCATCTCTTTATCAACCTACCTATCAACCTAATCAGTCATGGAAACATCATGATGTTCTTGGTTAGCCTACTCATGTTTAAAATCAATCTGTATCAAGCCTTAAATGATCTTTATTGAGTTATGAAAAAAACACGGTGGGGTTTGACACACAAAAGGGTTATGTACAAGAGATCCCTAAACATATGATTGAGAGGCTGAGAACTTCATTATTGTAAGCCAAGAAATAATGGTCACTTTTCATGAGAAAATGTCATTCAAGGGTTAATAATGACATGTTGGACATAGATGGTCTAGTTTTAAGTTTTGAGGAGAGGTTAGCAGTACATAAAGGGTAGAAATTTCACCACTATTAGCATTATGTCCCCTCCTTAAATACATATTATTACTCCATTCAATCATCTATCCTCCCTTAAAATCCTCAATAAAATGAGTTTCAAACCCCACAAGGTCACTCACAATCCCTACCAACTTTTCTTACTTGGAGGTTTGTCCAAGAGAAAGCACAAAAAGAGGAAAAAGTATGCATTGAGAGGATTAGTCAGCATGAATATATCTCTAATCAATCAAGACTTGATTTTTAAGCCCATCTAAAGGAATAGATTTAACTTGTATAAAAACACATATCTCAATTAGTGGTAAATATAAGATCAATTCCACCCCATTTGGGAGTTCCTCCATTCATGCCCAAAGTTACAACACACATAATGCACAAGGATCCTACATCTAAATATCTAACTTGAAAACAAATGATGAAGTTAAGAGAAGGGGAGGATCAATAAAGCATAAAATAAGGTGTCAAATGCAAAGGCAAGTCTAAAACCATTCAACTCCTACCCTTCCCTTCTCAAGAACCCAAGACATTCCCATCATGGAAGTTTATTTAAGATATTGTGCAATATAAATAGGAAGTGATGGTTGTCAAAGGTGGGTAGCTCAATGAGAATGATAAAGCATCTGTAACACCATTGCATTTGACTCATATTCTTGAACTCTTTCAAAGATCCACCATTCCATTCCTTGAGAAGGAGACTCTCCTTTTTGAAATAAGTGAAGAAGATATAGTTGTAGTGATAGAGGATGAAGGTGATTTGAGTGAGCAAGAATAATAAATCATTATTGGGATACCCCTTACCAAGGATAGGTATGAATCCATATTAAATTATGAAAAAAGGGCATGTTCCAAGAATTTTATTAGATGCAAGAGGATCCATAAGAAGAAGACACTTCAATTGGACAAGAAGAATATGATTCCCAAGAGCTCCTTGATGACATGTCAACCACTCTTTATCATGATAGTCTTGAAGAGTGGGAAACTAAAGCATATATTTAGTTTGAATCAGCTACAAAGTAAGGTGATAACCTCCAAGAATTGTTAAACATCCAAGATAAGTTATGTGTTTAAAAGGCTTCTAGTTTAATTGAAGAAAAAGGATGCTTTCCTTATTTCCAAGATGAGTTTTTTGATAAGCATGAAATCCAAATGGTTAATGAGATGTAATAATGATTACACATAGTGTTAAGGTGATAATAATGAACTTTGGTAATAGTACATAATAATTTTAAATTAATATTAGACCCTAAAAACACTCAGACCTCATGTATAACATATTTAAGATAAATTAGCTACTGACCCTATCAAGAGTTATCCAGAAGAAGAGCAGGCCCAAGATGATAAAAGGAATGATGAAGTGTTTATTGAAATAGTACATCAAGTTGAAACTCTTAAATGAAAACTAAATAAGGATCTATTTTGCTTTATCATACCTCATTAAGTTCAATATTTCCACCATGAGGATCTTAACAAGCCACCATGTCATATGGAGTAGAGTATGGGCATAAACCAAAACATGGTAAATTAGGAACAACTCATGACTAAAATAGAGTTGAGGCTAATCATGCAAGGTTGATAGATATGGGATGACTATAATTGGGTACTTGACTCACTAAGCCAATCCATGCACTTGAGAGTTGAGAAAGAAGGTCTATTTTCTCTCCTAAGGATCCATAAACATGTTAATACCTCTAGTTACAAGTGGGAGTCATTATATAGTGAGCAATGCCTAGTTAGATCCTAATCAACACATAACCATCTAACCTCATAGAGCCAAATTGATAAAATAAGATTTGAATTTGACTCTGGAGGATAAAGGAGGTGTGTTCTAATTAGTTATTTCTAGTGTTTTTATCTTATTTAAATAAATATCAACACAAATACATGTTGTTTGCTACCTTGTTATTTTGGTATCTTGTCTTGTTACTTTCCTTAGGTGTTAGCTATGTTTATTTAGTTTTATTTTCTATGTCTTGTAATTTTTTTTTAGTCCTAGAGATGTCATAGGTTTTGAGTTCCTTGGTAGTCCAAGAATGATCATCAAGTCTTACTACCATGTATGAGTCATCACTGTCATGAAGATGAGTGGGTCCCCTTGACCAACAAGCTAGTCAACCCATGTGAGTCACCAAAAATGTTGTAAATTTGGCCTCCCAATCCAAATTCCAATCCCTATAACTAGAAAATTTAATATGACACCCAACCAAGCCTACACATGCTGATCTCCTTCATGATCATGTCCTCATTGATCTTATTTTGAACCTTCGTAGCACTGTTACAAGTGTCATGGTGTGTTCTAGAGCCTGCTTGTGAACCCATCACATCATAGCTATTTTAAGGTCTATTTGGTGATGTGACCATGGTAATAGTGATCATGAATTGATTAGGTAATTTTTCCTAGTCATTCTCAAGCCTTGAAGATGGTTTAAACATTTTTTATAAGATTAAGGATCTTTTGATAAAATTAAGGTAATTTGGCAAGTTTAAGGTTTATAATCCTTATGGTTTTAGACCTATTTTATGCCATTTATTAAGGATAAACCTTTTTTTTTAGGATGTAATTTAATTTAATCCTTGTCTAAGGTCATAATATGAAGGTCTATTATTGTTTTCATTGTCATTGTTCACGGTTTATACATTTAAGCAATTTCAAGCATTCATGAATCCCCCTAAAGCTATTAAGTGACCCTCAAATTGCCTCATATGGGTATAAATTTCAATATAAAATTTTTGGAAGGTGATTTTTAGGTGTATCTTTACTTATAAAGGTATTTAATGGGTTCCATAGCCATTATAAAACATCACTAGTCATGTTCACATTCCAAAGATCACTTTAGGGGGTAAAGCCCAGCTCCCACTAGCCAAATGGGTCCCACACAATAAAAAATGCATCCTTTCAACTCCTAAAAACCATACCACTAGTCTTAAAATGTAAATTAACTCATGTTTCCCCCCTCTACCATTTAATGGTGTTTCAAGGTCAGAAACATGGAAAAAATACAAGAATATGGGAGTTTTCACGTTGTTTTAGCAAGTTATACATACTTGTATGGTCAGTTCCATATAGATGGGAGTAAATTATTATATATGGACTAATGATAAATGTCTTAGGGGAATTTTAGGTCAAAATTATGCAATAATAGGCCAAAACTTTTCCTCTTTCTCCACTGAGTTCCTTAGTAGTCTAGGTAGACTTTTAGGTTTTCATTCATTTTATACATGAGAGAGAAGATCAAGATATGAAACTTTGAGGAAAGTAAGGGGGTATATTTACCTTATTATCCATTTCATTTTTCTAAAAATCCATTCCCTATACTTTATTAACAATATCTAACAATTTGGTCACTCCAATGAGCTTCTTCATTTATGCAAAGGTAAAAAGGTGCAATGATTTTGGTACATTGTTGAGGAGTTTTTGAAAATAAACACTTGGTGTGTGTTTTTTAGGTACTAATAGAACATATCCATCTCCCTCCACCCATGTTTCAAATGTGTGGGGGTGTGGGATCAAGAACACCATCCGGGTTTCTTCCATTTGAAGACTTCAGACAAGTTTATCTATGTTGTAGATCATTCAGGGTATGGATATGGAAGAGTAGTGTTTTTAATAAGGTTATGGTTGATTTAATTAATTAATACATTTATTCCTAAAATATTTATCTAAGTCATCAGTCCACACTTTTAATCCCTATCTCTAATGGTGACTATCATCCATGTAGTGTAGTCTACATGGTAAAGTGGATGCAAGATACCTGTAGGGAGTCTTTAGGCTTCCTGATGGGAATAAAAATAATCCCATACTTGATCCATATTCTATTATATTATCCATATATTCATATTTTTCAAAACACACTAACCATCTTCATATTCAGCCCATTATATAAAGATAAACATCTCACAATCACTATAGGCCCTTTGAACATAAATTAGACACGTAGGATGGTCATTATTGGTTTGAGATGTATAACAACATTGAAATAAATAAAGTATTTCAAGGGTAGAAGAGGAATTATGTGATGGATGGGTCAAGGTATAATATAATCCAAATGCACCAAACTCAAACTCCATGTTAAAACCTTCTCATGATAAGCACCTATATCCAATTAAGGAAATTGGTTTTTAAATAGTAGGGTTCATTAGTAATTGAACTTAAGAGAATTTATAATTTTTAAATACATAAAAAAACATGAAAAAGGGAATAATTGAAAATTTTGAGTATTATAAATCAAGACCAAATCCACTCAGACATAGTCAAATGCCCTAACAGTCACTTGTAGGTATGTTAAGGTGTTTAAACTCTCTTAAAAACAAATAAAAGTGGTTATGTTTGTTATCTATAGGTTATAAATGAGCTTAAGGTCATAAAATTCATATATTTTGGGGATACCCAAGAATTTATTAGATTAATATTCCTAAACAAGGGTTATTTGGTCAATTGAACAACACATACCTCATACAAATCTACCTACCTAGGCTAATGGGGTTATTTTCTTGAGATAGAGGTTTGGGTGAATTGAAGGATAGACTCATGATAATAGCCTTAAACCTCAAATAAAGTTTAATATAACCTAAATCATAAGTACATAAGCATTGAAACCCTATTTTATTAGTCAAGGTAAAAATAGGTTTACATATTCTCAAGAGGATACTTGTTTGAAAAGGCCTAAAGGATTTTAGAAGGTCTAAGAGAGAGAGAGAGTGTGTGTAGAATGAGAAAGAAATTAAGTGCTTGAAAATTGTTTAAATATAATGATATGGTTCCATCATACTCAAACACAAGAAACAATGAAACAAGTAAAGTTAGGCCTTATGTAGTCATACATAGTCCTGAGTGGATGCACAAGCCTAGATAGGACTAAAATAGGCCTAAACATGGTGGTTCAGGGATCATATATATTTGAATATGGTATTTATTTGTATACATATATAATTTAAATGATAAAGTGTAAAAAATTATTCTAATAATATATTAGGTTCTCAATTAAGATGAAAGCAAACTTGAGGACCTACTAAACATTAAGCCTAAAGAATGATATGCACATGACTCTATTTAAGAGTGGAAGGTACTTGTATGATTTGGTGGTTTTTGTGTATAAAAATACCTAAAATAGAATTAAAAAATATTAAATATGGGTTTCATAATTATGATAACCTCAACTTTAGAAAGAAATCACTCAATTGAACATTAGGTCTACATAGGGCTTTCAGGCCTAGACATACTTAAAATAGGCCTATGCACTGAAAGTAAAGATATTTTTTCTTGTTTTAAGGATTGGTTAAGATTTAATGGAACCTAGGTTATAATTCATAAGTTATAATTAATTTTACAATTTATGAGATTTTTAGTGTGGAAAAATAACCTATTGGCCTATAAGGCCATTAGGCCTAAAACTGGCATGGGTAAGCATATGCTTAAATTGAAGTCACCTACATGTTTTTGTGATTTATTGAAGTTAAAAATCACATTAAATAAAGTATTAGTAGAATTAAAAGAATTATAAAATGACTAAGAGTCTCATATAATAGATAGAGAGCAATAAACTCAGGCCCAATGGTTACACAAGATTGACTGTGCACAATCCCTAAGCTTGATTATGTAGGGTATGTGAGAAAAAAATTTAGTGAAATATTGGCCTTATGGGTTTTTAAAAACATTAAGTCATAATATATGGATTATAAATACATATAATATATATTATATAAGGTATGAAACCACTGAGATTCCTACACTAGTCCCAAACAACTTAGGTTGATAGTAAGCAGAGACCTATAAGTAGTCACAATAGAGTGGGATAACAAAGTTAGAGTTTTAGAATTTAAAGGAAAGTAAAATTATTTTAAAAAATTATCATAAGGGTTTTATAAAAATAGATATCCACCCATGTCACCTAAAAGTCACTCAGACCTCTAATACTTAGTTTAGGCTTGTTGGGCCTAAAAGCCATGACTAGGCCTTAAGATCCACCATCACATTTAAAGCACACTCAAACCCTTCAGTGATGAATTAACATAATTAATAGGTGTGATAAGATGTTATAGGACTTTAATCAAGTATTTAAGGTAGGATAATGAAAAATAAGGGCCAATTTAGTCTTTGAGCCTAACTCAATGTTACATAATCCCAAGCAACTAACTCGAACCATTAGTTCAAGTGCTCATAACTTTCATAACATAGGGGATCAAGGTAGATGATACTATGGGAAGTTGGGAACCCATATGGAATCAATATACATGAATTAATGAGTTAGTTTTAGTGCCCCACCTCTATGAATGAATGCTAAGATTGTAACTATGTCTAGAAGGCCTGTAGAGAGGTCAATCTTCACTGACTTCCACTCATATATTTCCACACAAGATTCATGGGAACCTAAGATTTTTAGAAGTTTTATGTGGGTATATGGAATAAAAATCCATGGAAATAAGTTTTGGATTGGATATTTTATCTTTATGAACCATCGTTAAGATGGTAGACCTCCAAAACCCTACTTAAACCCTAAGATAGACCCAACTTGGGAAAAGTGAATATTTTTTAACTCAAAAACCTTAGAATGACCTCATAAACACTTAAAACATCTATTCCACTTAGAGGAGACCTTGATCATGGCACTAGTATGTATGGACACAATACATATTTTGTTAGAAAACATTAATTTTTCAAGGAATTAAACATAAAATAGTGTACAATGTAATTTGAGGAGTGGGAAATTATTGGAGGAGTTTTGAGACTTGTTTCATCTTCCTAAAATACCATCCACTCACTTTTTTTCCTAAAAATGCTTCTGTAAGTTTCTTCCAAATGGCCAATTTACAAATGTGAAAGAGAACGTGACCTTGTCACCTAGTTTGGTAAGGTTACAGGTGTATTTTTCTTAGAAAGGCATATGTCATGGTATATGATGTTGTTTCATACCTAAGACTCACTTATTAATATGATATTAAGGTTTCATATAGGCTTTCATGGCCACCAAGCACAAGCAATCAAGATACTAGGCCTAATTGGCTTATTAGGCCTACTTGGGTCAACAAAGAGACATGTAGAATGGTGTAGAGGGGATTTTAGGATTCAATATATGATCATCATTACACCATGAAACTAATTCTAAGGGTGATCAAGGCACTCCTCATGGTCATTATGATCTTAAGATCTCATATAGGATTTCATGGCCACCAAGCATAAGCAATCAAGATAATAGGCCTAATTAGCCTATTAGGCCTACTTGGGTCAATAAAGAGACATGTAGAATGGTGTATAGGGCCTACTAGGATTCAATGCAAGACCATCATTACATTATGAAACTGATGTTAGGTGACCTAGTCACCTAGTTTGGTAAAATTTTAGGTGTCTTTTACTTATAAAGGCCTAATGTCATGGTATATGATGTTGTTTTAGACCTAAAACTCACTTATTAATATGATATTAAGGTCTCATATAGGCTTTCATGGCCACCAAGCATAAGCAATCAAGATATTAGGCCTAATTAGATCAATAAAAAGACATGTAGAATGGTGTAGAGGGGCTGCTAGGAGTCAATGCAAGACCATCATTACACCATGAAACTAATGTTAAGGGTGAGCAAGGTACTCCTCATAGTCATTATGAAGGAGAAGGTAGTTATCAAGCCTGGTCAACAATCAAAAGGAGAAGGGTAGGTTGCTCAATACCTCATGAAGGTCTAAATACACCTCAGTAACACTTTATAACAACCATAAGAGGAGTGATTGACCATTTTTGGCATGTTCATGCCTTAAATGAGGAAAACTAAAGTTGATTCACTCCCCACCACTTCATATCAATGCCTAAGGGCTCATTTAAGACTACCAATCAATAAGACCAACACATGAAGCAGGAAAGAAAGGCTAGTATAACTCCTTGTAACTGATGATGGAGTGGACTATGGTAATTTATGACCCATTATATACACCTACATGACATTGTTACTCCTTCTCTCTATTCTGATCACTTTATATATTTAGGCCTTAAGGTCTTGATTTGACTCCCTCACCTAGGTATGAGGAAACTTTGCCTAGTTTTGTACTTGATGAACCTATTAGATTGTTAATGGACTATTGAAGTTTCTCCATGATTATTTTATAGTGTGTATATGCTTGTTTTGATTTGTATAAGTAGTATAATTCTTATTTTGTCATGTCCTTGCCACACCTATATACTGATAAGTTATCTTATATAGGTTACATCAAGTGTCAAAGGTTAGTTGTCATGTCTATAGTGTAACCTAGTTGGATGTTTCTCAAGATAGGCTTCTCACCCTTTAGTTCTAAATTATAGCCACTCACCATAACCTTCATATAAAAAACTATTGCATAGAAGCTTTGAAGGTAGTGATTTAGCTCATTATTAGTTCATTAGTGTTGTTAAGAGTTCAATTTGAGTGGAAAATAAATATTGGTGTATCACCACACCTTAGATTAAGTTTATTTATGCACTCTCTATACCTTTTCACCCCAAAAATAGTAGATATTAGTGATTATGAGCCACAAGTGATGTACCAGGGGAGCTAACCCCACAACCTAAATGTCTATCCTAGTCATAGGTCAACAAAAGCCTTGGGATATTACCATGTTAGTATAACCTTAAAGGCATCCATGAAGAACCTCCTTCTAGGGTGAAGGTTGGGTGTCTAATAGAACTACTTCCAATTTTTTTTCCTCTTCAACAAATGAACACTTGAAAATGGCCTTCACTAGCTTAAAAAGATGTCGATGGAGAAGATGATTTTTTTTTACATTATTTGGACATGCCAATGATTATACAATCTTGATCTAAATCTAAAATCCCTTGGGATACCTAAAACCATAAATTTAAAACATGAATTGACTACCTCCACATTGAAAAAATGCTTTTCAATGCCTTGGAAAGTGTGTTTATACATTATACTTCAATTTCATGATAATTGGAGGGTTACACATCTATTTCATGTTAAAATGACTTGGCTAGACATGTGCGAGCAAGGAATAACTTTTAAAAATCTTATACATGCATTGGAGGCCCCAAAATGATCTTAATTCTTCAAATTAGCAAAGGTAAAATTTACCTTAGTCTATCTAAAACTACCTTAACTTTTATTATAAATTAAATAATAATGTTTCATCTTAGTATATCATATCTTTATAAATCTTAATTCACTATAGGACATCATCCCACCTTGGAAGGTCAATACACCAACATATTACCATAGGGAAACATACTTAAATCTTTTCAAAATAACCTTAACTTTGTGAAACTTACCTTAATCTCTCCAAACATGAAACAAGACCTTCATGGAGGGAATAAATAACAAAAAAGAGGATCATGACTCACTCTCCTATACCTTTCAATATAATTTATGATGAAAATAACTTGACAAGACACCTTTATGATTAAGTTTGACCAATAAATCAAAATGAAGACTCATCAAAATATCATTAACAATATTAAACAAGTTTATATATATATTTTAAATTGTACCCCTTCATGGTGACTAATTTTGGCAAACATCTTTAGAAACTTACTAGGGTTTCACATTTACTATTAATATATAATGTTTTCCTTCTTGCATCCATTGGGCTATGGGGTCATCTTAGCTCAACTCAAGCATGACTTAACCTTGAGAACTTGACTACAAACCTCTTAAAATAAATGAAATAACTGACTACCTTGACCAACACACACACCATGACAAGAAGAAAACATGCCAAAGGAAAACATGAAAATAAAAAAGACACACTATGTTAATAAGAACTTAGGAAAAACAAAACAAGAAACTATTATGTACAATTAACCTTTAAGACCTGACCCTCTTACATCAAAAGGAAAAATCCTTGAGTCTTCTTCATGTGATGATTAAGGATGATTTACAAGTTGTTTTTAAATATTTGTTCTTTATTTGTAAGCTCCTTCCTTGACCACCACTATCTTTGGATTTACCTAAAATGGATCTATAATAGCAAACATGTCTCCACTAAAGACAAATTCATCTTGAATTTCATGATTTATCTCATACTATTATTCATCCTTTGAAATGTGAGAGACATCCAATTTGACCATGGTTTGTTTCATAAAGACAAAAATAGACTCAACTTCTATTGTTTTAGTGAACTCTATCTCTTAGTAACCTTAAGGAATACCTTAATCATTATATCTTGCTACATCACAAGTTTGAACATATTAGTGATGGATTATATGACTTGTTAACTTTCTAGGAGCTTTGTACTTCTCATCAATAGCTTCATCTTATTCTTCTTGAGGTGATAGCCTATCAAGCTCTTCAAAATCCTTTAATATTTCCAAGTAGAACTACCACATGTCCTTAATACCTACTTAAAATTATTCATGATACTCAACAATATTATCTACCATGATGTTCTTTTCAAGACCTTTCTCATGCATGTATTCATCATGATCAATAGACAAGACAATAATCTTATCACTCTCCTCATGGGCTATAGGTTCCCAATCCAAAATAGAGAAAAATTTTCTAGCTCTTCCCATAAGGAACTTTTTTTTTGTCACTTGAAAACATATCAAATTCAATTTCATTCTTAACATTCTCTTGAGGGACATCAAGATGATCAAATTCTTTATATTCTTCAATAGACTCATGTCATAACTACAACTTTGATTCTACAAGATCTATACCTTTTTCATGAGTCTCAAAAAATTTAATTACCAAAGTTTTTTCATGAATACTCACCTCATACTCATTTTCAATTTGATCCACTTCTACAAGGTCATCTTTTCCTTCATCAAGACTCAATTTATGACAATTAGATTAGTCTTCTTCTTCCTCTATGAAAAATGGATGCTCATCTACCCATTTAAGGTCTAAATCATCATTTTTATTTGGTGTCAATATTTATTTTTCCTCTTATTAATCAGCAATAAATCCATACCAACCAAGCTGATCCACCTAATCCTTTATGACATCTTGAGGTTTATCCAATTGTTGACTAGAAAGTAGAGATGTTTTATCATCTTTGAGAGTTGATTTGATTTCTTCTTCACTATGGGGGTCATCAATGAAAATGTCTTGATTATATACATTATAATTACTCTCTTTAAATCCTTCTTGAGATCTAATTATAGATGCAACTCTTCACTTTTCAAGGAGAACCACCTAATCATTGTTTCTTGACAAGCTCTCCTTCTTAATTAAAATTTCAAATTATACCCTCAATGCAATTGGTTATCCTTCACAAAAGGATGGGGTGGGATGAAAATATACTTCATTGGTTTACTTGAAATTTGATAGAGTGTCCTTATAAGTTAGGATTTTGGGAGGGATAGGATGATTGTAGTACTCTTGGAGAGATGGAGAAGGGAATCATGTTAAAGATTATTCATTCTTATCATTCCAATCCTAAATTTATCTATCAAACTTTTATGTGTCTTGAACTTCATGGATAACTTAAATTTGAAGGCAGGTGAAGAAATTGATGAACTTAAGAACTATCTTAACTTGACCTCCATACACTTCTCTTATTCTTGACTTTGGATAGTCATGGGAGAAGGTTATTTCTTAGGAGTAGGCATGACATAATTAGTATTCTTAGCTTAATAAAGTCTCTAAGATGGAATTGTTTTAGTCTCTTAAGGGAGAAAATATGAATGTGGAAATGGCATGGACCTCTCTTGATGGAATAGTGTAATTTGGGATAGGTTTGGATCAAAATCAAGCTAATGTGGTATAGGAGGAGGCATATTAGGTTAAAAGTATTACATTTTCTAACACTCTTAAATTTATTATCTATTTTGCATACATTAAATCAAACTTTTTGTTTATATAACTTAACTGATTGGAATGTGTTAGTTTACTCTCTTAATAGTTGCCTCATGAGATTTGATCAAATGCAGTAAGTTCTCATCATTGGAATGACTTAATTATGAATGGAAAGATTAATAAGAATTAGACCAATTTCATTCTCTTGATAAAGTCCCCTAATTTTCATTTCAATTTATACAAGGGTTTGTTTTAAATTTAAGAAGGTTAGAGTAGGGGCAATATAACTTTGACAAGGTTGACTAGAGGGATAAGTAGTCTACCAAAGAGACTAAATTAGATTAAGAAAGAGCATGCATGGTTATTGATAACCTTGGTGAGATTGGCATGCTTCTATTTGAGATCAACTTGGGTTGAATCCATGAATGCCATCAACCTGATATGATGAATGTGAAAGCACAGAGTATGTATTTGGACTAAAATAATGATGAGAATACATAAAAAATTTCTAAGTTTAAAACACTTGGGTTGACTATAATAGATGATATTCACTTATATTTACCATTGATGTTTGTGTTCATGCCTCCAAATGTTGATGTATTAAATTACAACATCAATAACTCTTCAATGGATGAAATATTGTCCCACTAGGTGTACCAGAACTATTATCATCAAAAGATCCACCCTTGATAAGTATATTCAAGCCTCCTCACATAAGTGATATCATGGAAATAGTCCTAGATTATGGGTGATATAAGAGTGGATTGAACCTGTATATAAGGATATCTCCCTTAAATGCATCACTTAATAACTATCACTAAACTAACTACTTGATAGGGAAAAGGGAGAGAGAACTCATATTAAAATAAACTAAGGACGTGATGCACACATGGTATCACTTCCATCTACCTATCATGCACTAAGAACATAAACTAAGACTAAACTTGATTTCACAACTCAAATGGAGTATCCAAATATGATTTTTTCACATAGAGGTTATGACATGATTCATAGACTAAGGGGATGATCAAGTTATTTAAAGAAACTAATGAATGATTCCAATTTCAATCCATATAAGTCTATTGAAATCACTCTATGTAACCTATAAAGATGACTAACAACCTATAAATAGGTAAAAGATAAGATAAATTAGAGTAGGTTGTATACACCATCACTAACATCCATCAACTAACATGAAGCATACATGAGTAATAGAAATAATACAATGCTATAACTCATTTTTATTCATCTCAAAGGAAAATTACAAGTTTTCATTTGTATAGGGTTACACCATATCTAACTAAAAGATTTCAAGTGATGCTAAAATTAGGCATACATATAAGATAAGGAAGAAGAGAGAAGAGCCAATTATGGATATGAAGAAATCATGGAATAAGTTAAAATAAAGATAATGTACCAAAGGATAGTTATGAAGTTACTCTTTAACAAGTGTGTGCTCCATTTGATGACAACTTGAGTAAGGTAGCATAGGAGTTATGCTTGGCTTAGTGACTCACCCTTGAGCACTTATAACAACCTCTTAAAGTGATAATGAAGTGACTATACATATTATTGAGGTATAAATACCTTATGATACCTATTTAATATCTATAATTAATCATCTTTCCACCTCTATTCTATAGTTTTCTTCATAGTTCCCTCATTTGATCTTTTAGAGGTCTAATCCTTATAGCCTTATTTTACTATAAATCTAATTGGTTTGAAAAATTAAAAAAATTATATGTTACATAATATATTATTTGGTTAACCAATATCCCCTTACATCTTCACCCATAATTTTAGGTCCCAACTCCTAAATTAGATCAACTTTCTCAATACCCACCTTTCTTAATTAGCCTAATTAAGCCTAATACAAGATTTAGTACTATAGAATATAAAAATACATACATTACCACATAAAAACAAACAAAAATAATTTATTACACATAAAAATATTTCTATTGATAATTTTTTAATAGATTTAATGGTTTATAACTTGAGTTAGGAAAGCTGCAAGCTTTCCTAGCCTTAGTTTACAAAAGTGTAGGCCTGAGTAGGCCAAGAGCTAAAAAAATCATGGAGAGATTTATGGTGTGTTTAAAGACAAAAATATAATTTTTTTAGGTCTTCCCAAAACTTCCCATAACTCATAAAATCATTAGTTTTTCAAGATTAACCTTCAAAACCCTCCAATCATGCCAATTTCTCATCACTTTGTATGCATTTTGGACTATGTATATGGTTGTACGTGTTTTTTGGTGTTTTATCTACTTATAAACCAAAATAATAATTCCAATTCCATTCATGGATTCAACCACACTTATTATATCGATTCCAATCACCAAACATAATGCAAATATTACATATTTCCTTGGACTCTTTAAAATAGGGTTGTAGAAAGAGTTATTAGCAGGCTTGTAAATGCTTCATTATTTTTATGCTTGAAGGAAATCAAGGAAAGTTATTTTTTAAAATTATACTCCATTATAAAGTTAAAATATACCATTATATCATCCTAAATGGTTTTTAACACTTCATTTGTCTCTAAACCTCATCGTTCTCATGCAAAATCAACTCTCTTTCTTAAGAATGTTGACCTACAAGTTTACAAACCTATGGGTCTAAATTTATCCTATTTTAATCCATTTATGATGTTTTATATTAAGGTAAAAACAAATTTTGAAGGGACCCCAAAACCCTGAAACAAAGGATGAAGGATATAACAATAACATCCACAGGTGAAACCCATCACCTACATGCTAAGCAATATCAAAAACAGGTTTTACAGGGAACTAAAACCACAATACAAAATCATCAAAAGATAGACCCCAAGTTTTACAGAGACCTAGAAACTCCAGTGTGAAAAGAAAACAATGAACCAAATAATAGAACCAGTTATAACATCCAACTAAAGGGACCATGACTGTAAGAACTCAAAGATCCTATTCTTCTAATTCCAAAATCATCTTCACCGCTTCCTTTCCAATCACAATAGTGTCCTGTATAGATATAGCCACTAACGTATCAACCTCTTACATTGATTTCTTCCTTGAGCTCTATCTAGTTCTCTCACTAGGCCCCTCCAAGGATTTAATTTCCTCATTTGGTCATTTTCCAATGTTCACAATGGCTGCACATATGCTAGAAGCTACCTCCTCCATCTTCATTCTACTTTCCTTAATGAGCCCCCTTAGATTGTTCTCATAGTCTTTAAGTTTGATAGGTATATCCCTCATTTGTATTTCCAGATTATTGTTTTTATTCTGATTTGCTTCTTGATTACATTCCAATATTTCCATTTTCTTCTTGAGGCCCATTATCTCCTTATATATCCATGAGTCAACTTGAAGGATAGCGTCTGCTTTGCATTTGGCCAAATTCATAAAGGGATGCCTCCTATCATTATGCCCTACATCACTTAAATCTTCTATGTTCTCTTTTGGATTGTCTTCATCCTTTTCTATATAATCCTCCCTTTCCATTCTTTTATGTTCCTTAGTTTTAATAGGGCTTTCATTTTGGATAAAATCATTCTTTACTTGTTCTCTAGTTTCCATTACATGATAGGCATCCCGAACTAGATGTTCCTTCTCTATTTTTGAAGTAGGATCCTCAAATAAAACATCCATATCTTTTTTAGTTTCCTCTGGCACTTGCTGATTTTCCTCAAGATCATAGTTATTCTTTTCAATTTTTTCCTCTATAGTGTCCCCTTCTTTCTCATTCTTACTTTTATCTTCTCCTTCTTCGTTAGAGCTATAATCCCAACTCTCTATTCCTTCCTCTTCCTCCATACTCTCCTCCTTAGAACTTTTAGTTCTTTCCCACTCTATTTCCTCATCATCAATCTATTTTTTGAAGTTGGATGATTTGGGTTTAACTTTTTCTTTCCCTTTTACTGTTTCATTCTTCTTACTCTGTGAGTCCTTATTTTTGTCTGAATAAGGATTCAAGACAATGACCTTGTTTTTGTAGAAACCTTCTATTATTAGGATTAATCCCTCATGCAATATAGGATGAGACTCCTTTTTTCTATGAGTGAACAAAATTTGGAGTAGCGAGAAGCGCAAATAAAAAGGAAAGGAAATTCTAACTTTGTGCCTAAAATGATTAAGAAAGACAAAATGAAATTTATAGACTCTTTTGATTATTCCATCAAGTATGAAATAATCATGGATGCAACATAAGATGTCTCTCTAGATTCGTTTAATCTACTCCAGGTTGAATAAATCCCTGCTCTTTTCCAACTACTGCTCCTCAGCATCCGTCTTTGGGAATTTGCTAAATGCCTCATTAGATACTCATTTCACCTGACCTCTGCTATGAATATCACTCAATATCTCAAAAATGACTGCTCATAAGACCCTTTTTATTGACCTTGATGGCTATAGATATACATTTAGACTATGTATGAATTGGGTAATCCTTCCTCTATGCATACTTGTAAAATTTTTTAGGGGATCCACATTCTTATAAAGTATCCTGCCAACCCACCTTGTGTCATGTTCGAATTGCATGATTTTCTATCCAATCAGCAACTCCATTGGCTTCACAGTAAGTATGGGTTATGGTTACTTTCTCAAATTTTTATCTATTATAATTCATAATCAATTTTTTTTCTTCAATGTTAGGTATGTTAACTACTGATTTTTTGCATTTGAGACCTTGTAAGAGAGTCCAAATCAACATTGCTAAAGGATTGTGGATTAGGATCCCTTTGCGATGAAAAACCTACAATCTTAGAGTAAACATGTTTATGGAGTTATTTTATCAATATTAAACATGATAATTTAAACCAAATATATCACTAAAATAAATAATAAACTAATGTTCTTATTGGTTTCTTGAGGAACAATCCCATTAGACCATAAAACCAATTTTAAATATTAAACACCCATTGAAACAACTAGAAGCAACATTACTCCCTTGCGACTCAACAGCCATGAAACCTCCTTTAAGAGGGTCTTCACCAAAACACCATTAATATTGCATATATCACTTATTTTTTGCATAAACATGTTTATGGAGTGAGTTTATCAATATTAAACACTCTAAAAAATTTAAAATGACTTAAAATATATTCAATTCAACTATCGTGAATCTTCTTTTTCTAGGCATTTTTGACAAACACATATAGGCATCTCTATGCATAGTCAACATACTTGTTAATTATCTTGATATTTGACCATTTTGGTTATTGAATAAGGTTTTAATAGTTAATAGGAATATTTAAGGAGGTTATTTCACTATTATCATTCCAAAAAAAATTATTCTATGCTTGAAGACATCACAGTTCTTAGGAACCCTATATACCACCTTCAAAACAACAAAAACACAATTTTTTTGCTATCTTGGATGCCCACACATGATAAATGATGATGGATGATGATGTGATAGGAATATTTATGTTATTTAATAGATATAAAAATCAACCAAGTTTATCTATTATTTTGAAACTTTCTAGAATAAGAAAAATTCTTCCTGTGGGGTTTTAAGAGGGTTGTAGGCTACTTAAATTGTTAATGATTGTTAATAAATTTAAGAACCTATAAATTAAAAATAATTCCTATAATGTTTAGTGGATAGGTTCCCCTATCAACCCATAATATAAAAAGTTCAAAATCTCTTTCTTATTCATGGAATGAACACCTGAAAATGGCCTTCACTAGCTTACAAAGAGGTTGATGGAGAAAATGAAACATTTTTTGAATTCTTTGCACCTTCAAATGTTGATAAAAGATTAATATAACTATAAAAAACCCTGAAAAACCTAACACCATTAATTTATAGCCTAAATTGAATACGTCCATATTAAAAAAATGCTTTCCAAGCCCTTGGCAAGTATGTCTATATGTTATAATTTATTTTTTTGATCTTTGGAGGGTCCAACCATTCCTTTCACATTATAATAACCTGGGTGAACTTGTGTGAGG
>JARHVA010000328.1:0-60000 GCA_037957365.1 Torreya grandis
GATAGTATCCTCATCCACCCTATGAAGTTCATTCCAATCCTGGATAAGCTTAGCCAATCCAAACCCTACCTGCTATACCCTTGAGTTGAAATTTTATTAATTTTTTTTCTCTTTTATAGCTCCTCCATTACTATGGCCTTACTTTTCCAAGCTAAATTTATAGGAGTCCCAATATCAATGGGTTTAAGCCTAGGGATAAAAAGTAGTTTGAGAGGGAGGTCATCAGGGGGGATATAGATAAACTATTTTTTAGGGAACCTTCATAATATATATTAATCACAATTTTTTTATTAATTTTTATACTATTGATATAGTAAAATAGTCTTAACCTAACATGAAAACAAATAATGAATCAATCCTAACCTAGCCTAAGACCTAGGATCTGATTCCCCCACATCTTGGGTAACCTTCATATCCACTCCACATAATCAAGGTAAAATTTAATTCCCCATTTTAACTTGTGAAGAGTATCCTCTATGAGAAGCCATCATCAAAATATGTTTTCAATATAAGTCAAAAAAATGAATGAATAAACATTGCTAAAATAAAATATTCTATAAGATCTAGACATGAACACCTATAATGTAGACTTCTACTCTCAATAATACTTAGAATATGACACTTCAACATCTCAAGGTCATTATGTTAACACATAATCATTTTCCCATAAAAATACATACTAGTGTTAATATAAACAATACAAGGACCTATACTATTTAGTATTAAATTATATGAAATTTCAAAAAAATTAAGCTTGCACTACTCATATAATCTTTGTCTATAAATAGTGCCTTCATCAATTACAAAAGTTGAATTAGATATAATCAAGTTTCCAAGTTCAATCATCTAGATAAACAACTCAGGTCACCATCTATATAAATTATTGGAGCCACATAATGATTGGATCCACATATACTATTCATCTTTACATCTTATAAGGTTATAAAATAAGAAAGCACACATATTGTACAAGGAAATACACCCTAATGGCTAGTTATTAGAGCTTGTGTTAAGGAAAAATACCCTAAGAGATAGTTAATAGTGTTCACACTCACTTCCAAAGCTACCTAAATATTTTTTTGACCTTATATATATATATATATATATATATATATATATATATATATATAATGAGAGTTATATATAGTTCACCCTTTACTAAAATGAGTGTTAGTTCTACTGCAAAGGCAAACATCCTTCACTGCTCTCCTTACAACTGTCATTTTCATTATTACCTTAACATGTAACATTGTAGCCACTAACTATCCCATATGCAACTAGACACAACTAAGGGTTAGTATGAAACACCCTTATAAGTGAAAATAGATGTCCTTAGACTATCCAAATCTGGGCACATGTTCAAAAACAAAAGTATGGTCTACTCTAAAATGACTAATAGCTTTTCTAGAGCTGACTAGAAGCAACTACTTAATATTTAATTGAGATAAATTTAAGTTCCTTAATTTATAATAGAGTTTTAAAATTATTTCCTAGGCTATAAAAAATGTATAATAGTCATTGATTATTTTTATTCTAAACAAAAATGAAAATTCACATGACAAACAATCATAAGACTAATCTTAGTACATCTACTCCATGTTAGGAAAAAAATAAAGAAACAACATCTAATTAATTATCTAAAAAATATATTAAATTAATTAATTGATTCCACCTTACTTTTGATATTATTATAGCATAAATAACTAACCTATACATTTTATCTTAGAAGGGAAGACTAAAACAGTCACGGTGGAAAACAATGGTTTCAAAAAAAAAAATTACTCTAATTTTTAGATAATAAATTTGGTTTAAAAACACCCATAAATTAATTTATTGAAGAAATGATAAATAATTATGATGTTTTATACATATTTTCTAGTCTAGAGAGAATAAAACTTCAATATTATATAATTTTTATGTGAGATTAATTATGAAATTAACCTATGATTTTGAAATGGTTTTAACAAGATAAAATGTGCCTTAGCAAATTTCACTCATGAAACTGATTTGGAATATAATAAATTTTAATTATGATTCTCAATAATAAAATTATATTTTTATTGAATTGATAAATATTATTTGTAAATTATTGACATTAATGACATAGAAAAGTATTATCAATTAACTAGTGAAAAATTCCTTCAAGACTGTACTATTTTAATTACAATTATTGTTATTAAAAACTATCCAACTATTGATATGATATTTCTCATCCATTTTCAAAGTAGTTCAAGTTATAGATTTAAATAATTTCAATATAGTGAATTTATTTTCCTTTAATTTAAAACACATTTTATTATGCTAAGAAGGGGATGACAAAATGCTAAAAAAAACTAATTGTTTGATTTTGAAAGTGTTGAAAATTCTTCACTTCATTTGGTTTAGTTTAACCATGGAAACCATTTTAAAAAACTAAGGGATATATTTTTAAAATGAATTATTTAAATTGAATGATTGTACTTAAAATAAGATTTCTTATTTATATAAAATACCACATAGGTTTCACTTAAGTCTCATAGTTGTCTTCTAGGTTTGCTTTTAAGTTTATTTTGGATAAGGATTATTATAATTTTTGTGATCAAACAAAGATTTAATTCAAGTGATGTTAATCTAACCAAGGCATCTTCCAAAATTATCTATTTACAAATAATAAAATTATCTTTTATATAATTTAAATTATGATTTACTCTTGAAAATTTTGATAATACTTTAATGAAATTGTTAGAGCACAAAGTATTTAGAATAGGGTTAAGATGATCACAAAAATAATCAACTAGTTTAAAAGTTGAAATTATAAGAAGTGGAGTAGATGGCCCTACTTAATGGATCCAATAAGTCTCCACCCTTGTATTGCAACCCTAAAACAATGGTTAATTAATTTTCACTTCTCATTTGGTTTTGTGTTGAAAGTCTTCATTACTTATCCCTTTTGCTTGTAGTTCAATGTTTTTTGTGTCACAATGTAGGAAGAGCATATATAGCCAAATATATATCACATAAAAAATTAGCTTAATTTTATAAACCAAAATAAATACATTCATTTTTACTATTAGATTTATGTTTCTTAGCTTAGTGATGTAGGAACATCTAGGTTCACATGCAATCTTGCATCAATAAAAAATAAGTTAGTTTAGGAAATTTTTCTAAGCATTATGTTGTGAAAGTTTATTATTGCACATATGTCTTGTTGTAACTTTGTGCAAGTCTTATGTGTTGTCAAAACCTTATTTATATTTTTTACATCACCTTTATGTGCATGTGTGCTTATATAGTTTTTTGTTGCCTATGAACGCCTATGTTTTTAATGTTCTTCACATATTTTGTTGTGAATATATGTATCTATTTCTTGTCTAAATAAAATTGAAAATATTTATTCAATAATTTATGTTTGTATGTTCCTAAAGTGCAGTAGTGTAGAGATTTGTGATACATTTCCATTGGTCTATGATATCTCTTGAGCAATAGGGCATTCAGTTTGAGCTGATTATTCATCACATAAGTAGCTAAGTGGATGAAATTTATTAGAGGATATAGATCTTGATTGTGAAGGTTGTATGTTGAATTTAAGTCATTTGAAAATATTATGAGAAAATGTGGTATTATTCTTGAGCAGACTTGAGGATCATGATCTAAAGGTTTTCATGGTAATTTTTTATTTTAAAGTCCTACGATTTCATGAAAACTTATTTATGAACACTTGGTTTGGGCACATATACCTGTGATGTGTTATGGAAGGATACATTACTAACTATTTAAAATTTAATCTTAAAAGTCATGGAAGTTGATAAATATTAATTTAATATTGTTTGTGATATATTGATGATGTGTTAAGCTATAATGTGTTACTATACCTTGGAATTATGAGTGAAATTTAATGTTTGTGGCACAAATAGGTGTGTTAATAATGTTAGTGGGGTAAAAAAATTAATGTAAGTAATTTGGTCTTACTCCTTTATAAGCATGTACCTACGTCTATGCTAAGGGTATTATTTTTGAGGTATAATATTAGATCTTGGAGTATTATCATAAGATAGAGATAGTTGTAAATAGAATGAGTTAATGAGCTAAGATTTATGGTTTTGATGTTGTAATGCATCTTATTATGAGATTCAATGTCATTTTTATCATTGTGTCTATGTATTTCATTTTATTAAAATATAATAGAGATATTTTTTTTTGCATTTTATATTTAATATTATGTTTTTTAACCTAATGGTTTCATGGTCTAAGGAATATCTTAACTGAGACCCCTAACCGTGACTATATTTTTTGGTATCAGAGCAAGGTTTAGTCCTTATTAATTCTTGTCACTCCCCACATTTATGAGTGCAGAAATAAAGTAATTATAGACATATTTCAATAATATTTTATGGATTAAGGTGTAATTAAATTTTGATCTAATACTATCATTTTATATGAGGTTCTATATTTATTAAAAATGGCACATAGAGGAGGCTTATGTGGTATAATATCTTGATTTATTGAATTGCCAAGACTAGTAGACTTAGTGGGATTAATGAGAGAAATAAAATCCCAATGGAATATATGGAAACCCAACATCATTGTGTTGTTGAATTAATAGATGATGGAAGTGACACTGAGGTTGAAAAATAAGCACCCAAGGATCAAGTTGTGTGAGAAGAGATTTATGAAGCTAAAGATGATTTTTGTGAGCTATTGTAAGGATGGTACATAAACCAAAGATGGATGTTGTAAGTTATTATGGAAGTTTAAGTACTAAATATCTCATTAAATGGATCACCAAGTTAGATAAATACTTCGAGTATGAAATTATGGAATATCCAAAGTGGGTTAAGTTCATTAGTGCAAAGTTGAAAGTTCACACATACCAATGAGGGAGCATGTAAAAATTGAGAGATTACACAAATGAAACAAAATATTAAGACACGGATTAGATTTTTTTACAAATATAAAGGCTAAATTCATCTCTCCTTGTCTCAAGTTTTGTTTAAGGATCTTCAAAACTTGTAACAAGGAGAGATGAGTATAAAATATTACACTAAGGAGTATTATATACTTACCATTAGAGTTGGTCATGTTAAATGGATTTTGCATGACAATTCAAGTTGATTTTGGTATGATAGGACTAATATTTATTGTATAATCATATAATTGTGTATGGAAGATAGATAAAAAGTTATTGCACAAATACAAAGGGGAGACTCAAGGAAGAGAAGATTCAGATGTGGACATATAGGTGGTAGACATTATTATATGCAAGTGCAAGAGGGAAAGGCAATTAATTTGCATCATAATGTTGTTAATACCGAAAGAAGTAGAGGTAATATCATAGGTAGAGGATCCTATGGATGAGGTAGAAGTTTTTGATTCAATGGAACATGTTTCAAATGTGGTGAGGCTAGCCAAAAAACATTTTAGAGTCCTCATATGCATACTAAAGGAAATAAAATAATTGACATAAGTGCACATATTTCACACACTAATGAAGAAATTATTATGTCTATTCATAACATATATGAACTAAAGACTAAAGAATATCTCATGATGAAGAAGGTATTATTGAAGCTTGTGAAAGAGGAAAATAGTCCTACATAGAGAAATAATTTGTTCATAGCTATTTTAAAATTAGAAGGTAAGTTTTGTAATTTGATTATTGATAGTGGAATCATAGATAATATTGTCTCATAATAAATAGTAGATAAACTTAGATTGAATATAATTTTACATCTAAAACCATACAATGTTTCTTGGTTGTTGAAGGGAAATCAAGTTATGGTAAATGAATAATTTATGTTAAGTTTTCAAATAGTTACATATAGATATGAGGTTTTATGTGACATAATGCCTATGGATATTTTTCATATTTTTATTGGAAGGCCTTGGAATTTTGACCATAATGTGAAACACGATGGTCATTTTAATACATATACATTGTGAAAATATGAAGTAGCACACAAAATGAATCCTTTTAAGGAAAAGTGTTAAGAAATGGATAAGAGTGCATGTTATGTGTTGTAATAAGCCAAATGTATAACATAATAATAAATAATTTCACATGAAGTAAAAGAGACAACAAGTGAGTTTGAGGAGATTGTGTTAAATATTTTTTTAGATGGATTATCTCCAATGAGAAGTATAAGTAATAGCATGGATTTGATACCTGGTTTGAGTTCACATAATAAATCAACACATAGATTGTCTTCAAAATAAAATACAAAGGTGAAAAAAATGTTTTAGATATATTACATAAATATTTAATCATAAAAAATTTGAGCTTGTGTGTAGTAACAATAATATTAATGCCTAAGAAGAATGGATGATGGAAAATGTGTACTAATTCCTAAGACATTAAAAATATTACTAAAAAGTATATATTTCCAATATTTCACATGGATAATTAATTGGATTGCTTTAATGGAGCAATATATTTCAAAAAAAAAATTTAAATAGTAGATATCAAATTATTCATATAAGAGATGGTGATGAATGGAAAATGATATTCAAGATAAGAGATATTGGTTATATGAGTGGTTGGTTATGCCATTTGGGTTAATTAATGTACCAAGTACATATATGAGATTGATGAATGAAGTTATTAAATAATATTTGGGTAAGTTTTTGAATGTGTATCTTGATGACATATTGATTTTTAGTTAAACATAGGTAAACAATCTGCATCATTTGCACAAAGTGATGGAGAAGTTGAAAGATGAAAAGTTACTTGTGAATTTGAAGAAATGTAGTTTAATGTAGAAGAATTGGTATACTTGATATTTTTGGTTTATAAAGAAGGTTCAAATATTAATCTAGAGAAGGTGTGAGCTATAATGAATTGACCACCACCACAAATTACATATGAAGCACATACTTTTCATGGACTGACAATATTTTACAATAAGTTCATAAGGAATTTCAATGGGATGTGTAAAATGGTCATTGATGTGATACATAAGGATAAAAAGGAATTAATATGGATGACAAAATAAAATCACAATTTCCAATAGTTAAATAAGAATATAACAAAGCAATCAATATTGATATTACCATATTTCAATAAAGTATTTTGGGTAGATTGTGATGTCAGTAGCACTACAATAGGATCACTATTGATTTAATAAGGAAGACCTATTACATATTTTAGTGAAAATTTGAAATATGTGAAGTAAAAATATTCAATGTGTGACCAAGAGTTATATGTAAGTGTGAAATCACTAAAGAAATGGAGACATTATATGTCGTCAAACAAATTTGTATTATATATAGGTAATTGAGAAATACAATTCATTAATAGTCAAAATAAGTTGAATTAAAGACATATGAAATGGGTTAAATTCCTACACAATTCATTTTTTTGAAACATAGAAGTGGAAAATCTAACTAAGTTTTTTATTCCTTGAGTAGAATAATTATTTTGTTGAATGAGTTAAGAGTGGAAATCATAGGATTTGATCTTATGAAATAATAATATGAATAAGATGAATATTTTCAAAAATCATGGAAGTAATGTACAAAACCAATGCATAAGAATAGAACACCATTGTTAGAGTATATTATTTAGGAATATTTTACATTTAAAGGAAGCAATCGTGTTTATTAAGAGGTTCAATGTGAGAGAATTTGATCAAGGAAAGACATAGTGGAGGATTGGCAAGTCATTTTGGTCACAAAAAACATTAACACAAGTGTCATAAAAGTATTTTTAGTTGTGAATGTAGATGTGAAAAAATTTGTTGAGGAGTGTAAAATTTGCCAAATAGAGAAAGGGAGAAGTCAAAATATAGGGTTGTATCAACCATGGCATATTTTAGAGAAACTATGAGAGGATATAAGTATGGATTTTGTTTTAGGTTTACCTAAAACATAGAAAGGAAATTATTCAATATTTATGATAGTTGATATATTTTCAAAGATGGCACAATTTGTGGCATGTATAGATATTAATGATGCAACAAACATTTCTAACTTATGTTCTAGGGAAGTTGTAAGTATACATGGTTTACCACACATTATAGTATTAGATAAAGATGTGAAATTTGTTTGACATTTATGGAGGACATTGTGGAATAATTTGAATATTAAACTACAATTCATTTCAACATAAAATACTTAGATAAATGAATAAATAGTGGTAGTCAACATGAGTTTAGGTAATATTTTGAGATGTTTAATTGAAGATAATCTAGGAACATGGGATAGTATTCTAGCACAAGTTGAGTTTGCATATAATATTTTTTTGACTAGAAGCATAGGGAAGAACCCATTTCATTTTTTATAGGTCAAGTCCAAGAGAATTTGATCAAGGAAAAGCATAGTGGAGGATTGACAGGTCATTTTGGTCATGAAAAAACATTAAAACAAGTGGAAAAAAAGTATTTTTAGCTGTGAATGAGTGTAGATGTGAAGAAATTTATTTAGGAGTGTAGAGTTTGCCAAATAGAGAAAGGGAGAAGTCAAAATGGAGGGTTGTATCAACCATGACATATTTTAGATAAACTATGGGAGGATATAATTATGGATTTTATTTTATGTTTACCTAAAACATAGAAAGGAAATTATTCAATATTTTTGATAGTTGATATATTTTCAAAGATGGAAAAAATTGTGGCATGCATAAATGCCAGTGATTTAATAAACATTTCTAACTTATTTTTTAGGGAAGTTGTAATTATACATGGTTTAACACATAGTATAGTATCAAACAAAGATGTGAAATTTGTTTGACATTTATGGAGGAAATTGTGGAATAATTTTAATATTAAACTAAAATTTATTTCAACATAAAATCCTTAGATAAATGAATAAATAGTGGTAGTCAACATGAGTTTGGGTAATGTTTTGATATGTTTAATTAAAGATAAGCCAGGAACATGGGATAGTATTCTAGAACAAACTGAGTTTAGATATAATATTTTTTTAACTAGAAGCATAGGGAAGAACCTATTTAATTTTTTTTATGGGTCAAGTTCAAGAGGAGTTGTGAAATTACATGACATAATAAATGAGAAAAAGAGAAGTGTTGAAGTAAAATATTTTGTAGAGTATATGATAGAAATGTATAAGAAAGTACATGAATAGTTGGAAATAAATATAAAGTAGTAAAAACAATGTGTATATATGAAGAGAAGCGAAGTTGAAAATCAAGTTGGATACTTAGTCTTAGCACACTTGAGAAAAGAGAGTTTTAAAAAAGGGACTTATGATAAATTTAAGTGGAAAAAAATTGGTTTGTACAACATCCTGTGAAAATTTGTGAAGGATGCATATGAGATAGAATTATCTTAAGGGATAGATATATCACCTATTATAAATGTGGTTGATTTATACCCATATTATGAAGGATAAAATAATGAAAATGTAAGTGCATATTCTAAATAAATTGATTGGAAATTTTAAATTCCTAAGAAAGAGTGCAAATAAATAAAAAAGGGGATTGACACATGAGTTAAAAAAACTATGTGAAGAAAATAATATACAAAATATATGGTAAAATGAAAAGGCCAAGACAAAATAGTGACATGGATTAATGTAAAAAAATATACAAAATAATGAACATAAATGGCAAAGATATTAGAAGTCATATGATCATGATCACATGTATATTTTCTTACCTAGGGTGTATGATGCAAGAGCATTTGGGTTCATGTGCAATCTTGCATCAACCAAAAATATGTTAGTTTAGTAAAATTATCTAATAATTATGTTGTTTAAGTTTATTATTTATCATATGTCTTTTTGTAAGTTTATGAAAGTCTTATATGTTGCACAAACCTTATTTGTGTGTACATGTGTTTAGTATAGGTTTGCATTTTTTGAGAATACTTATGGTTATAATGTTCCACACATATTTTATTATGCACATTTGTATCTATTTCTTGTCTAAATAATCTTGTAAAGCTTTACATAAAAAGTTGTGTTATTATGTTACTCAATCAAATTAGTATAGGTATTTGCATTACATTTCCATCAGGATGTGATATATATTAAGTAACATGGCATTTCCTTTGAGCTAATTATTTAGTGAATAAGCAGATAATTTTATGATTTTTCTTGGAGGAGATATATCTTCATTATGTATGTCATAGGTTGAATTTTAAGTCATTTGAAAATATTATGATAAAGTACAATATTATTCTTGAGTAGACCCGAGGATCATGGTGTAAATGTTTTCATGGTAATCGATAATTATAAATTTATATGATCTTGTGTGACTTGATTAATGAACACTTTGTCTAGTTGTATATACCTATGATGTGTTATGAAAGGATTTATTGCTGACTATTTGGAATTTAATCTTAAAATTCATGGAAGATGATAAATATTCATTAAATATTATCTATGATACATTTATGATGTGTTAAGTTATAATGTGTTACTGTACCTTAGAATTATGAGAGACATATAATGTTTTTGGTGCACTAAGGTTGGCATTGTTGGCATGGAATAAGAGGAAGTTTACCCTTTATTTATTTTGGTCTGAGGAAGTTATACATCTATAAACCATCTTATGAAGAGAGTGTTGGCATGGAACAAGATAATTTTTTTCAAGGCAAGAAGAGGTAGTCCCAAGGTAAGGGGGAGTTTGTATCATCTTTATAAGATGAACTTTCCTATTTTATAGTCTTTTTAGATACTTAGGATCAGTTGGTGCCCACTTTTTCATTTTGTCAAAGGGGGAGAAAGTTCCTATTGTAGGAATGCTTGACAAGAGAGAAGGTGAGCTATATATTTTTGTATATAATGGTTTTTGACATCAATCAAAAAGAGGGATATTATTAGATTATTTTCAATAATTTCATGGTGATTTCATGGAGGTGTCCTGGTTAGTGGATGAAGTACTTTGTTAGCCTAAGTGATAATGATAAAGTGTGCAATATGCTTATCTTAGTATGTTTAATGTTGGCTTAGTTGATAATTAGAGTTTGAATAATCAGAGGTGTTTAGGGATGAGTCTAAAGTATTGATAATGTGTAATGGGTCTTATCAGAGGTTCATGATGGTTATAATGTTTATGTGCATGAGTGTTATTCATCTAGTTCTTCATTATGGTCATCTTGGCAAATTGGTCTAGTAGCAAAAAATCTGAGTAGGAATTTTGATGACATCACCATTTCCATATGGGAATGAATCAAGGAGATTCATTAATATGGTTGTGATCACATTAGTCCCTAGTTGTTATGCCCCAGATCTCAAGTCATGCATCAAAGCACAGTCAAAGATATAAGGGTGAAAATTTGGCTTCTTAGTTAGAATTCATTATTTTCCCATAGACAAATTTGTATTTGGCCAAAAATGGATGAGTAATCATGTTGATAAGGTCAAAATTCACATGCATGGATGTGGCAAGACAAAAAAATCATATGGGTTTGTTCAATTTTGTGCCTAGTCTATTTTCACTAAATTTTAGATCATGTGATAAGTGCATCAAAAGATATGCATATGCAAATTTATGCTCCTAGGTAATTTGAATATGTTTTCCCATAACCAACTTTGCATAAGTAAAGAAAGAGTCAAGTAGGCATTTTTATGGTGGAATATCATACATGTGTGAAGGTGTTAAGAGAAACTGATCATATGGGTTTGTTAAGTTTTGAGCATAGATGTTTAGCAATAAATTTGAGATCATGTGATAAAGCACAACAAATGTTATGAAAGAGAAAATTTTGTCTCCAAAATAAATTCTAAGCATAGTTGGCTCTGTGATAGAATATTTTGTAAATGCATTTTAATGGTGATATATCTTGCACATGTGAGGACTTTAGGAATAGTGTGTCACATGGTTGGATTCTGTTATGTAAGGAAATCATCTAGTCTAAATTTAAGATTATAGATAGAAGCACAAAATAAGTTATTAATGTTCAAAAATGGCTACTTAGGCATATTGAAAGGGTCCCCATAGTCATTTATGCACAAGTTAAAGCTTGAGCAAGATCAATAATACACATTACTATAAGAAGTTAGGAAGTAGAAAGATGAGGATAGGTACATGATGTTTAACAATTGAGAAAAAAATTAGGATAATGATCTAATGGTGAATGGGTTTTCACTTAGATTGATTGAATGGTGAGTGTTGATTGTTAAAGACCTGACTAATCCACAGATATCAATAGAGTGCATTGAGTTAACATTTAAAGATTACATGAGATGAGGTCAAAGTGATTGACATTTAATGTTTGGCATTGGTAGAGTATGCATTAAAGTTTAGACATGATCGAAGGTGTGATATTGATCTAAATTTGAGAGGACATGAAATTCAAGCATTATGTTCAAAGGTTAACTGTGACTGTTTGAATTCAAATATTTGAATTTGACATAGGAAAAATTAGATCTATGTATTT
Source organism: Torreya grandis (assembly GCA_037957365.1). NCBI lineage: Eukaryota > Viridiplantae > Streptophyta > Pinopsida > Cupressales > Taxaceae > Torreya > Torreya grandis. Next base: position 12,318 of record JARHVA010000328.1, read on the forward strand.
TTTCCATATCTTTTGATAGAAGTTGAATTTTCTAGTGATATAAAAATCAAAGATGAAAAAGACTCCATGATGCATCTAATGAACTTTATTTGAATATTTGAAAGTGTGTATAGCCAAATATTTTAACGTTCAAAGTTGACTATGTGTTTGTGCTTGTTCTAAAAGTGACCCGAGAAGGATAATTGAGCTTATATAGATATTGTTTCAATGTATTTTAATGACTTTGATATTTATGAGTGTTTTAGAATATATGAGGATGATCTATGATTATTTTAGAGGTGTGATAAATCTATCTTAAGTATGAAAAATGATGAAAATTTTGAGTATATGTTTGGTAATGGTGTTCCTATGGATAAGGTCTATGTTTGAGTTGATTGAGAATTTATAGAGGTAACATAATATGAATCTAATAATTTGAGGATGTTTAAGGGGAAATAAGGATTAGACCCATGTATTTAAAAGTGGTCTTGTGTTCTTTTTTTGTTTGATGGTGTGCTAAATGGGTGAATAGGTCTCCATGAGACCTATAAGAGCTATAAGGGCCTTATTAAAAGGTGTATTTAATTAAGGATGACCCATGGATACTATGGATAACCTATGAATATTGTAATAAGATATTTATTCATGTGAGAGATACTTTAAGGGATATGTCATGCCTAATGGTTGACCAAGGTAGTGATTATCAAGATTGCTCTATAAATAGTGAAATCAAAGATGGTGATTTCTAAACTTTATGTGAAAGACTTGGGAGAATTTTGAGAGAGGTTTGTGTGTTTTTTGTGGAGTGAAGGAGGGTAAAGTTACCTGATGATGAGTTGAAAATAATAATATATTGAGGACTATTTGTATGACTTATTGGTCATAATTATGTTTGAATAATATTGTGTTTGTTATTTGAGTGTGAACAAAGGTGAAGAGTGATAATTAAAGGTCCATCATCAGGTGTTGAATAAATAATTACAAATGTGGATGTGTTCATAGGTGTTTTTATGGTAGCTCAACATCTAAGGTGGTTGTAGCCTCCTTGCAAGGTGAAACTTGCTAAAAGGTCTAGTTGTTGTTGTAACTTAGCTAGACAAGTGTGGTAGCACCTTGTGGGATTAGAGTCTCACTAAATTGGGATTGTAGTTGAACATTTATAGATGATATAAATTGGATATTTTTATTATATAATAATAGTCTATTTACAGGTTCTAGTGGGTTTTATTCCCCAATAGGGTTTCACATGTATGTCATGTGTTATGTGATTGATCTTGCATTGTCTCTCTTGCTCATTGTTATGAATGATGTGTATGATTTGTGAATTATTGTGTTAATTTATTAAGTATTTGTAAATATTAGAATTGAATTTGGATTATTTGGTCTCACTGATTCACCCCTCTCTTAGTGATTGTACCTTTAACAAAGGTTACATATTAAATCCAATGATGGGTATTCATGGCTAAAAATCCATGTTGGAGGAAAACACCATTTAAAAACATAAAAAAATAAACACCATAATAAATAAATTATGGTAGAAAAAGCATGAAAACAACACAAAACCAAAATTATGTCATAGACATAAAAGATAATAAAACATAGACCACTACTATGAAGGAGGAGGAAAAGGATCATCCTGGGTGGAAGAGTAGTCAAAGTGGAAGGCTTTACCAAAGGAGGGTACACAAACATGTATACATCCATGGGTTATGGTGCCATAAAAATATTCATTTATAATCCATCAATAAGCTACACAACAATGTTAAAAGGGTTAGTTGGTGAACCCCTCTATGAATCTCCAACATCCATTTTTCCATGTAGTAGTGGTAATCTCCATCTCCCCTATTGAATGTCAGGTGACAAGTTGGTGATATTATGAAAATGGATACAATAAATTATAGGCTTGATGTGGTAGTTCTTGAGGTATACCATCTAGGGGGATACAACTCACTATGTAAGGATCTTTCCCCTAGTGATCAAGAAGATCGTGTAGATGATGAACCTCAATAACAACCTTTTTAAATTGAAGTTGAATGTACATATAGGTCAATGATAAAATAATAACATTATCATTAATATAAAAAATACAAGAAGCTATTGAATATGATGAACCTCTATAACAACCTTTTTAACTTGAACTCAAATGTGCATGTAGGTTGATGATAACACAATAACCTTTCCATTAACATAAAAAGCCAAAAAGAATATTCATTTTAAATTTAGAAACATTTATGGCCTTTTGTAATAAAAAAATAATGTCAAATCTAAAAAATTACATAATAAATCTATATAAGCTAGCAAATTACAATAATCCCAAAGGAGGGATAGGAACTATGAAAAAGGTTTAGTATGGTAGTGTTAAAAAAGGCTATGGATCCACCACCAGACTGATTAGGCTCTAAGACAAGACTAAAAGGTATGATTAAAGGAATCATGATAGTTACAAGTTGGGCACTTAGGATGAACAATTCCAATATGAGAGAGATGCTCCCAAAGTCAAAGGTCCTAATAAACTAAACATGAGAGGAAATGGGTAAGCTTGGGTTCTAGTTTGGCATTCCAAACCCAATCGATCTAGATAAACCAGGTCCTAGGAGAGGAATTAAGGATAAAAAACATATTGAGCTTGCTAAGGGCTAAAGAAAAGGGGCTCATGTCTTGATAGAGGAGATTTAAAAAATAATTCTTGTATTTAATATAAAACTCCACCTCAAATATTTCCATCACAAACATGGTGGATTTAGGTCCAAATTGTGCAACATAACATCTAACATTAAATCCTAAATGCATAGAATAATAGGTAAGTTGATGTTGTTTAACTTAAATTTGTCCTTTAACACATGTAATGGAGAATAGTCATGATCATAAACCAAATCATTTATAGCATTTTTATTTATTTTTCATTTTATATATTCATTTTGATATTAAATTTTATTTTAATTTTTTGTATATATATTAATATTATTTTAGTGATTTGTTTTATTACACACACATAGATATGTCTTATTTAGAAGCAATAGTTCATTTTTGGATTTAAATTAGGACTAATCATATTGTAATTGTAATATAAATATTTATTCTCTTTGTTTATAATCTATTTCATTTATTTAAATCTTTATACAAAAAATTTATGATTTTGGTTCCAAGTTTAATTCATAATAGTGTAAATATATAAATATATGAAACAAAAACTATAACATATGAAGCCATAACAATGTATTGTTTGAATTCAAAGGCAGAGAGAGTGTGTTTAAAAATAAATTTTCCATTATAAAAATGATTATACCACTAAAATAACTTTCCATTTTATATTAACTTTCTTAGAGTTCCTTAGTGAAAACAAAAAAATTATAATTAAGTGGGTAAGACTAAGAGATTTCAATATCAAAGACATAGAGAACCCACCTATAAAACTTAAGTTTTGAAAAAAAAAATGAAGTGTAAAAATATCCCATGGAGGATAAATGCATGGAATTAAAAATTATAATACTTTCCCATAATAATTTACCCACTCCTCAAGATCCATTATAGGGTTGTTAGTCTACTATGAAGATTGGGTTCTTGGATGAGAAAGTAGGTGGTACTAGATTGAAAGATAAATAATTACGAGACCTCTTATCCTAGTATATTTGATTACCACACCTAATGAAACTTAGCTCTATAATGAAGCAAAATTTGGAATTTGAGATTCAATTAAAAAAAAGGGGTGTGCTAAAGAATAATATCATGTATTTTAATGTGATCTCTATTTTAATAGAGATTTTTTATTTTAACATTGCCTTTTCTTAATATGGATTTTGAATATTTTTTATTTTTATATTTTCCTCCTCTAAAATGATTTATAAGGACCAACCATGGGTGGTAGATATAACTAATATAAGATAGCCTACATTTAGCTACTAAAGAGGAGAATCTAAAGAACAATATACCTAAATATTCCTAGAATTATACTTCAAGAAAGAGTGTAAAAGACTCCATGATGCATCTATACACACTAACCTAAAGATCAAAAGAATTATAGCTAACCTAAAGATATTAAAATGCCCCAATCTATGAAGTATAAAAGAATTATAGCTAACCTAAAGATCAACCTTCTTTGAAATGATGTCAAATTTTATGTAAATCTATTTTATAACAACACTTTTACATATAGGTCAAGATAAATATATTTAGGAGAAGTTTGTATATTTTTCTCAACATTATCGACCATGCCAATTAAACTAAACTAATTTATGCTGAAAATGACTACATTAGTGCTACTTATATGGTTGGGATGATTTGAATTAGATATGAATGTATCAACAAAGTTAATATAATGATGATGATCTAGAATGAATATGACTATATTTTCTTGGCCAATATAGTGAGGTTGAATAATCATCACTCATTATCCTTGATCATCCCTAAACACTCTTTGATCAACCTTAATCTTCCCTAATTATACCTAATCACTCTGTCATCATCCCTCATCACCCCTCATCATCCCAAATAACTCCCTCATAACCATCATCATTTTTAATCTCCATAGTCAATCCTTCATCATATTTCATTATCCCTTATCATCCCTAATCAATCCATCATCAACCCACACTATCCTAGAATGGCCACTTTAGTCTAATAGGTGCAAAATCTAATTAATCAAAATGGAAATGACACAAAGGTAGATTGCAAGTACAGTCTATGTAGACTAAAGTGGTAGTGGAAAGCCTAAGCATCCTATAGCTATACTATATTATTTGGTATAATGAGGATTTACACAAGAAAAATACATACATGGTACTACAAAATAAATTAAAATAAGATCTATCTAATAATAAAATAAATGGGTAGATGCATGATAATGGGGGACAAAAGGGGGGTATAAAGCGACACTTTTTTTCTTAAAATAATAATAGTTAAACTTGGAGATAATGTTAGAGACACTTAAAAAATAATTTGACAATGACATAAGATTATAAATTTTGGCATTTTAAATGTAGTTTCTAATTTTTTTTCAATACCCAGATGATAAAAGTGTGCAAAATAGATGCATTTATGACAATAGGTTGGTCATTTTTTAAAAAAAATATAATGAGATTCAATGTGTATGAACACATTTTTTTGAGTAAAAAAATGAATTTTTGTATGAAACTTCATATATGGATAGGTGAAATGTTAAAGATTGTTGATAAAAAAATTTATTAATTTTTTATTATATATATAATTTTTAAATAATTTTACAAGTCAAGGTAGATGGAAAATTGAAATTACAAGTGTATGAACACAAGATTCTGACCTTAACTTCATGAAAATAATTTTTTTAAAAGCATAGTTGACAATGTGTAGATTGTTGAGATATGAGTTTTATAAATGTTTGATAAATATTCAAAAAGTTATAAGGGAATTTGTCATGACATGTCTATAGTCCATAATAAGGTATGTTATGTATAAATTAAGTATTAAATATACATAATATTCTATAATTATATATATATATATATATATATATATATATATATATATATATATTCTAAAAATAATCTTTCCACTCTACAAATCCATATATATTTTTTCAAATAATAAGATATGTCTGATCAGATGTGTCAACAAAGATGAAAAAGACTCCTAAATTTCTTAGAAACCAAGTGGGATGCTCCATGGCTAGTTTTAGTCTAGGTTTGGACCTCCCAAAGCCTATACCCATGTCAAATTTGGAGGAAAAACATGAAATTAAAAGATTGTAATGTTGAAAGGGATAATACCCTTTCCAAAGGGCATATTCCATTTGTAAAGGGTGTATGCCTTATTTTACTAAATATATCCTTGCATACAAAAACAAAAACACAACAAAAAAAACCATCTCATACTGTACACAGAAACAAAAACACAATAAACAAATATACATGTCTTTAAATGCAAAAACAACCATAAAAAATTGTACAAAACAAATAAATTACATGTCCTTAAAAGGGCATATACCATTTTAAAGACATATATATATATTTGTGTAGTTTTTGTTGGTTTTTTTTCATTTAAAGACATGTATGTTTTTTTGTTGTGTTTTTTTTTCTGTATGTAGTTTGAGTTGGTTTTTTTGTTATGTTTTTGTTTTTTTTTTGGTGTGTGCAAGGATATATTTAGTAAAATAAGTATAAATTTACATTTTTACATTTAATTTATATTACATTTTATATTATTATAATTTAAATTTATTTTACTAAATAAAACAAAGTAGGGCCATTCTGCATCTTATGAAATCATTTCTAGATCTATAAGAGTTACAATTTATAAGTTAGTTTTTCAAATCCAATCTAGTCAATATTTAATTTTTAGAATTTTAGGATTGGAACATAGAATGAGAAATTAGGATTTAAATCATGTTACATATGTAATAATCTATACCATTTATTATTCCCCCTGTTTAACCTAATTAATTATACCCTACCTACTTTATCTAATTAAGTATGCCCTACCCGATTGAATACCTGAGATTGAAGGTGGATTCCTAAATAATTTGTTAGATTTTCAATCAATGGGTCTATCAATATGTATAAATTATTTCCCTATAGATTTTAACTTGTAACATACTTATATTCATGATATTTTCACTCATACATGACATATACTTAATACATATTCAACATGTATGTATGCAATCACTCATACATGACATCTACATATAGTCATGATATGATAACTTATACTAGACATGAATGTATCTAGTCATTCTAATATACTCCATTTATAATAAAATGAATTTAAACACCATTAAAAATTCATTATAAAAATATACCATTAACTTTAAAATAATTGTTAGATAGATGGTCAATCCATGCATTCTTAAATTCCAATATCAACATTATTCCAAAGTCACATAGAATAAAAGTATGTTATAGCACTCTACATTCACATAGGACACTACCTCATTGACTATCATCATCCTTAATCACTCCCTCATTAACCATCATATTCACTTATCATCCCTAATCACTCCCTCATTACTTATCATTGTCCCTCATTATCCATAATCACTCCTTAATTGTCTATCATCATCCATCATTATTGTTAATCACTCCCTCATGAACCCTCATCATCATTAGTCATTCCCTCATCATCCTTAATCATCACTCATTAGACTTGATCATCCGTAAACACTCTTTGATCAACCCTAATCTTCCCTAATTATACCTAATCACTCTATCATAAACCCTCATCACACCTCATCATCCCTCATCATCCCAAATAACTCTCTCATAACCATCATCATTTTTAATCTCCATAGTCAATCCTTCATCATATTTCATTATCCCTTATCATCCCTAATCAATCCATCATCAACCCACACTATCCTTCATCATCCCTAGTCATTCCCTCTTCATTCATCCTCATCCATCATTGTCCCTAACCATTCCCTAATTGTTCCTCATCATACCTAATTACATTTTCATCATCCCTAGTCACTCCCTCATCTCGTAGAGTGTGTTCCAATCTAGTAGTCAATATAAATTTTTTTTAGACTTAACAATATCTTTTTTAGATGAATATTAAATGGTGTTTTGATCCCCTTTATTCTAATTGGAGTGTACTAGGGTCATTATTCTCATTCATGTCTAGAGGTTATTTTGATTCATGATGAGGAGGTGAAATCCTTATTTTGGACACATTTATTTTCTATTTGGGTTATAAACATTGAGAAAAAGGGATAGATAATTTTGGATCTTTTCATGTTTGTGAGTTATTCTCAAATAATGATGTGGGTCATGAGAAAAAATTATTAGAATTTGTGCCACTGACTTTGATATGGCATGTTTTCTCCTTACATTGAAATATTTACACTTATATAGGAATTATGATAGGAAAGTGGAGATGGGGTTGATCAGAACTATAAATACTTGCATCATTCCTATATTATGTGGTCTCCACAATGTATGTTTAGTGTTTATCATTTAGGTTTAGTGTTTTTAATTTAGGTTTCATTTTTAGGGTTTTAGGTCAAGGCTTTAGAGTTCAAAGTTTATAGTTCAATGTTTGGGTTCTAGAATTTAGGTTTAAAGGTTTAGGGTTTATTCAGTTTTAGGATTTAAGATCTATGGTTTTGGGTTTGAGGTTTTATGGTTCTAGGTTTTTGGTTTAGGCTTCAAATTTCAAGTTTTAGGGTTTACTACTTAGGGTTTAAGGATTAGGGTTTGGTGTTAAGAGTTTAGGGGTCAAGGTTTTGGGTTTTAGGTTCAGGATCTAGTATTTAAGGTTTAAGGTTCATGATTTGTAATTTTGTGTTTAGGATTTTATGTTTAATATTGAGGGTATAGGGTTAAGCTTTTATGGTCTAGTGTTTATTATTTAGGATTTTAGTCTTATTTTTTGGTCTTTAGGTTTAAGGCCTTAAATTTTAGGTTTTAGGGCTTAGGGTCTAAGGTATAAAGTCTAGGGTTTAATGTTTTATGTTTAGGGTTTAGGTATTATTTTTGTAGGTTTAAGGCTAATGTATTAACATTAAGTGTTCAAGGTTGATGGCATTTAGGGTTTAGGTATATGATTTAGTGTTCATGGTTTAGGGTTTATGGCTTAGGGTTTGGGGTTTAGGGTTTAAGGTTTAGTGTTTAGGGTTTGGGGTTTGGGGTTAATGGTTTAGGTATAAATATAGTTTACTAGGGTGATTAGTTATATTTGTATCTAGTATGAGTGACTGTATCATGACTATAGGAATATGTCATGTATGAGTGAAAACATACCTACATGTAGTATTAGGTATGGGGTAAATCTAATATATGAATGATTGTATCATTACTATATATATGCTATAGGTTGCATGATATAAGATAGTCATTTATTAATATTGATATACCTATTGATTAAAAGACCCACAAATTATTTAGGAATTTATCATGAATCCACCTTGGAGCCTTTTACATGAATTTCCATAGTCACTCCTTTCTCTACATAGGTGAGAATTCCCCCTATCCTTTCAAGATATGACTTAGTCAATGCATCCTCTCCTTTATCTATATAGGTGATAACTCAAGATTATAATTTATGCTTATAGGTTTAAGATTTAGGGTTTAAATTTTATGGTTAATGGCTCAAGATTCAAATTTTAGGGTTTAGGGTATATGCATTAGCATTTAGGGTTCAATATTTAGTGTTATGGCTTAGGGATTAAGATTTAGGGATTATAATTTATATTTTATGCTTACAGGTTTTAGATTTATGGTTTGTGGCTCAAGAGACCAAGGGTTTAGATTTTAGGGTTTGGTGTTTGGGGTTAAGATTCTGGATTTATGGTTTCACACTTAAGGTTTAGGGTGTAAGGTTTAGGTTTTGGTCATAGGGGTTTGGTTGAGGGTTTGGGTTTTATAACTTAGTGTTTAGTATTTAGGGTTTGGTATTTAGTGTTTGGGGATTAGGGATTAGAGTTTAGGATTTGGGGTTTAATGTTTGTGATTTAGAGTTTATGGTTTTACGTATAGGGTTAAGGGTTTAGGGATTTAGGTTTAGTGTTTAATTTTTGGGGTTTTGGGTTTTGGGTTTAGAATTTTTGGTTTAGGATTTAATATTTAGGGTTTATGACTTATGGTTTATGGTTTTAGGTTTGGGGTTAAGAGTTTATGGATTAAGTGTAAGGGTTTAGGGTTTAGGTTTAGAATTTAGGATTTAGAGTTTAGGGCTTGTGTTTTGGCATTTAGGGTTAGGGGCTAAAGGTTTAAGCCTTAATATTTTGGATTTTGGGTTTAATGTTAGGTGTTTATGGTTTAGGATCTATAGGTTAGGGTTTGGGGTGTAGGGAATAAATTTTTAATTTAGGGATTATTATTTAGGGTTTGGGGTATAGGGCCTAGATTTTTAATTTAGGGTTTATTATCTCAGGTTTGGGGTTTACATCTTGTGATTTAAGGTTTTGGTTTTGGTGTCAAGTTTTAGTGTTTAGGGTTTAATGGATTAGGGCTTATAGTTTAGGATTTGGTATTTAGTTTTTAAGGTTTAATATTTAGGGTTTAGGGTTTAGTGTTTAGGTTTAGTAATCATGGTTTAGGGTTCATTTTTTATGGTTTGGGGTGAAGGGTTTAGGGTTCAAGGTTTATATTTTAATGTTTGGAGTTAGTTTTTTGGGTTTTGGCATTTAGGTTTTAAGATCTATGGTTTATGGTTTTAGGATTTAGGGTTTATGGTTTTGAGTTTGAATTTTTACGGTTATGGGTTTATGGTTTAGGGTTAAATTTTAAGTTTTAGGGTTTAGTGCATAGGGTTTTAGGATTAGAGTTTAGGGGTAAAGGTTTAGGATTTAGGGTTTAGGGTTTAGTGTTTAGGGTTTAACATTATTGCTTTTGAATTTTTTTAGGGTTTAGTGTTTAAAATTAAGGATATAAGGTTAAGGTTTTATGGTTTAGTGTTTAAGATTTATGAATTTAGGTCTATGGCTTGGCGTTTAGGGTCAATGGCTTACATTTAGGTTTTAGGTTTTAGGGTCTAGGGTATAAAGTCTAGGGTTTAATGATTTAAAGTTATATGTTTAGGTTCTATAGTTTAGGGTTTATGGATTTTTTTTTGGTTTTAGGGATAATGTATTAGGCTTAAATTTGAAGGTTTAAGGTTAAGGTTTTAGGTATATTATTTAGTGTTCATGGTTTAGAGTTTATGGATTAGGGTTTGGGGTTTAAGGTTTGGGTTTCAATGTTTAGGGTTTAAGGTTTAATGCTTAGGATTTGGGGTTTTGGGTTAATGGTTTAGGTGGAAATAGAGTGTACTAGGGTGATTAGTTGCATTCATTTCCAATATGAGTGACTGTATCATGACCACAAGAAGATGTCATGTATGATTGACTACATACCTACATGTAGTACTATGTATGTGGTAGATGTAATGTATAAATGACTATGTCACTACTACATATATGTTATAGGTTAAATACTACATGATATTCATTTATTCATATTGATAGGCCCAAGGATAGACCCATTAATTAAATTTCATTTTATAAGTTGAGAATAAGGTTGTTAAGAAGATTGCAAGTCAAATATATCAAAATCAAATTATGGTACATATATAACAAATTCATCAACTTAAAACCCCAAAAAATAAGGAATTTAATTTTAAAACAAGCTTAAAAAGTGAATAATTCATGACTGTAAGTAGAGTTGATAGTTTACTAAGAGAGAATAGGGGTATATGTAGTCAAAAGAATCATTTTATTGTGAATAAAAGGTGTGTTTTTACTTAATTTATTGTATTAAAAAATGTATTACATGTGTGAATGAAGTTTAACTTAATTTTAAGATAATTTATACTTGATCCAAGGTTTATATCATTGAAACCTTCTAAAGCTTATTTTCTATGTATCTATAGTCACTTGAAGTCTCTTGTACCACATATAAAATGTTGCATGAGTTTTTTTAGAATATTGGAGAAGATAAGAGAGGTAGTAAAGACTCTGTTTCAAATGTTAATTCTTGAAAATAGTATTTAATTTTTATGAATAATCAATTTGAAGGTATTGGGCTCTGTGTGCACAGTTAAACCTTAGAATAGGGTTTTTGATACAAAAAGAACCACAAATTGAATTTAAACTAGTAAAATATCCTCAAAATCATAGGTAAGTTTTTAGATAAGATTTTTAAGGTATTAAAATATGTATCATTTTCAAACTCCCCTTGTGCTTATAAATACATAGGACTATTTTTTGATGTGCCTATAGATAGTAATAGGAAAGCTCAATCAAGAGAAACTTCTAGTGTTTTACATTGTTGATTATGTCCAAAACTCTTATAAAGGTCCATTTTTATTGTGTAAACAATATATAATACTTATTTAAAGTTTTTAAAATCAATTGGAAGTCAATCCAAGTCAATATCCTTTCAAGTAGGCATATTAAGCCATGTAGACCTAAAGAGTAGAGTTGCCATTGAATTCCAATTCTTAGGAAACCAATAAAGGAAATTGGTGTCTCATCCATAGAGGTAGTATCCAAACATATTAATAAATATTTAAAATAATCCTTTGATGAGTTTAGATTAATAACACCTTTTCAAGACCAAACATGCGTATACATAATACTATAGAAATTCTTAGGACTTAGTCAACTTTTTAGGCACTTTGGTAATTTAATTGGTATTTTGAGCTTGTGTAAAGACACATATGAGTCTTGTATCATTGTATTGAGATTTTCATTGATTTTTTGAATTTCATGAGTCTATAAAATAAGGTAGTTCTAGACCTCTTTGTACCAAATCCTTAAGAGGTAGAATTTGGCCTAATAGACCTGTAAAGGGTAGATTTGTTGTCATCTAACTTTTGACTTAAATTTATTCATGTACCAATAATATTGAGTCTTGAAATAATTGGTGAAACCCTCATATTATTATTAAAATAAGTATGTAAAATTAAGTGCTTTATGAGTCAAAGTAGGGTTTTGCTTGAAGGTAGATTACTATCTTGAGACTAAGTACCCTATTTTAAGTCATTTAAAAAGTATTTTGATATGAATACATAGAATAAAAATAAAATTTATAATAATAAATAATAATTTCATTATTATTTAAATACTAATACCTAAAATACATTTTGTGATAGACTAAGAGATAGTAAATGGTTAGGAAGAGACCTAATTGCAAGTAAGTTTCTAGAAGACCTTGAAGTAGACTAGGTTGAATAAGTTGAAAAATTACATTGAAACCATTAGTGAATATTAAATATCAAGATATGTATTTTATATTTAGGTAGGGAATAATCATTAATATCAAGATATGGTTCAATTATTCAATTAGGTAGGGCATACTCAAGTAGATAAACTAGGTAGGAAATACTCAAGTAGGTAAATTAGGCATGTAATCCTCAATGGTATAGATATATTACATATGTAACATGATTTGAAACCTAATTTATTACAATCCTAAATTTTTTAAAACTAAGTATTGACCATAATGGATTTTGAAAAACTAACTTTTAAATGGTAACTCCTAAAACTCTGTAATCATTTTTAGGAGATATAGAGTAACCCTAATTTGTTATATTTAGTAAAATAAATTTAAATTATAAGAATATAAAATTATAAAAAATTATTTTAATAAATATATATGTTCACACATAAATTAAAAAAATAAAAATGCAACAAAAAAACTAGATCAAACTACACACAGAAACAAAAACACAACAAAAAAAATTGTCTTTCAATGCAAAAACAACTAGTAAAAACTACAAAAAATAAAAAATAATTGTATTTAAAAGTGAATATAATATTTAAACATTTAAAATGGTGTATTGACTTATATATAAATGTAATACTCCCTTTAGGGTTGGGACTGGCCCTTACAAGATCTTAATTGGTTTTTAAAAAAAGGTATACGGCCTTTACAAAAAATGTTTTGTATTTTTCATTATGTCACCTTGTTTGTCCCCAAACTTTGTGAATATATCCAAATTAAAAATAATAGTAATAAATATACTTACCTTTGGTTTTAATTTCATGTGTATCAATTTTCCCCTATGGTAGTAATGGAAATTTGCAAGAGACATTATAGGATGAAGACCTAAAATAGAAATATCAAGACCTAGGTATCCTCAGTTAGGGATTAAAAAATATTAGGTGTACCTCATCCTTTTGAATTATCCTATAAATTTTCAAAGACCTTGAGTAAGGATTGATCTCAAATACTAATAATTTAACCTTTAAATCTTTATATTATTACTTAAGGGTAGAAATGTAAGTGCAAGAAAAGAATACTAGTTTTGTATGTGTTGGGGATGATAATTATGACCCATATATGGATGAAACCTATTATTGAGAAGTATATTATATTATCTAGGCCAATATAGTCAAAATTAATTTTGGATGATTCAAAACTATATCTGCTAGGTTGATACAATGAGGAAGATAAAGATAGATTCATAATTGTATCATTTATGATGAAATATTAGGAATATAGGTGGATAAAAAATAGATGTAAAGAGATAGAGAAGGAAGTTAAAAATAGTCTTAGATGAAGTTATATTGATAATATTGAAGGTATGCCACAATATTATGTAAACATTTATCAAAAATTACCATGAACCAACCCTACCCATTTCTAAGTCCACTCTTTAGGATGTGAACTTAGGGAGATTGATTCAAGAATTAATATTAAAAGAGAAATCATCAATAAAGTGATAAGTATGAAAATAATTAGTTGTATAAACCTAGATTTAGGTCTTGTAAAATAACATATACTATAAATACAATGCCTAATCATCCATGTCCCATGGTTGATTTAAAACCTCTTGCAACAAATCATATCTAAGCACTTATGCCAAGATAAATTTTACCACAATATATATGAATAAACATGTGTGTTTTTCAAGAGGTGTTAACATCTCATCGATCACACTATTCACATATATATCTTTAGGTTAATGATTTAGGTTATTAAAACACCTATGATTATATTTAATTACTTCTAGTGACATATTCGACTCTCCTAGTTTAGGCTATGCCATTTTATATGAGATAATTGGTTAGGCATGATAGCCTATCTCTTACACTTCATCAATATATTATTATTATTATACCATAATTTATTTTTTGCATATTTATTATTTATGTAGTGCTTTCCATATTCCTTCATTATTACATAACTCATTTTATTATAGATTTGACATCTTGCCCCTTACTTTATATATGCATTGGAATTATTCTATGCCCTTTTTTTATGTTGCTTGATATGTTTCATAGGTTCTTGCCTTTATATTAATTATTCCATTCCAAAAACTTATGTAGAATTCCTAATGCCAAATACACACACACACACACACACACACACACACACACACACACACACACACACACACACACACCCCTTTAATATTTGAATTATTTGATTTATGAGGGAATTTTTAGGTTGGTTTTAATATTAAAAACTATTTCAAATAATTTGGACTTCTACCCACTAAAATGGATTGGAGAAAATTTTATCTAAAAAATATTATTTTTATATTCCAAATAAATTAGACTACTTCAAACCATTTAGACATAGATCATTTCAAATGAATTAGGCTATTTAACATAATTTGGACTTATACCCATTAAAGTGGAGTGGAGAAAATTTTCTCGAAATAATAAATTTTCTATATTCTAAATAAATTGGACTATTTCAAACCATTTGGGCATAGATCATTTTAAATAAATTGGGATATTTCAAATAATGTTGACTTATACCCACTAAAGTGGAGTGGAGAAAATTTTCTCCAAAAATTAAATTTACTATATTCAAAATAAATTAGATTGTTTCAAATCATTCAGGCATAGATCATTTTTATTAAATTGAGATATTTTGAATAATTTGGACTTATACCCACTAAAGTGGAGTGGAGAATATTTTATCCATAAATATATTTTTCTATATTCCAAATAAATTGGACTATTTCAAACCATTTGGTTATAGATCATTTTGGTTAAATTGGGCTATTTCGAATAATTTGGACTTATACCCACTAAAGTGGAGTGGAGAATATTTTATCCATAAATATGTTTTTCTATATTCCAAATAAATTAGACTATTTCAAACCATTTGGATAGATCATTTTGAATATATTGGACCTGATTCAATACTTCCAAGGTATCTCCAACTATAAATCAAATTACACTTAACGAGATCAAAGCATTACTAAATTAAAATCAATAAATTTGAAATAAATTAGACTACATTTAAAATAATTTAGAATTGATTTATATGAAATTGATGATAATGTTTACTAGAATTATAGTTTATAATCAATAAATACACTTGAAAGGAATCATATGGTGAAGTTACATCATTCTAAACAATGGTTCACAATCGTTGGCATGAATTTTATGCTTTCTCCCAAGAACATGATGATAGACTTCATTTTGATTCTCTATCTTTTTCATCTTTCCAACTTCCATTTCTAGTATATCTACTTGATGTAACATAACTCATTTTTTATTTGTAACACAATTTTGAGAATTACCATCAATGAACACCATGTTGGCAATTGAAAAATCATCTCCAAAGGTCCATTTAAAAATAACTTCATCTAGTTTCCTTATGTTTATATTAAAGTGATTAAAATATATTTTCCCCCAAACAAACATGAAATTTTAACTTGTGTAACCCATGGCTTGAAGGAGTATCCTTAAATTATTTTCCTCTATCATTGACCAAATGCCAACATGAGAAAAAGACTACAATGCCACCTTCAACATCTCTTTAGAATGATATCGAATGTAGTATGACATATTTTATATTTTATAATCTTATTTTTTACCATATCATTCATTTGCATATCTTTTGTCTTGTGCACAACAAATAATAAGTCATCAAACCCCAAAATCAATAATTTTTTATAAGTTGGCTTTAGCCCCTCTTTTTAAATGTCTACAATTTGTTAAAAAAGAAATCAATCATATATTAACAATATTATATTATAAGAAATATAATATGAAAATTTTCTAAGGAAATGTTTTACATTTTAGATTGATCATTGATGTGATTTTGATTTGCATTTCATATTGTACCATATAAACACAATAAATTTCATTTGATGCCTTTTTTATTTACATTTCCTTAAATCTTATAAATATTTATATAAACACATATAAAAATATATACATGCTCAGACATATGTAACTATAATCATTATACATGGATGCACCATTTATATTGCCAATTTTGTAACATTGATATGCATATACATGTTTATAATGAATCCTTATAACTTGACCATAACTTGATCATATTCGACAAAAATCCACTTTTGTCGTAACTCATTTCTCATAGATGTTGATAAGAATTTAACGTTGATCAACTAACATCTATATTCTTACATTAATGAAAGTATCAGTTATTCTTATGCATACCAATACATATATATAAGCTTATATAACACATCACAACAAATAAAATAGGATTTAATTATTCTAATTCAAAGTTCACTATCACTAATTTTAAATGAATATACACCTATAGTTAAACCTCCTTCATATAATTCCAATAAGATACGTTAAATTAAAAACTATTTAAATCAATAGCAATATATTTGTTTCTATCACAATATACTTTATTCATTTCTTTCTTTATATCAAAGAATTCCTATATGTGTGTGTGTGTGTGTGCCCTTTTTCATCAAAATATTCTTAATATACTCATTTCTCATAGATGTTGATATGAATTTAACATTGATCAACTAACATCTATATTCTTACATTAATGAAAGTATTAGTTATTCTTATGCATACCAATACACATATATATGTTTATATAGCACATCACAACAAATGAAATAGGATTTACTTATTTTAAGACAAAGTTCACTATCACTAATTTTAAATGAATATACACCTATATTTAAACCTCCTTCATATACTTCCAATACGATACATTAAATTAAAAACTATTTAAATCAATAGCAATATAATTGTTTCTATCACAATATACTTTATTCATTTTTTTCTTTATATCAAAGAATATATATATATATGTATGCCCTTTTTCATCAAAATATTCTTAATATACTCATTTCTCATAGATGTTGATAAGAATTTAACATTGATCAACTAACATCTATATTCTTACATTAATGAAAGTATCAGTTATTCTTATGCATACCAATACACATATATATGTTTATATAGCACATCACAACAAATGAAATAGGATTTACTTATTCTAAGACAAAGTTCAATATCACTAATTTTAAATGGATAGACACCTATATTTAAACCTCCTTCATATACTTCCAATAAGATACGTTAAATTAAAAACTATTTAAATCAATAGCAATATAATTGTTTCTATCACAATATACTTTATTCATTTCTTTCTTTATATCAAAGAATTCTTATATATATGTATATGCCCTTTTTCATAAAAATATTCTTAATATGAAATCTATTATTCATTTATTTTCTCACAATCACAATATTTTTGTCCATTTAAAAAAATCATTTTTATATTGATAAAGATCATGGGAACTCAACATCAAAATTTATTGTATTGAAGACACAATATAACACATTGTTTTATTTTAAACTAGGTAAATTCAATAAAAAACATTTTAATGGGTAAATACAATAACATTCAAGTTGACACAACAATAAAATGAACACACATTTCTAAATCCCAAGCTGATGCAAGTCTATATTTTATTGTCCTCTACAATCTTCTATCCATAAAAAAAAATCAATTGTAATGTGCTTAAATAAATAAAGATAATTAATATATAATAGTGTATGAAATTGTATAATTAAAAATTCATTGAAAGGGGTATTCACCCTTTTTATTAACTTTTTGTAGTTTGTATAGGTGCACTCTTTCATTGAACCTTTGGTACTTTATTCCTTAAAAGGTATTATATAATGTAGTAACTAAAAATTATCATCTTCAATTGATTTGATATTTGTATTTTAAAAATGTTTCTTGTTGTAGAGTTTTACCTTATGTTGTTTTCATATAGGTAATAAGTTGTAGAGCCATGTCATGGGTTGTTATGTTTGAGACACAAAGTTATAGTCTTGTGTTTTTAACTATTTTAATTGAGACATAAATAGATGAAGAAATATTTTGTCAGTATTATAAATAGTTGATAAACAAAAGATTATATAATTATAAAAATATGAATGATTTTATCTTACCTTATTCAAATTGTAATGTGTCATGTTCATTGATTTTATTTTCCATTATTATTATTTCTTCACTTGTATGCAATGCCATTAGTGTTACACACTATAAGATTGCTAAGTTGTTAGGTTAGAAAAATAAATCATACACACTGAAATATTGTTAATATGATATATTTAAAAAATGAAGCATGATTATAAAATAAATTTAAAATGTTATGCACCTAGTACTAATTAAAGTGGTTATTATATTGGTGAATCTGAATTTGTCAAACAATTTTGAAATTGAACATTAAAAATTATTTGTTCTTCAGTTTATATAATGTAAGATAAATTCCTTTGTAATTCTGTAAAATCATACACCATCCAACTCCTATATACCCCTGACACATCACATGTATCTTAATTGTTGAAAGTAGAGATAAGTCTCTCCCAAAATAAGTTATCTATTTCATTTTTTAATGGCCTTAATATTTTGTGTGAACCAATCATTTCAAATGTTGGTACCTCTTTACTGATGTCAACACCTTCATCTAAATTATATTATTGTGAATGGAGGATGAAATATTCAAGATGAAAATTAGTATATTTCTAATAAAAAATGATACCTATAATATGAGTCCAATTGAACCCATCATTATCTAAACCCCAAAGTATGACACTCATTTTTTGCATGTAATGGAAATCACCAACACATATATTTCTGAGAGAGTTCTGAATGCCATAAAAATGTTCAAGTTTATGAATGATGAATACATTGAAATCCCCAATAATAATTTTATCAATTGATGTCTGAAGAAATAGGTAAAAATGTTATTCCTTAAAATACTCAATCAGATTCAAAAGATCAATAATTATCAAATCAATGTTCACACAAACAATGAATATCACACTAGAATACTCTAAAATGGATGGCCAAAGATATCAAGGGCTGTAATGGTATGTAAATATTTTTGTATTTATCCTGAGAAGCTAACCTCCATAACTATCTAGATATTTTCTCAATATGCTTATTGAATCTAGAGATAATGCTTCATAGCTTTTTTATTTTTTGAAATACCTTCATTCAGGACACATAAATCACCAAAAAAATTTGCAAAATTTTTTTAATGCTCCATTACCTCTTTAGGTGTGATTGTTTTTTCTGATGATAGTGTCAATCATGGTTGGTGAAATAATTTTTAATTTTTGATAATATGTTACTTTCTAGCTTCAAATTTTTTCACTGGGTATCCATGTTGTTGTATGTAGAGATTTTCAACATAAAATATACATTTTTATAATAAATATACTAGTTCTATTTTTTGTTTGTCTTAACTCCCTTGAATATTTTTAAGTATTATTGTACCAATCAGATTTAAATCTAGTTTATTTGAAGCAGATAAAGTTCCACTTTCAAATAATCAAATGCCTTATCAAAATAATCCTAAAATTGGTTGTTTCATGAAAATAAGGAATTTTATCTCCTACAGTTGTTGTGTTGAATAATTCATTTGTGTGAACAAATGTTTATCTTATTCATATATTTCTTTCATCTTTTTTTCCATGTTTCAATATTCTTCCAACCTCTCTGTTGGATAAGGTCACATGCATATCGAAATCTTTATACAAATGAATCCTTCTAAATTATTTCATTGGATTTATTAAATTGGTTACATATCTTATGAACAATATGGAATGGAGTACAAGTTTTTAGAAATCATGCCCTTCTAATAGAATATTTTTTTCTCAATGATAGTGAATTGTATTCCTTCTCTAAATTAGTTCTCTATTATGTTGTAATTATGTGTTGGGAATTTATAATTTTGAACCTTACAATTTTTTCTCCATCATATCTCCAAGGATTTTTTTTGATTCGATAATACATTGAGGGTTGTTTGAATTAAAAGGAATCAATAAATCATCTTTCATTGAAACCTCATTATGTTTTAAAAATGAATGAATTATAGCATTTACCCCTATTTCATTTATATTTCTTATTTTGATATTAACATCCTCAAATTCATAGATCTCTACAAGAATGTTCAAGTCATAATTGCTAAAGGAAATATATCATGTAGAGAATTCACTATATGTCTGATCAGAATTTTGTGTCAACAAAAGTGTATCAACATTTTGTCTGATCTTATTTTTATACACTATTATGAGTAATTATATATCTCTTTTCAAATATGCATACAAATATGTTTCCCTTGCTTGTCTTATTTTCTTCAATGTTTTTTCTATCATGATTGCACGGTATCTTAAATACATGTTTACATGGTGGAAAGTAGAAGAAGTTGTTCCCCCTTGTTCATGTTTTTATTTCATCATATTTTTTATTCTAATGACCAAACTATCTCTATATATCAACCCAAATATTTCAATATTGTCATATTTATTCAAATGAAACCCAAATGTTTCACAAAAAGCAAAAAAATATTTTTTGTCAATTATATTTTATTGGATGTAAATTTATTGAAATTAGTTGTAACACGATGGAGAAATCCTTCTTCTCCATTACATATTTGAATTTAAGGGCATCTTCAAGTTCATCCTTATCACAGGCAAAGATTATTCTAATTTGAGAATATTCTTTTCCAGATATAGTGCTAAACAAATAAATATTTGCATGAATATTTGGTAGACTAAACAACTCAAAATACAAATCAATAAGAGGAATTTTATTTCCACCATAAAATGAATGCAATTTTCTTCTTTTTTTTAGATAAAATAGTTAGATCAACCATGTAAATTATGATACACTTACCAATCAGGCCTTAAAAGGCATGGTCCATGGCCCTTTGAAAAGTGGCTCCTATATTTATCAGTCTAAAAGGCATGTTTTATAGGCAAACATGCCCTACTTGGTTGTAAATGTTGTCTTCATTTTATATTCCTATTCTACCATCACCTAAATGTACCCTAAAAATCCATCAAAAAAGACATCATAGTTGAACCAAAAATAATTTGTTTTACTTGGTCAAGAGAGGAAAGAGCATAATTATCATTTTTAGATGCTCTATTTAGATTTATAAAATCAATACATAGTCTAATTTCACCATTATTATTCTTAAATAGCACCAAATTGGCAACCCAAGTAGAGTGCCTAATGGGAAATATGATTATAGCATCTAACAACCTCTTGACTTCTTTGAAAAGCATGGGTTCTAAGATAGGATTTATAGGCCTCTACTTCTGTCTAAAAGGTTTGAAATTCTCTTTGAGAAGTATGGTATGGATGATGACTTTTGGATCAAAAATATTCAAGTCATCATATGACCAAGCTATCACATCTTTGCATTTTGTTAGTAGTTCTTTGGCTCTCTTGTTTTCAGCATTTGTACAATCTTTTCCAATGTTGACTAGCTGAGGTTTATCTTGAAGTCCAAGTCAATTGCATTGTAATATTTTCCACTCACTTTTGGAATCTTAGAGGCTTTAGCTATCTTATCTTGATCAAATAATCTTTCTAAGGCAAGCATCCCCTTGGGGATCTTGTTGTCATTCAACTGAATGACTTTGCCATCAAATTTATCTTCTCCAAATGCATTTTTATCAGCCTCATCAATGATATGAGCCTCAAATGCTCTTGAAATAGTCATGAAGTTTAGGATCTATTGGTCATCACTAAAGACCTGTAGATGGTTTACATTGTTTGAGATAAAAGGGCAAGGTATTAGCTCAATGCTAAAGTTTAGTGAATCTTGGTTACGCATAAGATTAACTACAACAAAATCTAGCTCATTAGCAAATTTATTTTCCTCCCTAGGGATAGAAATAATATTGATGGCATCAAAATATTCACCTAGATCCTAGAGTCTAAATTCTTACCTCTTAAGGTATGACAGTTTTCACTGATACTTGTTTCTCACCTGATTAACTACCAATTCAGAATCACCATGAACTAGTAATTCCTTGACTTTGTTTTCTTATGGCAAATTATAGACCTAAGATGAGAGCCTCATATTCTACAAGGTTATTGGTACATATAAACTAGAGTCTATAAGAGGCATGGTACTTCTTACCCATAGGTTTAGTTATAACAATGCCTACACTAGATCCATATTTACACCTAGTCCCATAAAAATGCATCTTCTATCATTCAAGAATAGTATGAGAAGCTTTAGGGTCACATACTTTGGTAGTTTTTAAGGTGAAAACTCTTAAATCAAAATCAATTATGTTGACCCTCTCATTCACCACATTATATTCAGTGATTATGTGTTTCATTCTTGGCTCCCTTTCAACTATGATATGGTTGGGAACTCCATTCCAAGGTAGCCATAGGTGAGAATAGTCTATGGTCATATATCTATTTAGATCCTTTATCCATTCTCTACTTAAAAGTAGCCCATATGCATTAGGGATATATACCACTTGGATATCTATAAATTTTTGGAATCTTGGCTTAGAATTCAATTGCATGTGGACATTTAAAAATTCTCTAACCACATTGATCCTAGACTTATCTAATTAGGTGATAACCCTATCAGACTTAATGGGAGTTAAATGAAGTTGCTTACAAACACATACAGGCATAATATTTTTAGAGGCACCAAAATACATCAAATAATTATGTAATTTCTTACCAAACATTTTGACTATGAGCAAGAAGGGTAGGGACTCTATTTTAGCTTTTTACATAGGTACATTTGCATTATTAGTCTTGGACATCTTGTTAGATTTCTTGGACAAGGATTCCAGAAATAGATCCCATTGCTTACTTCTCTATGTCAGTTCATGCAAAGTAATATTATCTTTAATTTTATTCATGTCCTCTACAATATTATAACTAGTCCTATTAGAAGTATCGGTATTGGGTCTAGAAGTACTTGCCTTTGGAGGATCTAGAATATTATATAAAGTGGTATCTAGAGGAGAACCAAATTTGTTTGGAGAAGATAAATTAATCAAGGGTTATCTCTATTCTCTTTTCCTTAGAATATTTCTTCTTCAATAACTACTGAAAGGTATGAAATTCTTTGAGAACATCATCAAGTTAATTGTCTTCTTGGAAAGGGAAATCAAATGTTTCCACCATGAAGGTTTGGTTAGCAAGCTTGGATCCTAAAGTACCTACACCATTATCCTTGTTAGGTACTACCTCAAAAGTGTCCAAATATTATTTAAATACCTCAAAAGCTTTATAAAATTTAATACAATCAATCTCACCATGCTTAGTAGTATAATGGACTCTATAATAACTAGGCAAAGCAATATCAATAAGATCAATATCCATAATCATATTTTCATAATATGGTTAAATATTCTTATTGTTGTGGAAAATATCATTATTAAACTTGTTACTAGGCCTATTGAACCTTTGGAAAGATAATTTCCTTCCAAAATTCTCCCCAATATTACCAACTTGTTTTTATAGTTGAAGGAAGTTAGTGCTCAGTTTTTGGACCATTTTTAGAATGGACTCATTCTCATTTTTAGGGGTTTTTAAGTTATGAACCTAGTTTTTCTTGGTACTAGTGGCTAGTACTAAGTCCCTTTGATCATTTTCATTAAATCCATTGGTATTAGGTTGATTAAAAAATCATAAATTTTGGTTAAGAGTAGCATGTCTTAGAGGTAATTAGTTCAGATTTGGGTGCTGGTTGAGAGTAGGCACATTCTAGTTGTTATTAGGAAACATATTCAAGGTAGGCATATGTTGATTGACATTGGAAATAGATTAGGACATCTGAACTTGAGGTTTCATTTGGTCATTAATGATCAAAACCTCATCATAGGTTAAAGCTAATGTGTTTATAGGACCTATAACCCTCTTTATGAATATCAAAGTCATGGGATCAAGAGCATCTTTGTATATTTCTAAGGATAATACCTGATTAGTTTTATAAGGTTCAATGGTTATTCTATACATATTATATAACATAGCATTAAAATCTCTAATAGGCTCATTGGCATCCCTTTTGAGGGTGGTAAATTATTGGTACAAGACACAAGGGCTGATGATTTTGCCAAATTGGTCAATGAAAATATTATTAAATTCATCCCAAGTGGTAATACAATTACCAGGTAGGTTAAGGAACCATTCATAGGTAACATCCTTAAATGTGGAAGGAAACAACCTACATGCTACATCTTCATGAGTGACATTTAGAAATTTTAATGCAATTTTGAAGGATTTAACATGTTCCTCTACTTTCACAATACCACTAGGACTAATAGTTGGTAAATATTTTTTTTGGATTGTGAAGAAATTCATGAATCACAACTTGAATGTTAATAGGAGATATTATTAACCAAGCCAAACCTTGATGAAGGTTGAATCTAGGATTACCTTAGAGTGGTGAAGTCGATAAAGACTTTGAACAATTACATCTACCTTTGTCCTTTTTGGCCCTCCTATGGATGTCTAGTTCCATCAAAGGTTCTCTTATTTTTGAATGCAATCTTGTTAAAATTCTTGGAAATTATAGCTTGAGGACTTTAGATCTTGTTTGAAATATAATGTGTCAAATCAACCTTTACAAAAAATAGGGATCAAAGTTTCACATTAAATAAAATTTTCAAAGATTCATACAAAGAACAAAAAAGGAGATCAAATTTTAACTAAGTTAGCTCAAAGATGTGTCAAATTACATAACTATGATCTATCTTTACAACTCTAAGCTCATATAAACTCAAATATGTAAAAATATCTATCAATATTTGATCAAAGCAAGCTATTCTAACCTCAAATACTTTAGATTCTCAGATCTCAAGCTATTTTTAATAGAATTAAACATCTATCCTCAAAGACTCTTGATATTTATCTAAATGAAGTATAAATATGGGTCAAATACCATGAAGATTGATGATATTTACAATTTTGAACAAACAGCTACACAAATAGGTAAAGATAACACCAATCTTTGGTCAAAACACACTAAAGTTAGCAAAGATACTATAAATAAATAAAGATGGCCTTCTTTTTAGTGCTAGTAGAGCTCATCCTATTGATACCTGTAAATGTATCACAAGTGATCTTAGTTTCTAAAGAACACTTCTCATTTTAGAATTCAAGGAATTCAAAGCATGAGTAGAAGATTAGGGTAATCTGGTTATCTGTGGTAAAATAGTGGTAGAGAAATAAATTGTTCCATAATATTTATATTGATTGGTGTTTGGGAGCCACCATGGCCAATCTAAGTGAAATATAATATATCTATGCTATTATCAATTAATTTTTGATCAATTTATAAACTAAAGACTAATCTAGATGAGTATTTATAGTGAAGCTTAAACTAAAGTGATTTGATTAAAGAAAAAGCAAAAGGAAGGGTAGGGAAGAAAGAAGGTATTATAATTTTTAGTCTAGACATTATGATAAAGCTTATATTTCATCAAGACATACATTATAACCAATACATGACATGAAATAGCTATAGCATAGATCCCACTATGTATCAGACAAATATCTAAAGAAAGGAAGGGACAATGTAAATAAGAAACTAGGTTCAATTTAAAGATTAAATTCACAATAAAATTACATTAGCACATCTAAAAGAGAAGCAAGGGAAGTGAAATGAACCTAATATATTTCAATTAACATACCATAAGCACAAGTTAACAACTCTAATTTTATATAGTTAGTTGAGAGAGCAATAATAATTGCAAACACATAAACAAATACTGGACAATCTTTGAAAAATTCCTTTCTTTTATTAATTGCTCAAATTTTACATGAAGTTTTTACTCCAAACTCCCCCCCTTACAAAATGGTAATACTTACCTTTTATAGGAAACTCAAGCAATATACCAATCAATCATGAGATTATAAATGTACAAGAGTAAGGACAACTATCCTTTTTATAAAGTTCTAAAATGCATTCTCTTTTCCAAAGTGGACTAACCTATAGGCCAATGTGATAAAAAAATATCACATGCCTTTACAAAATAATATTCTATTTTTGATTATTACAATTTTTTTAACAAAGTAGAATATTATCAACCATGTAGTGGGCCCTGCATTGAAGAACTCCCCTATTACTCCTAAAGAATTTGCATGGCCTTTTGATGTTGTTCATTGACCAACCTTAAGTTGACAATTAGATCTAAGAGGTATTCATCCTCTTTGTCCACAAATTCATCAAAATATCTATCATTTCTCACCATTTCTTCCTTGATACTCCTTGCTTCATCAATCTTCTCCTCCATAGCTAAGATCATACCTATGATCTTGTTATTATCTCCCCTAGATTGGCCTTGACTCTTGCTTTGTACTTCTTACATAAATATGGTGACCCTGTGATTGTACTCATCTTTTGTAATGATGTGTAAGGAGTTGAGTGTGGTAGGCATGGCAAGCATGGTTCTAAGAAGTTGCTCAATTTTATTCATTAGTTCCTTGTCATCCCTGAGGACCCTCTCCAAGTTCCTCAACCATGTACTTATACCATGGATCTTGTTAATAATTATTCCCATAATTGTATTCAAATGGGTTAAGCTAATAGTTTTGAAACCAAGAATCCTATCCTTAATTAGTGTGTTGATTAGCTCCTTCATTTTATCTCTTGAATTCTACCATTGGGTTATCAAACCCTTGGCTACTGCATCTAGGTGAGCTAATGGACTTTGTCTTGTATTCATTTCATTCAAGGATTTAGACATGTCATAAAAATATGACTTAAACATCTTTATCATTTATTTATGAACTAATAAGATAAACTATGTCTCAATATTTTCCTTTTGTTTTTTTAGGTTTTCAATCTTTTGATATAGGCCTTTGATACCTAATTTTAGTTAGGATAAATGGGCATCAACTAGTCCAACTATGTCTTCTTCATGGATTGGGTGTTCACCTGATCCATAACCTCCTACTAGAGTTAAGCCCAAAAAAGTTTCAACTCTCTAAAAATTAAACTCCTCATTCCCAACCATGGTCTTCTTTGTTGTTACCCTCTCCAAGCCTGCTATCTCTGGATTGAATTGCACATTAACTGATGACTCTATGATTTTTGAAGGTTTAAAAATCTCCATCTATGTGCCTCCTAAGGTTTTAGTGGTGTCTACCTAAGTTCCACTTTACTCCCTATAGTTATTCATCCTTATTTCTTCATATTCCTTTATTAGAGCCACTATCCATGGATTTAGCTCATCATGAATAGTGATGTTGACTGTATTGGTCATAGCCCATGAATGTTGCAGGGTTAGGATCTTTTGCATCTTCTTATAAATGAATTATTTAAGGATGATTTTCCCATGAATGGGATTTTCATCACTTAATAAGTTAACTTCACTCAAATGATGAGTGAAGGTTAACTTTGGCTTCTTCTTTCCCATTGGGACCAATGCTAACTCAGCCTTCCTCTTCTATAGGGGTGTAACTGGAACTAGGTACAAAGTTATCTCCTTCCCCTTTTACTTCTCTTATTCCTTGGTTTAGGCTTAAGTGTCCTCAATTTATTCTTCTTCTTATTCATCTAATCCATATGCCTTAACAAGCACTTTGAGGGCATCTTCCACTATCTCCCCAAGACCTAGTGCAATCATGTCAAGGAACTCAATTAGGGACTCTAGCCTTTTAGGTTAGGCAAAAGAATATGCCCCCTCACTAGGTATTTCTTCCAATTTCTCCTTCTCAAGTCATTTGTTAAGTTGTTCTTGAGGTTTTTGTAGTGGTTGTTCTATAGGGGTCCTAGAATAAATTCTATGCAAAAAATGGTATTGCAAGGGACCCATTTACCATATCTCACTAGGCTCTCATCTCTAGCCAACCTGGCCTTAAACCTAATATTCTTGTTCTTCAAATTGGCCAACACTTTTGTGAAATTTGAGGCCCTAATATACATCATGTCATGAACACCAGGCTTATGTTCATAGGGGTAGTTTATTATTTTTTATTTAAAATGTTTGATGACCCTATCATAAAGGTCCCACTACCTCAAATCATTTGACTATAAGTTGAAAGAGTCTCTATGTTTGGATATGACATCTACATACTCCCAATTTTATACAATATTCCTACTAATGGCTAATGGAAAGGGGTAAATGAGTACCTTCATTTTGATCTTGCATACACTATCTATACCATGGAAAAGCTAGTATGTAACCTCCTGCTTTACCAATTTGGTTGGTACATGTACTGGTAATTTGAGGGGCTAAACTAAGGTCCCTTATATTATAATCACTATACAATCTGGATATAACTAGATATCTCCAATCAATTACACATACTTCTTGACTATAGGGTTGACCCTACCCATGGGGATCCTTGTAATAGCTTCTACCAAAGCTAGATATACACAATCACAAATGAATTATATATTGGGTCTATATTTGAATATGTGAAATTTGGAATAGTGATGGGAATAGTGTCCATTTAGGTGACCAATTCTTTATGTTAAGGATTTTGGTGGTGGCTAAGAGGGCATATAAAATATAGGACATTGTGTAAAATTGGATGTTGGTTTTCTTCTTCATGGCTAAAAATTGTTGTTTCAAACAAATGTTAATCATCTCACCTATTGGAGGAGTGATTCCTTTTTCTACCATGAATTATACATATGGCACCCATATTTTATTAACATGTGTGGTGGAAGGAGCCCTAGATAATCTATTTAGTAAGGTCATGATTACTTTTATTCCTTCCCTAAATTGGATAATTGGGATCTTTTCAATGGGGTCTTAGATCACTTGGGTTCTAGTAATCAACCATGTGGAAAATATGGTGTTCAAGTCATTTTTACTAGTCCATTCTCTAATTGTAGGTAAGTCTACCTGGGGCTTGTATAGCTTGTAGTAGCTTTCAAATGCAAATGCAAGAGGGGAAATATATGCTACCTTTTTGAAATTATGTTCATGAACCATTCAATCTTGATCAATTTTATAATCAATGAAAATGGGTGCAATAACATCAATACAGTGTAATACCTTAGGTTTTATAGTAGCATAGTGGAGACTAGTCATCTAGATGGAGACTAGGTCATTATATCTCTAGAGGATTGAGGCATTATTCTATTCTTCCCTTGTGATGGCTTGCATTTCTTCAATATTAAAAAAAAAATCAGACCAATTTCTATTTTTGGTGTTTAATGTCACAACAAAGTTAGTATCCTTGAAGATTCTTCCCTCATTGTCTGAAGCTAAATGCAATTTTGTGTCATCCCTTTGCTGCTACCTTTGAGTTTCCATGATTATGTGACTTGGAAATTTCTCACTAATGGTCTTCAAGTAGCCTTTGGGTTATCTTATTCTCTCTCAAACCATAATTGGACTCTTTCTAGCTTGATTATGATTGATTAGAGTTCAAATTAAGGCTTTTTGTGGAGGCTAGGCCTTCTTTACATCTTTAATGGTGATGGTAGCTACCTTGGATTTGATTTAGACCCCTACCTTTATACCTTTGCCTTTTCATGCCCACCAAATTAATGAATATTGTCATTTTGTGCTTGTGTGGTGTGTATGTGGTATCTTTTTGGTGGCTTTCATGGAATTTTTCATAAATGTTTTAAAGGAACTAGCCATTGTCCTTTAAAATATTTATTTTTCTTCATGTCATTATATCTTTAGCAATAGATAAATGTATACCATTGATCATGATCCTAGGGCTTGCATGTTATTGGCTATTTTTTTATCAAGCTCCATGGTTATGCCACTTAGCACCTTCATGGGCCTTCTAAGTTATTCACTTCATCAATGAATGCATGCTCACCACGTGTCAATCTTATCGGTCTTTGAAGGTTCCATTAAATAGTTATTATCAATTATGTTCTATCTGATCTACTTACCCTCATTAACTGTGAGTCATCAATCCTACAAGGTGCACAAACTTTAATTATCATTAAGATATAAAAGGGACTTATGCTAAATATTTTAAGCTAAAGTTTATTTCATGTTAATAAACATGACCTAGACTTTAGGCTAAAATATTTAAGCTAAGTATTAGAATACATATAAAGGGGACCTGAATAATAAGAATCTAATGCAAGGTTTTGACCTAGGGTTTTATCATGTTGAAAACTATGATAAAAATTTAGGTTAAAACTTATAAGCTAAGTTTTATGGTAGAGGAACATAATATATGTATTTATCATAAGGTTTATTATATTTAAATAAATGCAATTGGAACCTTGGGATAGAGACTAAGATTAAGTCTATACCTACAAATATTAGACCACATGATCATTTTATCATTAAATTTCAAATACCCTAAGTGTTCTTTTTTAAATATATTTCCCAAAAGGAGGGGTCCCATTGATTTGCAAGTAATAAGATTTAGTAACATTTTAAATGATATTCTTATGTTTAAGTAAGATGATTGATAAGCTTAAATTTGATGACCTCATAGATGTCAATGATAGCCTTATAGACATCAAATGATGTTCATGATAATGTCAAATTTAAGTTCATGGAGTTCATTAGGTCCATAGATCCTAGATTTAACATTCTCTATCTAATCATTTGGTCCCGACCAAGCGTAGACTATTGATTAAGATCTGATCACATATATACCATTGGTCTATTTTAATGCATGGGCCATTTTAACATTAACCTCAAACATGAGAGTGTCACATGGTGACTCCATAGGACTCCTCAAATTTTGATTCTATTTGACCCTAGGAAGGGTTTGTAGAGTATCAATAGAGATTCAAGTTCTTGAGATGGTGACACTTGTCATCCTTGTAGGGCTTTCATAGGTATTTGAAATTTCAACACCATATTCAATCTATCAAAAGAATTTAGGGTGAGCATCCATGGAACATTGATCATGATCTGGATGCTTACACATGGTTATCTTTTTTCACAGGTTTTATCTTAAGGTTTTGTTGTATTAAAAAATACAATAGGACATTAGGGTAAAACTTAGACTAAGTCCATGTTTAATAAAAGGGGACCCATTTAATCTTGAGGATGATTATGCACTATTCAATCTTTGGTTCCACTTAAATTTGAATCATTGATCATGATCCTAGTGATCACATGGGATTGGTCTAATGGATCAAAGCTTTAGATTCATCATATCTTCTTCACTCTGTTTAATCGATCTTCATGATGAAGCATATACAATTGATCCTACAAAGAGGTAAGAAGCTTAAGTTATGGCTCGGGTTGATATAGGAACTTAGGCTAAATTTTTAAGACTAAGGTCTCATTCATGTTAAAAACACAAATGGGGCCTTTAGACTAATAATTTATGCTAAGTATGTAACAAAAGTGATCACATGATGTAAATAATAGGACCAAGTTAGGAACATAGAGGACCCTGTAAACATAAACATTAGACCTTGTTAAAATAAAGAGGACAAAAAGAGTGGAAATATAAAGGGACCAAGCATAATTTTTTAGACTAAGGTTTGGTTATGTTAAGAAACATGACCAAGCCTTAATATAAAAATTTAGGATTAAGTTTAAAGTAAGTTTTAAAATGTTACCACCAAATTTTCTCTCATCAAATCTAAATTTGAACCAAGGGCCTAAGATAGGATTTTATGAAGGAGGGTTTTAGAACATGAATCCATCTGTGAGATATCATAGACCAAAGGCTAGTAAAAGCCTGAATGGGGATAAAACTATGAAAATCATAGCATGATCCATTAATAATATCTCCATGTAACCTACAACTTAAGACATAAATGCTAACTGTTAGAAACATTACGCAAGGTTAAAGCAAAACCAAGAACAAATGAGCCAATTTATTAGGTTTGGATGATCCTCAAATTCTAATAATGTGTGGAATATCAAGATTTTAGTGTTAAGGTTCAAAGTATGCACAAGGGTACCTATTTTTTAGAAATAGGTGTATGTTGACCTCAATAGGTATCTCCTAGGAGATACCTTCAATTTAACCATGATGATATTACAAGTGTATTTCAAGGTCCTTAAAGTAATCTCCTTAGGTACACCTCAAATGCATTGTCATACATTCAAAGGGATGTTGAATGTATCTCCCAATAGATACCTTCAACATGTACACAAGTAAAATTTTACTTCACCTTGAAAGCACTATTGGGTGATAACTTGAAGGGCCTTTTAATACTTGCAAGGGTACCTTCAAGGTATCTCTTAAGAGATACATTCAAGTTACCCACAAAGGTATTTCAAAGCCTTTTAAGGCATCTCTTAGGAGATATCTTGAAGGACATTATCATACATTCAAGGGGACATTGAAGGTATCTCCTAAGAATTAATAATAATCATAAATACAATTTTTATGAAATTTGAAATTGGGCTCTAGGGTGACCCATAATGCATGTATATATTTCCCATTACTACATCCAAAAGATATGGCATAATATAAAAGTGGCCACAATTAGGCCACTTATCCTTGTGTAAAACCTGTTGTCATAGCTTGATGCTAATTATTTTCCCTACGAAAAAATTTAAGGCTAAGGTCATCAACATGTCCAAAATTAAAACCCATTCTAAGTGAAGAAATTGGATACTTTGGAAATCCTAAATTCTTTTTAGGAGGTACTTCTCAATGTGAACCCCCATCCTGAGCTTAGTAATATATACAAAGTTATTCTTCTTTAGGATGATAATTTCATTGGTGATAAGCTAGGTTACACCATGGCACCTTACATCACAAGGTATCCTATGTGGCATGCACACTAAGATAGGGTGGTCAAATTTGAATTAAATGAATGTGACAAGCTCATAGATGTTAACTAGTAATGGTACATGGACTAGAAATCAATACAATATATCTATTTACATCGATCCCCCAACCAAATTCACATCATTCAATCATTTGAGCTAAAGTATAATTTAACTTCAAGTAATCCTAGGAGCCATAACCATTACCATAACAAATTATGACTTGAGATATTTAACTAAGTGAAGAAACACTATTAAAAAAGATTGAAATATAATAGTACTTAACACATTTACCATGGAATTATCTTTTAGGGATTACAAGATATCCCCAACACCATCTAGGTTCTCAATCAAGGACTTTAAAAATACTTCGATACTATGTTTGAGCCTACTGCATTCAAGGGGCATGATTAAAATTATTCAACTTTATGGGAAGCAGTCAAGGATGTTGATATGTTTTCACTAAATGAAGACATAATAAATAAGGATAATCAACTGATAAAATACCTGCTTTTACTCAAGTGACAAGCCCTATAATATTTCACTATAAAACTAGAAGTGATGCCATGCATCAATTTTCTATGGGGTCTATTCTTCAAAGGAAGAATCATGGATGGAGGTTATCTACATTATGTAGATAATGACATTATTCTCACATGAATATTCAAAAAAAAATTAAATAGGTATTTAGGCTTGCCTATTGAAAATGTTACATATGATTTACATAATACAGTTACATGGAAAAAGGTAGGCCATCTAGAGCGAGTTCTTTCAAAATGGCTACTACCCTGGGAGAAATTCACCTTGAAAGAACATGCCAAGAGACCAATCCCATTACCAATTTTAGAATGGAAATACATGTAGGGATGACACTATTAAATAGGCTCTTTGTTCATGCTAGTATCTACTATGTACACCTAGAATGGGTTCCCCTTCTAGACCTTTTAACCACCTCAAAGTGTACCTACACATTGGGGGAAATCATTAATGCACACCTCCAAGAACAAATTTTGTAGAAGGACAAATGACCATTATGGGAAAAATTTTATATGATGTCCTATCTATTGGATGTAGTCATGGGCACCATGTATATATATATATATATATATATATATATATATATATATATATATATATATATATATAATAGAGTCATATGGGATCCCAATGCCAAGGTCATAAAAAATAGGATATATGAATACTACATATTTATGCATATTTATTCATATGTGAGAAGCATAATCAAGATTTCCAAGGAAACTTATCCTCAAGTATGGATAGATATTCATGATGATCCATTATCAAGAATTTCCCCAAGCATATCCTAGACATTGGCTAATAACATTAGAGATTACTAGTTATATCTAGATTTCATAGTGATCATGGTGGTGGGGCATAAAGTATATCCTCTTCAGCTTCCAAAGTTTGTTTTAAAAAAGGTGGTTGAGTAATAAATTTCCCATTAAATTTTGATCAACATAGATGAAGAGCTTACAAAAAAAAATAAGGCCACCTTCCATGGGTCTCATATAACCATTGGGAAAATGTAGTACACCATTAACAAACAGTTTAAAGAGGTAGTTAATGTCAGGAAGGCCTATGTATTGCCCACCCTTCCTCTTAAAAACTGGTACCCTCACAAAAAGGTTCAAAAGAAAATTCACACCCTTAGCCTTGAATACAAGCATGATTTGATCAATCATGACTTTATCTTCTTAAATTCCAAAGATGATAATGAGGTTAGAGAAAGGGACACCACTGTATGGATAAATAAGGACTTGCTAAGGGTAATTCAAGTAAAACCATCTTTGACACTTAGTGAATTAATGTTCCAAATTCCACCTCTCAGATAATGGATATCCTCAAATTTATAGAGTGGGAGGCCATCATAATAATTGGAAGATGACGGGCTTGATCCCTAAAATATCAAGGATATCCTCAAGACCAACAATAGTTAGTAGTTGAGGCACCACTTGGTGGAGAAGAAGAACAACAACAAGCTGAGGAGGAAAAACTACCTACCTCAACACAAGAACAAATATAAGTGCTCCCAATTCAAACCTCAATAGTTGAACTAATAAAGGTCAAATAAGAGTTATCTGAAGAGCTAACTACAATTGAAGATTGTGCACAATTTGAAGTATTAATGCAAGATAGGGTTATATGCTTGGATTCCTTAGATGAAGAGGAAATAATAGCTACTTTAGCCTCCATACTAAGAATTATTCCCTCTTATCTTCCATCACAATCCATAGGTCTATAAGCAATGAGAATAATAAAGGCATACTAGAGGATTCCTAAGGACAAACCATAGACCCATCCAACTGAGAAGGTAAATGAGGTGGAGCTAAAATAGGTTAAGGTTATGAGCCTAAAATCACTCAATCCAAATTACCTATCATAAGTGACTCATCTGGTAAGGGCCCCTTTCTCATAACTCCATTGAGTTTTTACCCTCTTATGTCTTTACCTACACTTTCAATCACTCCTAGCCCTGTTGTCTCCACATTAATTCCTCAGAGGATATTCTTAATAAGTCTATTATTCTTAGATCCATTCATGAGTCTACCTATAACCACAAATCATGTTCCCCCTTCCACTACTATAATTTATATCCCTTTGGTTTCCATACCTTCCATTTCTCTTCCATTAACATCCATTCCATCAACATTAGCCTTGTTCATCATAAACATTGCTCAATCCATGCCTTAAACTATATCCCCTTCTACCTAGTTGGGTTCATCAGAAGACTTCTTCTACTCCCACCATAGTAGCCATAGTGGTAGAAAATAAGAGAACACCTAAGAGGAAACCAGTCTATGTGGTTCATCTAATGCCACAATATGGGAACATAGACTGGTTGAAGATTATTTGGCTGACAATACCTAATCCTCCCACATCCATTGATAAATAACTTGAATATCATGCTCAACTAGAAACATTTCCCTTTGATCCCTCAAATCTCACTCTTTTATATTGGGCTAAGTAACTAGGAGCCTTGGCCTGTAAGAGGCCCAATCTAAAGATTATGTAATTGCTAATAGTGAGATCCCTATTTTAAAAATCCAATGTATTAGTATAAAGGGTGATAAAGAGGAAGATAGAAGATAGCTTAGGTAGGAATGTAATCATGGAAGAGAGGGAGGAAGTATACTCCTTAAGAAAAAGACAAAATAGGAATAAGGGTCAGTCCCATTACATAGAGGACTTGAAAACATATATGGAAACACACATGAGATCTATCATGGCCATACATGAAGGAACTAAAATGGATAGGTGAGAGCTCAAGAAAGAGTTGGAAACACTCATAGAGTAACAATAAGTAATTTACGTTCTTTAGGGCATTGAACATATAAGATGCTTCCCTCAGATTGTATGAAATCCTTGATTCCATTCATTCTTTAAAATTTATCTTGGTTCCACATGTTAATATCATAACTAAATTATTTTTAGGCCTCAAGGAAGATGATAATAAGTTGAACTTCTTAGTATTGTACACACCAAATAAGGATTTCAGCCATATATATTTGATGACTCCATTGGAGGTCTCAAATTCCTTAAACGTAGCATTAATAAGGACCCAAGAGGCCTAATATTTGGTTATATCTTTAGAGGTATTAGTTAATAAATTGGCCAAATAGGAGAAAGAGGATGAACAAATTTTGTTAGGACTAGAGTTATATACTATTCAAGATAACCAAAGAAGGCTGGTGATGAGAACTACATTTGACTAGATGATTAAACAAGCCTCTGTTAGATTCAAATAGAGCCTACAAGGTTTAAGCCTTGAAAATATAGAGATAAGTTAAACCATCAAGGAAGAAAGCCACTCGATTAGATCTATTTAGAGTCAGTTTTAGAATGAGAAAGGCAAAACATAATAAGCTAATGGGAGAGATCAGCATGGTAACTAGATCATCTCTTCTAGATATGGGTCTAATAAGATCACAACATGTCAAGTCCTATAAGCACTATCAGGACTTAGAGGTGAATAATAAAGGTGCTCAACAAGCTCAATATGCTATTTCTACCATGACAACTCTACCAACTCCACCAACAAAAACAAATACCACATCAATACCAGCTCAAACTACTATTATTATGGTGATGATAGTTCAAACATATGGTGCTTCTTTAAGCTCACTTCTAATCACTACAATAGCTACTACCATTTCTAATATAGTTCTCACAATAGTCTTAATACAAGTCAAATAAGATCCAATTTAGATTGGATAATTTTGTACTATTATATATATAACCAATATACATGAATATTAAAGTCTTAGTTATATTTATATATTATAATTAAACTAACTTTAGAACAACATGAATACATTTCATGGCTAGGATCATTATAATGCATTGTTATGTAAATCAAACTTATCTTATGGTTTATCAATATGTAAACAAAATGTTCTAGTCTTGGAGGATGAGGTGATCCCTTCCCCAAGATCTATATATATGATTTATAATCCTCTTTAAAAGGGTCAAAGTTTTGAATGGAATACAAGAAGAAATAAAAAATATTGATCGTCATGCAACTATGTTTGTTTTGTCTTCTTCCTTTTGTATGTTCATGAGTTTGAAGTTTTTCTAGTTTGTAATTGATTCAATAATTTTGACATGTGTAATCACTACAAATGAATATGACTATTGTGTTTATGAATTATTAATCATATATGTATTATATCTATTAAATATTGATATGTATATTGATTTATACATTTATTAAAGGTTGAATCATTATTCTAAAGTGCATATAAGTGTCTCAGTTGATATAGTATTCTATGAGTAAGAAATAGCTACCTTAGATAAATTCTTGGTCCAAGATGTAACCTATAGTATAAAGGTATGCAATAATAGCCTTAAAAATAGAAACATTTAGTTGAGACCTAGAAGTACCCTATATTTGATTACCCAGACTCCTAGTTGTGTTTTTTTATAAGTGAGCAACAACTACAAACAACAAACATTGGTCTTTGAGAGACTTTTCCACTAAAGAGATAAACTAAGAATCTCTTATTCAAAGGAATATAATCCTTCTCTACTTTATGCTTCCATTTTTTTTAAGTTTCTTTGATACCTACCCACCATAAATTAGTCTTTCACCCATTCAAATCACATAGTGATATTTTTTATTAGAAACCACACATCTGCCTAGAAAATTGGTTGAACAACCCACTGGCTTAACCCATTATTCCACCACTCAATTATTCAAACCACATACCTACAAATCATGCCCTAAAGTGAAACTTAGTTCCAGAGAGATCCCACTATGAACCCCCATCCTAAACTTAGTGATAGGTATGGTTTTCTTCTCCTTTGGGATGATAATTTCATCAGTGATAAGCCACTATCTCAATGTTTTATTGATTGAATTATTTTGCTTCCATCATACTACCCTATGAAAATCATAAGTAGCATATACAGCTAGTAAATATAAGTACATCTATAATTCATCTCTTGAGATGTAAGCCACAATTGTCTTATGATTCAAATGGTACAAGAAAGCATCCACTATCACCTTACTATTAAAGAAGAGATCTTGTAATAGGTCTATGCATGACATCACTTTAGGCTTAGTCACCATGAAGTGTATACCTTGTTTATTGAAAATAAGTATGTCTAAAACCAATTGCCTTTGTGCTAGCATTAAGTTCTCCTCATGGGATTAGGCATCAACTATGTCAATGATGTCCCATAGATCTAAATTTTTTAGTATATTAATTAATGAAAATAGTGGAATCGAACATAGTATCAATGTACTTAGTGGAGTCCTTGATTGAAAAATGGGATAGTGGCAATACTTAGCATTGGCCTAAAGAATCCAAAGCATAGAATGCCTTTTGGAAGGATTTTATCTTAACATTTTTGAAACAAAAGTTTATGAAATAAATCCTTCTGATGGAAAGTCTTGAAAATGAAATCTTCCAATGGAAAGTTTTGGATGTGTAAATTCCCAACATAAAAGCCTCTAAAGATAGAACCCAAAGAGAATGTTTTTGAAGAAAAAATTCCCAATATAAAATCTCCCTAAGACTAAGACTACAAAGAAAGCTTCCATTTGAAAAACCCACTGAAGTAATTGTTTCCACCATAAAATTTCCAAAAGGAATTTGCTGAAGTAAAGCTTACACAGACCAAACTTTCCAAAATGATTCCTCCAATATGAAAGTCATTGATGAGAAAACTTCCACAATGAAATATTCCAATATAAATCTCCTGACATGAAACTTCCTAGAGTGAAACTTTTCAAAATGATTTTTTTTTGAAATAAAAATTTCTAAAAGGGAAGTTTTAGATACAAATCTACTAATGATAAACCTTTCATAGAGAAGATTTTTGACATAAAAGTTTCTGAAGCAAAAGTTTATAACATAAAAGTTTTAGATGCATAGAATCTAAGAGAGTTGAATATGGTAGATCACCCATGCATCATTTTTTATGTAATGAGGTTATTTTAATAGTTTTAGATCTAAATAATTACCTGTACAAGAATTACACTCAAAGGCATTGTCATACCTTCAAAGAATTACAAGTCCCTTGAAGGAATATCCTAAGAGATACCTTGAAGGGAGTTTTCATACATTAAAGGGGACATTAAATTTATATCCTAGTACATAACTTCAACATGCACATGACTGGAATTTTCCTTCACCTTGAAGGTCCTTATAATATCTCCATGGTATCTCTTAGGAGATACATTCAAGCTACCCATGAAGGTATTACAAGGCCCTTAAAATAATATCCTAGTAGATACCTCGAGATTGAAATTACCCAATGTTATTGAGATGTATAAGGGATTCAATGATTAAATAGGTGTTCCATTCAAATAAGGTAGTTATTAATACATTTATTGTTGTGTATAAGGATTTCTAGGAGATACCTTCAACATCCCCTTGAATGTATGATAATGCCCTTCAAGGTATCTAGTCAAGATTCATTCAAAGGCCTTTTAATACCTTCATGGGTAACTTGAATGAATTATAAGGCCCTTGACGTAATATCTTAGGAGATACCTTCAACATGCACATGAGTGGAGTTTTATTTCACCTTGAAGGCACTACTGGGTGTTAACGTGAAGGCCCTTATAGTACCTTCCTAGAAGATACCTTCCAAACATGCACAAGAGTGGATTTATCCTTCAAGGTATCTCATTAGAGATACCTTCAAGTTACCCTCAATAAGATACCTTAAAGTTACCCATGATGTTATTTAAATGCCCTTGAAGGAATATCCTAGTAGACACTTTGAGGTTGAACTTGCCCAACCTTATTGTGGTATATAAAGGATTTGATGAATAAATAGGTGTTTCAATCAAAGAAGGTAGTTATCAATACATTGATTATTGTGTATAAGGTCTTCTATATATCTTATTGAGGTGTCAACGTGTCTTAATTCTAAGATTCAATGTGAAACTCATCAAAATTATAGACCTCATAAGATCCTCAAGAGAGATTTGAATAAGGTAGATCCTTGATTACATCATTTTGTATGGAACAAGAATTACATGCAAGGGTATTGCCACAAATTCAATTAATTATAAATCCCTTGAAGGAATATCTTAGGATATAATTCTAAGGGTGTTGTCAAACATTGAAGGGAATGTTGAAGGTATCTTCTAGGAGATACTTTCAACATGCACATGAGTGAAATTTTTCTTCACTTTGAATGCACTATTGGGTGATAACTTGAAGGACCTTGTAATACCTTTAAGATATATCTTAGGAGATACCTTTCAAACATTCACAAAAGTGGATTTCTCCATATATTTATCTCTTAGGAGATACCTTCAAGTTACCCCTGAGGTTATTAGAAGGACCTTAAAGGAATCTCCTGGTAAATACCTCAAGGTTAAACTTTCCCATCCTTGTTGAGATGTATAAGGGATTAAATGAGTAAATAAGTGTTTCAATAAAATAAATTAGTTATCAATACATTGACTATTGTGTATAATGTCTCCTAAGAGATTCCTTCAACATACCTTAAATGTATGACAATGCATTTAGAGGTATCTACAATGATATTCCTTCAAGGGCATTATAATTCCTTCATGGGACACTTAAAGGAATTAAAATGCCCTTGAAAGAATTACAAGGCCCTTGAAGTAATCTCTTATTAGATACCTCAAAGGGCATTGTCATACATTTAAGGGGACATTGAAGGTATATCATAAGAGATACCTTTAACATACACAATTATAATTTTACTTTACATAGAAGGCACTACTAGGTTATATTTTGAAGGCCCCTGTAATACCTTCAAGGTATCTCCTAGGAGATACCTTTAAAACATGCACAAGAATGGATTTCTCCTTTAAAGTATCTCCTAGGAGATGCTTTCAGGTTACCCATAAAGGTATTAAGGTCCTTGAAGGAATATCCTAGTAGATACTTCAAGGTTGAACTTGCCTAGCCTTATTAAGGTGTATAATGGATTCAATGATTAAATATGTGTTTCAATCAAATAAGGTAGTTATAAATACATTTATTATTCTGTATAAGGTTTCCAGTAGATCATATCTAGGTGTCAAGATGTTTTAATTCTAATATTAAATGTGAAACTCATCAAAATTGTAGACCTCACAAAATCATCAAGAGAGAGTTGAATAAGGTAGATCCTTCATTGCATCATTTTGTATGGAAAAAGTTTTTTTGTGTTTTCCATAATAGAAAACTTTCACATGGTGTCACTAAATTACATAGGATGTTGGAATCTTATCCCATATTTTATAAATAAACATATAGTGTATTACAATAATGAGTAAGCATACATCTAAATCAATGAGCTCGCTCAACTAAGTAACCATGAGTAAGGGGCATCCATGCCAATAAATTCACCTAATGCATGATCTCTATAACAAGCCTATCAAAGTCCATAGAAAGTTTGTCAAATTTTTTAGCTTGCTTGATGAAGTCCATAGATCTCCTAATGAAGTATGTAGCTCACCTAATGAGGCTTGTAACTTGCCTATGGAAGTTTATAGCTTGGCTAAAATGCTATATTTTCAATTATAATATTCATTTAAACCCATGGAATTTAAAAAAAACTCTTTTATCACTATTGTATCATATGATAATACCTATATATACAAAAAATAGAGGACTAAAAAATGAAAATGGTTGAAATAAATTGTCAAGAACAATGATTAAGACTCACATAAATTGAATGACATAAAAGTACCTATCTTTTACCTTAGACTAGTTATAAGTCCTAAAGATGCATGTAATGTTCAATCCAAATGGTATATTATCCAATAGGAAGGAGATAATATGTGGCTATAATGAGTCATATTTTGGATTCATCATTTCCATCACAACTTACCTTTTACAAGTCCCATTGCAAACTATCTTCTTCTCTCCTCATCGTTATGGATCCTCTGATCCAACATTTGATTGAGATCATAAAAAAATAGAGTCCTTATATAACCATTTTAGATGGGTTTATAAAGCCCATATGTGTCCTAACAAAGAAGATCCACTCTTCATATGGTTCAAGGCTCTAGGGTGTTATATTCTACCAAGGAGACATAGGAGTAAGTAAGAGAGGTAGAAAAAATCTCATTCCAACCCCAAAATTATGTCTTACTACATTGAGTACATTGGCGATAATCCTAATGACATCCTCATCCCTTTGAAGAGTCCATCTGATGTCTATAGGGGAGATTACCTCCCTTCTTTTCAATGAAATAGATAATAGGCTCCATTTATAACTGCTTACTACAACTACTTCTTCAAAGTGATTTTGAGTGAAAAAGTTAAAATTCATTATATTATCATGAAGGGCATGAAAGAAATGATAATAAACCTCTATCCTTTGAAAGGAATAGATCCTAAACTATTTAAGAGTCTCTTTGGCAATATAGAATTGAGGCCTGATGCATAGGCCTACTTCTTTTACTATAGTCAAATGATCATTAGTTCTCTCATCCCATACAATTTGATGTCTGTTAAGTGGAAAGGAGGTTTCTCAACTGAAGTCATCCAATAAAAATATTTACCAAAAACCCATTGTTATTCCCCATGATAATACCACAAAGATAAAACTCACACAACAAATCTTAATTATCTAGGGTACTACTATTGTATACTTTTAAAAAAAAATTAGGAGTATTAATTTCATGAGGCAATCCACAAGATATCCTAAGGAGTTTCCATTTATATAATTAATCATGTAAAAAGAACTATAAGAAGGATAAGGGATGTTATAGGCTAAAATTTGCTCTCCAAACTAATAAGTGAATTGGAGGGTTTGTTTAACTTGCTCATATTATTGTTGTGCCTGTGATGTCTTTTTGTAATTTCTGAATCTCTTTTTTAATCATTCTATTTTGTTATTTCAATTATCTAAAATGTAAATAGGTTTGATCCTAATTAATATTGACATTATAATAAGACACAAGGGTTTGATAGGCTTGGTTTACTATGGATCTAATAGGGATTGTTTGAGACACTACAGCTATTGCTTTCACCAAGGATCTTTGTCTCTATTAGACCTAATGAGATGTTTCCTAAGTGATATTTTTTATTCTTTTATCTCTTTTTTTTTCAACTCCATATCATTAAAATCCCATCCTTATATTAATTTACTTTCCTTTAAAGTACTTCTATTTCATCA
This sequence comes from Torreya grandis, assembly GCA_037957365.1. Lineage (NCBI taxonomy): Eukaryota > Viridiplantae > Streptophyta > Pinopsida > Cupressales > Taxaceae > Torreya > Torreya grandis. The sequence goes on from JARHVA010000328.1 coordinate 56,011, forward strand.
TTCTTTGCCAAGGAGTGCTCCTTAAAACTTTTTGTACTTTCTAGTAAGAATGAGTTAGTAGTATCTTTAATTTGTAATGAACATACCATAAAAATAATGTCTTTTGATTATTTATTGACTATGGATTATATTTTTGACAAGGAAATAGCATGTTGTAATCTTTCCTCCTCAAGTAAACTGGATGGTTGTGCTTCCTCATTGATCATAGGAGCTTTAACTTTATCAATGTGTGGTTTTGATGGATAATGTAGATGGGTTGAATTGAATGATAGAGAAGCTTCATTAAATTCCTATTTTTGTAGAGGATTTTATTCCTCTTATAAATCAAGTACAAGACTATAAGGAGGTTTTTGACATGGACTATCAAGAACTTTCGTAGCATCCCTTTCATCATCAATAACTACAAGAATCATCTTCCATCTATTCTTATTAGGATGTAGTGGATGAGTGAATTCATTTTGTGGGGTTAATCTCTTCCTCATGTTGTACCTTTTTACAAATTTTAGTTGGACATGTTTTGATACAAGATCTTTGTATGTGATATTGATGGGTTCTTGACACCTTATAGGCTTTGGAGAAAGTCTAGAGCTGATGTGAGAAGCTCTAGGATTTAATCTTATTTTAGGTTGTGGTCACTCAATCATAATAAGAGGAACTTTAGGGATATTTATATCAACCACTAAGGTTTATCTTATGCTATTTGTTTATTTTACAATGACTATCTTCAAAGGAGAAGCCTTATTTTGAGACCTAAGTTTAGAAGTGGAGGCTTCTTAAAGTGATCCTTTGATAGTCTACAACTACTTTTTATTTGTGGTTTGTAAAAAAATAGTCCATCCCACTTCTCCATTCTCCTTCTTGAGGAAATGGTGTTGAATAATTAAGTGTATCAAACCATGGTGGTGGATGGAGGTTGAATTGCTAACATATTTCATAGCCATAATATAAATAACTCCTACCAAATATGATGGTAAATTGATTTAGTGTTAGGGTTTGTGAAGACCATGCCTTAAATGAATTAGTATTTACATGGTAGCATAATCCAACACACTCCATTACCCATCATAGGTTAAGTACTTAATTATCTATTAGGCTGTAGATTTCCATGATTCTGGCAGGGTTTCTCTATTTATGTGCTTGGCCTTCTCAGTGTGATTTTGGACACACTCTACTAGAGGTTCCCTTTGTTCATGAAATATATTGATGAGATCATTTAAGGAAAACATTCTTGATATCCTAGCTTCTTCATCTAAAATTTCTAATATTTCACTAATCACATAACTATTGAATGCAAGTTAAATACCCTTCATTATGGTGGAATTCTCTTTTAAATAGAGGAAAACATCCTTGACAAGGTTTTCATCAAACCCTTAGAACTTATGAAAGTATTCCATCCTTCCAATGACTTCAAAAATATCCATATATCTATCATTTCTCATGAGTTCATCTAAAGACTCTGGCTTTGACTTCTTTTTCCCCATAGCTAAATTACCAATTTTGCATAGGTTACAATGGAATTATGCAAGTTTGAAGGTTTTTTTGAGGGATAAATGAAAAATGTGATATGAATAATTTAAAATTATCAAAATCCATGCCATGAGGGATAAATCCTCCTCATATTCAAAAGATTCACTATCTCCTCATCACATTCAAAGGATTCTCTACCTCCCACATGTACATGGAAAGAAATAAAGGGACTGATCATATGGCAAACATAAGTGTTAGGGTTGATTCACATAAACATTATATGAGTGACATAGATCTCCCAAAAGGGGTCACTATTATTGTATAAAATAAAAAACCCCTCTCACAAGTGTGATATGACTAATTTAAAATTCTCAAAATCCATGCCACGAGGGACAATTCCCAATGCTAGGTATTATTTAAGGATTCACTAGTTTCAAACTCTCCTCCTCACATGAAAATGATTCACTATTTCCCACATGTAGAGGGAAGGAAATAAAGGGTCTGATCATATGGAGAACTAGGGGTAAAGAGGATTCACATAAACATTGGATGAGTGATGTAGATCTCCCAAAAGGGGTCACTCTTATTATACAAAATAAAAAACCCCTCTCATGCATGTGATATGACTAATTTAAAATGTTTAAAATCCATGTTATGAGGGACTAGAGTGGGATCCCATGCTAGGGGATAGCTAATTATTTTTAAGGGGGCACTACTGAGAAATTATAGGAGTCTTTTTTCTTATTAGTGGTCTCATAATTTTTTATATTTTGGGTAATACATGCTACTGAGATAAATTAGGAGCATTTTACTACAAAATTATTATTTCAAAAAAAAATTGATTGGGTGAAAATGATAGTTGGTAACCAAAAAAATAGGAGCATCCATACAAATATCCATCCCCCTATTACTTCCCACCCCTCAAAAGCTTCTCCATATATAATAGTTTCTCCTATTTTTAAGTTGCATATATTTTATAAGCAAATTTCAAATAAATAATGATGTATGGGACCCCTCTACCAAAGAATATAGAAGTAATAACCCCCCAATATGGGACCCCTCTCTAATCCTGATGCCAAGTGTTAGTCAATCATTCATTCATTAAATTTTATGAGGCATCATGAGGGAAAAGTTCACCACCCCATATAATAGTAACCTATAATAGGCCAAAAATGACTTTTTAACTTAGTCTAAAATGGGAAAAAATCAATTATCCTAAATAGATACAACAAACAAACTATGTGAGGAGATAGAGATAGGGTGGAACCATTAAAACCTTCTCGCATCATGACACTTATTTACTATTGTTATTTATTAACAGTTAATAAAAAATGTCTTCTTTCCCCTCACATTCACAATTTGGGTCCCTATTGAATACAAGTAAGCTTTAAACAATCCTAATCTCCACCATTTCATTATCTTGGCCATTTCATAAAAAAAATATAGGTCTATTCAAATCTCAATAATTTTATAACTTAAAGAGATAAACAATGAATAAAAGGGCCATGCCAAGCCAAAAAAATCACACATTTTAGATACAGTAAAATAATACATTAAATAGATTAAATACTTAATAAGGAACTATAGAAATGATAGTAAAAAATAGATTCAACACTTCCACCACTAACACCATAGTAAACTTAATAATTCATAAAATAATTTTTTCTGCCTTCTAAAGGGATAGAAAAAAATTGAAAGAGAAAATAAAGGCAAGAGAAAAAATATAAACTTAACCCTAATTTTGAAGCACACAAGAATTTTTAATATATATAATAGTATAAAATTTTATATACAAATTTACATATAAAATTATTTTTAAAAATATTTATATATTAACACATAAACATTTAAACATACATTATTTAATAAAAATATTTAAACATAAATATAAATAAATAATAAACATAGTTTTTAAATATAAAAATATTTACAAACTTTTATCATTTATTATAATTATTCTTATTAAAAAAGTTTATTTATATTTGTTAATTTACATGATTAAATTATCTAATATGGATTTGAATCCTTAATTTTTATCCACCCTGGAATACCTTTGAGATAATTTAATTCACCAATTCAAATACCTATGAGAGTGAGTCACCTTTCTTGAACTTAAAAACTAATATTTGGAGATGAATTCAACCCCAAAATGGTAATTAAAATAAGTGACATAAAATCATACCTAGTAACTCAAATACCTCTTGGGAAAATAATTCGTGTGCTTATTTAAATTATGGTTATGTGAGGGCATAATCAGTCTACACCATACCAATCTATTAACATGAACTTTTCATTCATGAAAATAAGGTGTGATGTCTCAACGTAGAGTCAGAGTTAAACATTTCGGCCAACAAATAAGTACTTCAACTTCAAAGCCCAATAATGAGATTGAAAATACATGGCTAAATCACATCCATGTAAAATAAAGTAAATTTAAAAAGGAAAATAAGATAAGCAACTTTACTTCTCTTGAAAAAAATATTTAAATACAAGAATCACAAAAACTTCATTTTATCAAAAATA